>JBAMMX010000026.1:6130052-6694722 GCA_037126225.1 Dillenia turbinata | reverse complement strand
TTTTGTTGAAGGGATGCCACAGTTTGTGATCATATAACAATGAAGGGATACATCATATTTAGTTTATGAAAAACAAAGATAATAAAAATAATATATATATATATATATATATATATATACATATATATATATAAGGGGATCAAAATGAGCTAAATTTCTACAATTTATTTTTTTTGAAGGGATACAAGAAAGGAACAAAAACTTTGTCTTGATCCATTTTGAGAATTTTCTCCTTTCATCATGTTTTTAGTCTATGTTATCTTGTCACTTTTGTCTAACACTTCATGGTTAAAATTAATATTATTCTCGTCACGCCCGATCCTTAGATCAAACACGCGCCAACCGTCGCGTTACTCCAAAATATAGGTAAACCCAACCCGTACACCGAGATATCGCAAAACATTCATCGATATCCACCCATTCTCTCAAATAATTTAGCAAATCAAAACAAACCAAAGCATGCATACATTTCACAATCAAGGACCTTCCCAGACCATCTCTACTCAAAACATACATGCATCAGCCAACCCGACCATTCAAATTCAAATCCACAAATCTATAAATTTTAAAATAAGTCCATATTCAAGGGATCCATACTAAATTTCCACCAAGAGAAATAATTCCAAAAAAAAAAAAAATTCAAGGTCCTCAATTTCAATACGCAAAATCATGTTCAAATCACAAATCAAATGAACATAGTGCAAAATGAATTTCTAAAATAGTTACAAGGTTTGCCTCCATTTGGATCCATTAATACCTTAACCTAAAAGGGTGTCTAGTACCCAAAGAATCCAACCGACTAGACTTCTTCAAATCCGGTGTTAAGCAACCTCAAATCTCAACTAGATTTTCACTGTAAAATGAAAATAGGAGGGGCGAGTATAATTTATATTCAATGAGTGTATAATATGTTATGATAATAAATGAGAGATGACTGTAAACATGTCAGATAATTATCTTAAAATCATACAATCGTAATCCATGGAGAAACAGAATTGATAATCAAATATCAACTTTAAACAAGATTTCAACAATTCATATTATAAAAGTCAAATGCATCCAATTATTACAACTTGATTTCTAAAAATCATGGAGTTACCAAAAATCTTTCCACCAAAAGTTTGGCTCTAACCCAGGATGGAACAGTAGAACGGTTTTCATTTTCATCAGTTGTAACATTACTCCTATCCTTGACTTTAGTTCGGGTCTCCCTTGGGGTGCAATCAGGTTAGTCTGAAGGGAGAGTTTCTGAGGCACCTCATGAGTGCAGCTACCTCCTCAGTCAAATAAATGTCCAACCATGTCACCCCGTTGAATCGCTCCGTGGAGGGAATGACTATAATCATTTATGGTACACAAGCACCATTTCACAATCACTATGACACATGACCAATGTGTCAACAACATTCAAACTTCTCAATTCATGAGTTCAATCCAATAATATTTAGCATAAATGAATGAACATGGTACATCATCTTTATTTCAAACCATTTTTCAATTCAAATTTTCTTTAGAGACATTTCACAATCATAAAACAATTCAAAAACTAGTTTTAAATGCATTTATAAAATCAATATAAATCATTTTCCCAGTTAAAATCATAAACATGCATCCACTCACTTTTTGGGAGAATGAACACTCCCAATTCCACAATCAATCCCAATATAATCCCTCCTTGAGTTTTCGATTGTTTATCATTATACAATAATAATAATTTTATTGTCAAATCATATTAATTTTTAGAATTTATAAATTTTTTTTCTAAATTAACACAAACCCTAATTTTTCTCAAATTCAAGAATGTGCATCTAATTCCACCATCTATAAGTTATTTACACTCATATACAAATTTTCATTAAATTTTCCCCCAATTTTTATCATATACAAACCTAGGGTTTTGATCTCCAAATAAAACTTCCTCCAATCTCAATAATAAAATCTCAATCTATTTATGAGAAAGCTAAATTCAAAATTAGGGAAGAGAAATTACCTTTATTTTGAGATTGGATTGAGTTTTTTGAAGATTAGGTTTCAAAAGCCTAATTTTCCTTCACATAGAGCAAAACTCTAAATTTTTCCTTTAATCCTCCTTTCCTTGAGTTTAATTAAGGTTTTGGATATTTGGTGGAGTGATTTAATGAAGGAGAAATGGACTTCTAGAGAGAGAAATCAAAAATGAGGGAGAGAGAGTGTGTGAGAGTGTAGGAAGAGGAGAAAGTGTCGAGAGAGAGATGAGAGAAGAGCAATTGTATGAATGAGGTGTGTTTGTTCAAGTCCCATTTATTGAGGAACTGAATTTATCATTTTGTCCTTCATGAATTTTAGGTTGCATTCAAGTTTGGAAGGCTTTTAGGTCATTTTCACAACTTTTTCTAGGTGCACAAGTTGATTCATTGCCTTGCAAGTCTTGTGTGCGTAGAGTGTTCAAGGGCCAAGGCGACTTGAGTTGGAACAAGGTGCCTCGCTAGTACAAGAATCAATTAGGCAAGGCGACTCATGGGGCTGCAAGTCAACTCAACATTCTTGGTTTTCTAGGCCTTGAGTTGCCTCAAGGCAGGGGGCAAGGCGTCTCACCGATCGCACATCTCAAAGCCCCTTTCTGAAATCCCTTCAAGTCGCCTCCTCCATAACACAAAGCGACTTGTTCCTTCCGATCCACATGCATAAGGCACCTTATTGATGTGTGCAATGTGACTCATCAACATCAATTCTCAGTTTCAAGATCTACAGGCCATCCAAGGCGCCTCCCTGAATGCACAAGGCACCTCATCACCATCGAGGTCGTCTCATCAAGGGACATAAGTTGTCCTATGCTCATGTAAACTTCTCATGAGGCGACCTAATATTGCACAAGAGGTTTTGTTCTCCCATTCTACATGCATAAGGCGACTTCTCTCATGGCATTAGACGTCTCACACCTCACATTCCATACCCACAAGTCTACTTGACCATCTACAAGGCCACTTGCCTCTCACATAACCCACATACACAAGGCTATTTTACTCACCCCCAAGGCTACTTACCACTCACATACTTGGATGCACAAATCAACCCAAATTTCCACAAGTCACCTTACTCCTCACAAGTCTCATGCTCACAAGTCGTCCTACCAAGCCACAAGAAGACTTATTCCCTCTAAGTCCATAATTCCACCATAATTTCCTCATCTTTGCATTCCCTTGGATTGAACCCAAGTCCCGCAAGTTCTCCAAAAAGATTTCATCCTCCACTCAATTTATACCTTATGATTAACATAGCAACTCTAATTGAAAATCCAACTTTGGTAATTATGTGAGGAAAATAAAAATTGAGAAATTCAAATATTAAATTTTTTTCGAAGTTACGTCCAAAACTCAAGATCAATTATAATCCAATTTCTCTCGATATTTTACAAGAAAAATTTAATAATTAGATAAAAATTTCTAATATCGAATTTTTGGTGTTACATTGTCCATGGATTAAGAACTAAAACTTTGTTTACAAGGTTTGATTCTGGTTCTTTATTTGAAGAATCGAGAACGATCGAGTCAAATTGATACTTACACTTTTTTAAGGAAAAAAAAATATTACTTTCAAAAATTATAAAATTGACGGTGCTTTAGGTATGCTTTGGAACTTTATTCATAACTAATAACTACTTTTTAGATTTATGACATAGATGGAGAAAATTTTGACATTTTGGATTCCTCGAAAGATCGGAAATATTAATTTCTAATCTCTTCATTAATTGTTAAAAAAATTCTGGTTATTGCGGTAAGTAATGTTGTTGTAGAGCAATCATACTGTTGGTAGCTTAATATTAAACCCATAGTGCTCTAACCTTACACCGGCAAATTTGAAAGCCGAAACATGTGTCCAAAATTAATTTAGAACAAAGTATCAAGAACAAGAAAATGTTCTCTTTGAATTCGAAGCAACAATGAACACTAGTGTAGAAAAGAGAACAACCGTTAGGCCAGTGAGATAAGGGAGTACAAATGTAAACGAATTACATGGCTTTTGATTCCTTTATATCCAGTGAACATAAGTAAACAGTTTAATTTTTGAAAATAAAAATTGAGTTCAAGTTCTTTCTTCCTTTCTTTTATTTTTATTTATTTTTATTTTGTTATTTTTTAATTTCGATTCAAGAATCAAAATTGAAACCATTGGAAATCAGAATTGTTTAGAACCAAAACCGAAATTCCAGAGTCAGAGCCATGTCTAGCTTACCGCTCGAAGTATCGGCACCTTAGGATGTTGGGGGTAAAGTATTCTCACTCAAAAGAATCTTCACCGAAATCATACACGTTTATTGATGGGATGAGGGTGATATTAGCATAGAGGCATGAAACGTCATGCAAAGTATGGGAGACTTCATTATACGATTTTCAAAGAAGCAAATAAATAAGGCAAGTAAAAGGACTACAAGAAAAATATTTAAAATGTCTAATCCTAAGCAGATCAACTAAGTGCTAGTAATTTGGTCATAATTTTCTTGTCACCTCAACCAAGAATTTACATCATGGTTGAACTTAGTAAATCGAGGAGTTACTCATGCCACCTAACCACACTCTTGATTTGTTTACGAGGATTCACTGAACTCAAAACAAATATTTTGCTACAATTTAGTACAAAATCTCGATACTAAAAATGATCCTTACAATGGAGAAACCATTGACAACCCTCAAGAATAACGTGTTTCATATGTCTCTTTCTTTTTCCCCTTGCTTAGGTTGATCGATGTACTAAGTTCTAGGGTTCGGTCACTGATCCATCTGCTAGCGAAGGGAGACTAGTGGAAATTAGAGAACGTGCATCTCCTTGAGAGCATGTGGAACCAATGGGGAGTCAGTCGGATGCTTTGGTGACGGTTGTTTGTACATCAGCCAGGGGCAATAAGGAGGATGCCTTGAATAAGGAGTTCCTAAGGCGACAGAAGGTGCTCCACCTCCAAATCTGTTACCGCAGGGAGAAACTTCGATGGGGTCAGATGTTTCTGCCCCTGTTCTAGGGGAGGCGTCCAAACAATCTCCTCAAGTCTCCCAGTTCTCCTTGCATGATGGGGGAGATGAGGCTGACCATCCGCCTCCTATTTTTGTTGAGTCGTTTGACCGATAGGAGGACGATCCAGAAGAGGGATTGGTAGTGGTTTGTGTGGGAGACCGTCAATATAACTATATCAATCTGAGAGATGTGCTACAATTGGCCAAACGATTTGAGTTTTGCTCTGAACTCGTACTCCATACAATGTCTTTGGATCATATTTACAAGGATCTTCACTCTTTCTGTCTGATGGTAAGTGTCTTTTATCCGAACTCTGTTTACATTCGTTATTACATAACTCTAACTATCAATTGCACTTCTGTCCAGATCGGCTTTAATCAAATTCCAAAAACAACGGAGGAAACAGTTTGAGGAATGCCATATTCATTTGGCCAACCATGTACTGGCGCTAAAAGATATTCTTGAGAATAAGCAAAAAGACATTGAAGGGGAAAAAGACAAGCATATTGAACATTTGCAGTAAGACTTGGCCTTGTCCCAAGAGCTTTGTGAAAAACTGGAAGTCGAGGCACACATTCTTGATGTGAGATTAGTAGCCGCCGAGATGTTAGCTCATATTTGGGAGAAATTTCTTAAGAATATTGGGCGAGAGATGGCTGACTCTGGAGTGTCTATTACCAAGGATGTTAACAACTTCCAGTTAATAAAAATACAAAATTATATTTAATAAAAATACAAAATTATATTTAATAAAAACAAAAATTTATATTTAATAAAAAATAAAATTCTATTAAATAACAACACAAAATGATATTTAATAAAAAATATAAAATTATATTTAATAAAAACACAAAATTATATTTAATAAAAACAAAAAAATTATATTTAATAAAAATAGAAAATTATATTTAATAAAAACAAAAAATTATATTCAATAAAAATAAAAAATTATATTCAATAAAAAGAAAAAATTATATTTAATAAAAATACAAAATTATATTTAATAAAAAAATAATATTTAATGAAAACAAAAAATTATATTTAATAAAAAGATAAAATTATATTTAATAAAAACATAAAATTATATTTAATAAAAACACAAAATTATATTTAATGAAAATACAAAATTATATTTAATAAAAACAAAAAAAAATTATATTTAATAAAAATACAAAATTATATTTAATAAAAAGATAAAATTATATTTAACAAAAATACAAAAAAATTATATTTAACAAAAACAATTTTTTTTTCAAGTTTTAACTACGGAAAAATTAGCGACGGATTTTTTCGTCGGTAATCTGTCTGGGAAGGTTTTAGTGATGGATTAGCGATAAATTTAGTGACGAAAAAATTAGCAAAGGATTTTTCCGTCACTAAATTCGTTGCTAATCTGTTTAGAAAAGTTTTAGCAACGGATTAACGAGGGAAAATTTTTGTCACTCATTTTAGCGACGGATTTAGCAACGGAACAATTAGCGACGGATTTTTCCGTCACTAAATTCGTTGCTGATTTTTCTGTGACTAATCCGTCGTAAATCCGTCACTAATAGCGATGGATTTTATCCGTCGATAATTTCCGTCGCCGAAGAACTGTTTTCTGGTAGTGTGCAATCCTGATTTCAATATAAATTTCTATTGCTTCATCTTGTGGCATGTGTAACTCATTCAATAATTTTCTAAACCAGATAGCGTGGCATGCATAGGAAATTAAGGCCACATACTCAGATTCACAAGATAAATAAGTAATAACGGATTGCTTGTTTGAACTCTATGAACAAAGATAATCATCCATAAAAACATAAAACTAGTAATATTTTTCCTATCATCAATGTCTCCCGCAAAATCACTGTCACAAAATCCAACAAACTTATAATCAGATGATGAAAAATAATACGACCCATAGTCAATTGTATCTTTAATATATCGAAGAATTCTTTTTGTGGGTTTCATATGAAAAGAAGTTGGAGTTTCCATGAAATGGCTTACTACTCCTACTGCAAAAAGAATTTCTAGTCATGTACAAGTCAAGTATCTCAAACTACCCACAAGACTTTGTGACCACCATCGAACTTTGACAACTTTACTCTACATTCCATAGGTGTTCTCACTAGATTGCAATCAAGCATCTTAAAACTCTACAATACTTTTATTGCATAACCTTCCTATGAAATAAAAATTCCATCTTCTATTTGCTTTACTTCCAATCCCAAATACTACGACATAAGCCCCATGTTTATCATCTTGAACTCTTATGACATAACTTTCTTAAAGTCTTTGTCCAACCTTGAATTATTGCTAGTAAAGGTAAGATCATCCACATATAAACAAACAAATAGTACATCTTCATTTTCATACTTGTTGGCAAAAAGAGCATACTCATAAGGACAACAAAAAAAGCCCATTGTCTTGGAAATATTTGTCGAAGCTAGTATTTTAAGTTCTTGGTGCCTGTTTCGAGCCATACAAAACTTTCTTCAATTTCAACACCTTATCTTCATGCCCTTTGATCACATAACTTACTAGTTGCTCAACATAAACTTCTTCTTCTTCAAGATAGCTATTTAGAAAGACTGATTTTATATTAAGTTGATAAATTTTCCGTTTCTTTTGAGCTATCGAGGAAATCATCAACCGAGTTGTCTTCATTCAAGCAACAGGTGTAAAAACTTTATCATAGTCCACTCCATAATTCTGCTTGTAACCTTTTTCAACAAACCTTGCTTTGTGCCTCATCACCTCTCCATTCATGTTCTTCTTTATTTTGTAGATCTATTTGAGTCCAATAGCTTCATGTCCCTTAGGAAGAGTTAACAACTCCCAAGTATTAGTTTTTTCAATGGCATCGATTTCTTCCTTCATAGCCCTCCTCTACCTTTCATCTTGTACTGCTTCTTTAAAATTTAAAGGCTCACTGTCCACAAGTAAACAAAACAAATCAATATTAACTTCATTTTTGTGGTCATAAATATTAGCCAAACTCCTCATCTTTTATGCTCTCCCACTAATACTTTCTTCATATGTTGGAGAAACAGAAGATTAAGATGAACTTGATGGAGAAGAGTGAGCAGGTGTTGATGGAGAAGAAGGTGATGTTATATCATGACTTGATGTTACGTCTTCATTTTCTTCAAAGTATAGAAAGAAATCATAAGGAGCTTTCTTCTTTTATCTCCCACTCTCAAATTGTTTCTTCATCAAACTGAACATCTCTACTCACCACAATCTTTCCACCATTTGGGTGGTACAACTTGTAGCCTTTTGAGTTCTGATCATAACCAATGAAAACATGCTTGATGTTTCGATCACCTAACTTGGATCTTTGATGTTCCATCATATGAACATAGACAATGCTACCAAAGATTCACAAGTGAGAGACTCTGGTCTTCTTTTTACTCCATACCTCTTGTGGTGTTTGGTTTTTAATATTTTTTTGTTGAAGACCTATTTGATAAATAGACAACATAAGAAATAGCTTCAATCCAAAACTCTTCAGGCATACGTTTGGTTTTCATCCTACATCGAGCGATGTTGACAATGGTTCTATTCTTTCATTTAGCAACTCCGTTTTGTTGTGGCGATCTAGTCACTATTAAGGGAGATGGAATGCCATGCATTCCACAAAAATTAAAAAATTCTTTTGATCTAAATTTGCCTCCTCGATCAGATCTCAAAGCCTTGATAGTATAGCCATTTTGATTCTCTACAAGATTATTTTCATCATTGATAGAATTAATAACATTTTTTTAACTAAATGGTAACCGATGATGAAAGTAATCGCATCTCCTAACAAATGGTAACCGATGATAAAATCAGTAATTTTTCCTAACTTAATAGTAACCGACGATAAAAATAGTAACATCTCGTAACATATAATAACCGATGATAAAATCAGTAACATTTCCTAATTGAATGGCAACCGATGATAAAAATAGTAACATCTCGTAATATATGAGAACTGATGATAAAATCAGTGATATATCCTAAAACAATGGTAACTGATGATGAAAATTGTAACATCTCATAACATATGATAACCGATGATAAAATCAGTAATTTTTCTTAATACAATAGTAACCGATGATAAAAATAGTAATATTTTGTAACACATGATAACCGATAATAATATTAATGACATTTCCTAACTCAATGGTAACTGACGATAAAATAGTAACATTTCGTAACATACGGTAATCGATCATAAAAAACTTACTTTTTCGTAACACTCTATTAGCTGACGATACAACCATTAATTTTACCAACACTTTTTTACCATCACAATATATACATGGCATGCTATTACGGTAACCCAAACCATCAGGATACACCTATCCTGACCAATGTACACCCAACTGATGGTCCATCCATTGGAGAAAGTTCTGCTCGCAGTTTTAGTGTATTTTGCTAACGGTTTTTCACTGTATGAATGGTACATTTATTTTGTAGTGAAAAAACTAAATTCAAATATCCATGTAAAACTAAATACATTATTTTGCTCTTAAAACATATTCACTATAAGTTTGCTCTCTTTAAAAAAAAAAAAAATCGAATTTAGTTATTCCTTTCTACAATTAATCGCGTTAATTTTCTTTCTCTAAAAAGTTAAAAATTTCTCTCTCTAAAAACTCTAAATCCAATTTTTCCCTCTAAAAGTTAATTTAATTAATATTCCTCTCTATAAACACATTAATTTTAATTTTTCTCTTATCAAAAATATAAATTTAGTTTTTTATTCCCTAATGTAAAGCACATTGATTTAATATATCTAGGGGTGGGGTTATGGTTGACTTGGTGTCTTCTCCGGTCGTTTATTAATATTTTTCCCCTTGTCTAATTAAAGAAAAAATTGTCACATTTATTTATTTTTTTCTCATTTCACACCTACAGATAAACAAATATTCAATTGACCAATACTTTCAGCATTTTCATAGGCCAACATAGTCGGTTAGATTATTGTTCTCCTTCTTTGTGTGTAACCACTGATTTTCTTTTTATTTGACAAGGTCATTCCTCAGTTGGTTGTGCTTTTTTTATTAATGAAAATTGACGGGACGTATTTCATGATCCAATCCAAAAGAGTCAATTCTTAAAGGGTCCACGAAAAAGGGGTCTGCCGATCAATATCCAATGATCGCAATAACAATCTACCGAAAGGCCGTAGTAGCCCCGATCGATCTACGAAAGGGTCTTAGTCGCCCGGATCTACCGAACGATAGGGTCTCAGCCGTCCTGATTAACCGATCGTGATCCATCAACCGAAGATAGTCACCTCGATCAGCCAAACAAATGTTAGCCCTCTAACCGGGCGAGTCTCGAAAGACTCATTATCGGTCGAGCAACCGAACAAGGGACATCATCCCTATCGATTAAAAAAATGAAGGTCAAAACTTCATTCATTTCAGCCTCTTATTTTGTAACAACAATTCCAGAATCTTTCAGATAAGGAAAGTATCTCTCCCGAAGAAAAAGACTTCCCGATATAAAAGGATTGTGATCAATTCGTAATATTGACTTCCGAGATTTCCGGATCAGTTCAATAAAGAAAGTAGGGTAGAAGTCCTTCAGCAGTGCACAACTCTCATAGGTATAAGAGATCTCAGAACCCTCGACATTAGGTATGCTCTCTAGACCTAACACAGGGACACATTGATCACAGGGAATCACCTTTCCTATACTCTCAGTCTGTTTCTTTCAAACGAAAATCGCTCTTTACTGACTTGAGCGTCGGAGTCTCCCCGCCAGAGCACTCTTCGACGATTTTTTCAGGTGAATTTGCCCATCGACGGCTAGCGTTCGAGTCAACAAGGAGTCGGTATCTGTGGAGCCATAACGCACCACCATCAGATTGGCGCAGTCCGTGGGAAACAGACTGATTTTCTGAAATCTTATGGCGATGCCCGCAACGGTCATCTCTGACACAGCACCTGCCAAAAAAAGAAGGCCAATCATAGGTTTTGACGATGATGACCTCCCAGCCGGGCTAAACCCTCTCCGAGACGACCCCATAGTCGTCACCCTCAAAATAGACTCCTACACTGTGAAAAGGATCCTTGTCGATCGGGAGGCTGACTGCGACCTCCTAACTTGGGATGCCTTCTGTAGGGTGGGTTTTAATCCATCTCTGCTGTTGCCATCCACCGGATCTCTCCAAGGGCTTTCGGATGAGCCCACTTATCCTGAATATAACATTTATCTCCCTGTGACCCTAGGGAGACCCCCTAATCATGCAACCGCTTCTGTCCTCTTTCATGTAGTAAAGCTCTACTCTCCCTACAATGCCATACTCGGCAGACCCAGCCTGGATGATTTAGAAGCGCTACTGAGCACGAGACACATGAAAGTGAAATTCAGAACACCGCTGGGGGTAGCAACCATAAGAAGCGACTCTGACCCCTATATCCTCTTCGCGACACAAGGCGTTCAAAAAGTTTTCCCAATCAACGCCTTGGAGTCCAGAGAGGACACCGAGTCGAGAGCTAAGCCTAAGCTAGGTGAAGAGACGACCGAAGTCCTTCTGACGAACGACCCCAGTCAAACGGTCAAGATAGGAGCCAACCTATCACCTCTCTTACGAGAAACCTTAGTCGCCTGTCTGCAACGACACTCGAATGTCTTCGCATGGACTCCAAAAGACATGCCTGGCATAGACTCGTCGGTTATAGCCCATAAACTAACCGTTAATCCCGATTTCAAACCGATTAAGCAGAAGAATAGGGTATTCACCCTTGAACGCCAACGTGTCATCTAGAAAGAGGTTCAAAAGTTGTTGACAACAGGATATATCCGTGAGGTCAAGTATCCCGAATGGTTGGCTAACGTAGTCCTGGTGAAAAAAGCTAGTGGCAAGTGGAGGATGTGTGTAGATTTTACCGATCTCAACAAAGCATGCCCGAAGGATAGTTATCCGCTTCCCAACATTGACAAGCTTGTAGACAATTTCTCAGGACACAAACTTTTGAGTTTTATGGACACTTACTCCGGCTATAACCGGATCAGAATGGCACCAGAAGAGGAAAAGAAAACCAGCTTCATCACTGAGTTCGGTACATATTGCTATCGGGTCATGCCTTTTGGCTTGAAGAACGCCGGGGCAACTTTCCAACGACTGGTCAATGCAGTTTTCAAAGACCAATTGGGCAAGAACGTCGAAACTTATGTCGACAACATGCTCGTGAAGAGTGTTACAGCAGAAGCTCACATTGCAGATCTTGAAGAGACATTCTAGACTTTAGAACAGTACAATATGCAGTTAAATCTGGAAAAATGCATATTTGGAATTGCTTTCGGGAAGTTCCTAGATTTCATGATCACCGATCGAGAGATAGAGGTCAACCCTGAAAAGAAACAAATAATAGTAGATATGACTCCCCCCAGACACTCAAGGAAGTGTAACGCCTGACTGGTCGAATAGCAGCCTTAAGCCGATTCATGTCCAGAGTTGGCGAAAAGTATAAGCCCATATTTGACGCGTTGAAGAGGTCTCGGCCGTTCAAGTGGACACTCGAATGTCAAGCAGCCTTTGAACAACTGAAAGAATACTTGATGCAACCCCTGCTCCTCTCACGACCCGTTCTTGAGGAGGAACTTTACCTGTATTTGACCATTTCCGAACGAGCACTCTGTTCTGTAATGGTGAGATAGGAGTAAGCTACCCAAAAGTCAGTCTATTATATCAGCAGGATACTGAAAGACTTAGAAATTAATTACCGACCGATTGAGAAGATAGCTTAGGCTTTGGTTGTCTCAACAAGGCGTCTTCGACCATATTTTCAAGCCCATACCATTATGATGCTCACCGATCAGCCGTTGAAGAAAATCCTCCAGAAGAGGGATACGTCAGGACGACTCATCAAGTGGAGTGTAGAGTTAGGCGAATTTGATATCCAATACCGAACACGACCCGTTATAAAGGGTCCTGACAGATTTTATCCTCGAACACACTCTACCTACAATGCCTGAAGAGCAATTTCCCAGCCGTCAAGAAGAATGGACAAACCCCGAATGGACTATCCACGTGGACGGATAGTCAAACTCTTCAGGAAGCGGCGCCGGACTCATATTGATAGGACCAAATGATTTCAAGGTAGAGTATGCCATTCGTTTCGATTTTCAAGCCACCAACAACCAAGCCGAGTATGAAGCTCTGTTAACGAGCCTCTGGATCGCCATTAGTATGGGAGCACGAAATGTCATGGTGTTTATGGATAGCCAGTTGGTCGTAAAGCAAATCAAAGGGGTTTACGAAACCAGAGACCCGATCATGACGAAATATTTAAGTAAGTTGGGTGAGACGATGGATCGATTAGGCAAAGTAGATATTCAACATATCCCTCGTTCGGAGAATACGAGGGTAGATACCCTGTCGAAGTTGGCTAGCTCCGATTCAGTCGCTTCCAGTCAAAAGTATATATTGAAAGCCTGCCGTATCCCAACATCGACGAGCCTAAGGAGATCCTCCCAGTCGATCAGCCGCCTAGTTGGAAGGACCCTAGAGAAGACTATCTGATACACGATCATCTACCGAAATCCCCAGGGGAAGCAATAAAGCTGAAATGGAAGGCCGCACATTACGCCATAATCGACGGGGTTCTCTACTGTAAGTCATTCACTCACCCGTATCTGCGATGCCTGACCCCCGAAGAAGGGAATTACGTCCTTCAAGAGATTCACGAAAGAGTCTGTGGCAATCATCTGGGTGCCTGAAACCTAGTCTATAAAGCCCTTCGACAGGGATATTAATGGCCAACCATGAGGGTCGATTCTGACGACTTTGTCAAAAGGTGTGACAGATGTTAGCGCTTCTCATCGGTTTCTCGGTCACCCTCTACCGAGCTTAATCCAATATCAAGCCCTTGGCCGTTTGCTCAATGGGGCATGGACATCCTCGGACCATTTCCTCTAGCCACGGGACAACGAAAATTCTTGATCGTGACGATCGACTACTTTACGAAGTTGGTGGAAGCTGAGCCTTTAGCCCAGATCACGGCCGCTAAAGTCCAATCCTTCGTATGGACTCACATTATCACCCGATTCGGTATACCATACGTCCTTATCACGGATAACGAAAAACAATTCGACAACCAGCGTTTTAGAAAGTTTTGCAAAAAATTGGAGATCCAACATAGTTTCTCATCAGTCGCTCATCCGCAAACTAACGGATTGGCCGAAGTAACCAACCGAACGATTCTATAGGGACTAAAGACAACGCTGGATGACGCCAAGGGACAATGGATTGAAGTACTTTATGACATCCTCTGGTCGTATCGTACTACCCCTCGAAGGGTAACATGAAAAACACCCTTTAGTCAGACTTACGGAAGTGAAGCAGTCATACCCGTGGAAATAGGCATCCACTCACTCCGAGTAGCTCCCTATGATGCCAGGCAAAATGAACACACCTTACGAGAAAGGTTGGATCTACTTCCAGAATTATAGGAATCTGCATCAACACGGATGGCGGCCTTTTAATAATAAATGACTCAGTATTATAACCGAAGGGTTAGAAGCCGAGCGTTTAAACCCGGAGAATTGGTGCTATGGAAAGTGGAAGCAACCGGCCAACAACAGCTCAGGGGTAAGCTCGCCCCTAATTGGGAAGGTCCGTATCGGGTACGTTCCGTACTCCGACTAGGAATATACAAACTCAACAACCTAGACGGATCAGCGATACCTATAACGTGGAACTCGGAAAACTTGCGCATATACTATTAATGAGCCTCGTCGTTATCCGATAGCCGGGAGATCTTTCCTAAGCACAACTTAAAATTTTCCAACCGGAGGGCTTCAGTCGCTCAGACTCTACCGATCGTACGCATTCTCAATAGGGGATGTAACTCCCCAGATAGGTGGACGCGGCCCACAACTTAAAATTTTCTCTATCGCTCGGAGGGCCTCAGTCGCCCAGACTCTACCGATCGTACGTGTCGTCAATAGGGGATGTAACTCCCCAGACGGACGGACGCGGCCCACAACTTAAAATTTTCTCTATAGCTCAGAGGGTCTCAATTGCCCAGATTCTACCGATCGTACGCGTCGTCAATAAGGGATGTAACTCCCCAGACGGGCGGACACAGTCCACAACTTAAAATTTTCTCTATCACTCGAAGGGCCTCAGTTGCCCAGACTCTACCGATCGTATGCGTCGTCAATAGGGATATAACTCCCCAGACGGGTGGATACGACCCACAACTTAAAACTTTCTCTATCGCTCAAAGGGCCTCAGTCGCCTAGACTCTACCGATCATACGCGTCGTCAATAGGGGATGTAACTCCCCAGATGGGTGGACGCGGCCCACAACTTAAAATTTTCTCTATCGCTAGGGGAGTCTCAGTCGTCCAGCACTTGCCAATCCGCTTTGATGAAGATTGAAGAAAGATATGCAACTGGACGAGAAAAAGAAGAGGCAGAACTCAAGTAAGTAAAACATAACTTTTTCATTCACATCTGTGCGAAACAGTACATTCGGTTACAAAGAGACATATACAAGCCACCAAGATGGGCTGGTTACGCTATAAAGGATACACAGAGATGTTCTTATAAAAACAGTTCTCAGCAATTGTTATGGATCAAGAAAAATATGCATAAAGATCCACCTCATCAGGCTGCTGACTCACCCAAAGAGGAAGAACACAATCCCTACACTGGAGGGTACAAAAATGTAGTGCTAGGGACAAGAAAGGACGAGCCCAGGTCTTGCCCACCCCAACACAGCTCGGGCTCGACTTACCCATCCAAAGACGGTGAGAGAGACGTCCCCACCATGTCTGGATGGCGAGGACCGATCGAAGGAGATCATACAAGGCGGTACAAGATACACCCCCCTCAGTGGCAAGGGGTCAGATCAGGCCAACCAAAGAACGGTCAACATAATGAGATCCCACTCCAGTAGTCCTTTTTTTTAATAAGATCTCATTCCAGCAGAAGTCACCTCAACCAAGAAACGTCGCACATTACAGTATCCCAAAAACCGGCTCTCAGAAAAAATCATTCTCCGCCAAACCACCAAGAAGGAGGAATACCGATCCTCCATAAAAGGAAGTGAACACGCATTAAGGCTTCTTATAGCTGTAAGAAGGAGAAGCCTCAATTAATTTGAGGAAGATGAAACGGATCAACACAAACGTAAGTCATAAATGCCAAGAGTAAATTGTCTTAAATTTCCAATGGAGAAGATCGTATATGAAGAGACAAGTTAGCGTTCCTGACATACAAGGCGCACGAATCAGAATGGATCAAGTGTCCCTACGCATTCCTAGCACATGAGACACGCTTCACTTATGACTTTTCTTTTCTAAGAAAACCATAAGTCGAGGGAAAATGATGGGACGTATTTCAAGTCTCAATTCAAAAGAGTCAATTTCTAAAGAACCCACGAAAAAAAGGTCTGCCGATCAATATCCAACGACCGCCACAGCAATCTACCGAAGGGCCGTAGTTACCCCGATCGATCTACTGAAGGGTCTTAGTCGTCCGGATCTACCGAACGATAGGGTCTCAGCTGCCTTGATTAACCAACCGTGACCCATCAAATGGAGATAGTCACCTCAATCAGCCAAACAAATGTCATCCCTCTAATCGGGTGAGTCTTGAAAGACCGATTATCGGTCAAGCAACCGAACGAGGAACAACATCCCTATCGATTAAAAAAGGAAGATCAGAATTTCTTTCATTTCAGTATCTTATTTTGTAACAACGATTCTGGAATCTCTCAGATAAGGAAAGCATCCCTCCCGAAGAAGAAGGCTTCCCGATATAAAAGGATCGTGATCAATTCGTAATATTGACTTCCGAGATTCTCGGATCAGTTCAATAAGGAAAGTAGATTGGAAATCCAACAGCGACGCACAATTCTCACAGGTATAAGAGATTTCAGAACTCTCGACATCAGGTACGCTCTCTAGGACTAACATAGGGGCACATTGATCACAGGAAACTACCTTTCCTCTATTCCCATTCTATTTCTTTCAAACGAAAACCGCTCTTTATTGACTTGAACGTCGGAGTCTCCCCGCCAGAGCACTTTTCAACGGCTTTTTCAGGTGAATCCGCCCATCGACGGCTATCGTTCGAGTCAATAAGGAGTCAGTATCTGTGGAGCCATAACCCACCTCCATAAAAAAATGAAAGATTTTCGAATTAGAGTATGTTATATATCTATTGTGACTATATATATATATATATATGTATCTATTTGTCGCAGAGAAGTTGCACCGAAGCTTCCAAGTTCGTCGCTCCAAAGCTGAAATTCAATTTTGAATTGGCTTTCTTATATCACTTTCATTGCAAACTTCTCTGTCTTAGGGCTAATTGCAATGAAAAAACTAAATTCAAGTTTCCATGTAAAACTAAATACATTATTTTGCTCTTTAAACATATTCACTATAAGTCTGTTCTCTTTAAAAAAAAAAATTCAAATTTAGTTATTTCTTTCTATAGTTAATCACGTCAATTTTCAAATTTAGTTATTTCTTTCTACAGTTAATCACATCAATTTTCTTTCTCTAAAAAGTTAAAAATTTCTCTCTCTAAAAACTCTAAATCTAATTTTTCTTTCTAAAAATCAATTTAATTTATATTCCTCTCTATAAACATATTAATTTTAATTTTTTTCTTATAAAAAATATAAGTTTAGTTTTTTGTTCCCTAATATAAAGCACATTAATTTAATATATGTTGGGGGTGGGGGTTATGGTTGACTTGGGGTCTTCTCCGGTCGTTTATTAATATTTTTCCCCTTGTCTAATTAAAGAAAAAATTGTCACATTTATTTATTTTTTTCTCATTTCACACCAACAGATAAACAAACGTTTAATAATTGACCAATACTTTCAGCATTTTCATTGACGAAAACAGTCTGTTGGATTATTATTCTCCTTCTTTGTTTGTAACCACTGATTTTCTTTTATTTGACGAGGTCATTCCTTGGTCGGTAGATAGTGCCTTTTTTATTAATGAAAATGAAAGATTTTGGAATTAGAGAATATTATATATTCATTGTAACTCTATGAAGTTACACCGAAGCTTCCAAGTTCGTCGCTCCAAAGCTGGAATTCAATTTGGAATTGGCTTTCTTATTTGGATTAAGACAAAATATACAGCGCACAATCATTGTAACTCTGAGAAGTTACACCGAAGCTTCCAAGTTCGTCGCTCCAAAGCTGGAATTCAATTTGGAATTGGCTTTCATATTTGGATTAAGACAAAATATACAGCGCACAATCATTGACCGTATCTTCTCCGGTAGTTTATTAATATTTTCCACTTTATGTGTAATCATTCTCCATAGACCAAAACAAAAGGTTAGGTTATTATTTTCCTTCTTTATGTGGAATCATTGGCTTTCTTATATTTGACTAAGGTCATTTGTCGGTGATAGTAGTCTTTTCTTTTTTTAAACAAAAATGAAAGATTTTGGAATTGGAGTACCCTATATATCTATTGAGGCTATCCATGCAACGCCATTTTATATCTAGCACTTATATGTAATTTCCTTCAGTCTTAACAAAAGCAGTTTTGAGTCAAAATGGAGACCGTTCGAAGTATTGCAAAGGCCTACTATGATGCTGCTCCTGTTGAAGTCCGGAAGCTGGTTGACGATTTCTATGAATTGATGAAGACTGAGTGCCGCGGCACGATTGGGGAATCCCAATTCCTTGAGTTTACCAAGGAGCCACTTCCTCTAATGAGTAACCATGGCTTTTTTCAGATGCTAAAAAAGCATAAAAATGAGGAGACCTTGGGCAAAAATGATGCGATGACCATGTTCTATATTATTAGGAGTGGAAGGCCTTTTTGTAAACTCTGTGGTTATTTCATCCCTGGAGTTTACTTCACTTGCCTCGCTTGCTTCCATGAAACAGGCTCGGCCTCTTACACAATTTGCCTTGCTTGTTTTAAAGATAAAATATATATTAATCGTAAATGCAAGCATTATAAATTCATCGACAGCTACAGTTGGTTATACAGCATGCAGGAACAACAACATTCGAGTTCAATCGCATCTCAAACTCTCGCATTGCGACACCAACAAGGTTCAATTTCATTGCGACGACAACCCTCAAGTTCAATCGCATCTCAAGCTCTCGCATTGCAACAGCAACAAAGTTCAATTTCATTGCGACGACAACCTTCAAATTCAATCGCATCTCAAGCTCGGCGACAGCAGCCAGATTCAAATTCAATAAGACAGCAACGACAGCAGTCAGATTCAAATTCAATAAGACAGCAACGACAGCAGTCAGATTCAAATTCAATAAGACAGCAACGACAGCAGCCAGATTCAAATTCAATAAGACAGCAACGACAGCAGCCACAATCTTCAGGTGCGATGACATCCCAAGTGCAGCACGAGGTAAGGAATGAAAAACGAAGGAATGTTATTTGTCATGATATCACCACAAATTTTCATTAAGTAGGGAACAAATTGGAAGCAATTTTTATAGAACCAGCGATTTACATATATATATATATATATATATATATATATATATTTAGTGCTTTGTTAACAAAAGATTGGTGACTAACTAACATTTTATTGATCTAGTAGGAAGGATACTAGAAACTCATATCAAGTGTTTGGATTTGAGTATTGATAGAGACAAAAAAGTAAAGTGTACTAAAATCTCATACCAAGTGCTTAGGTTTACGAGGTTCGCTAATGAAAAAAAATGATATTATGAGAGTCCTGTCTGAATGAGAGCCCGATTATGATTTGACCTAAATTAGTTAGAATGAACTCTAGATGATAAGTGGTGGATCAAGTTGAGAATTAAAAAAAAAAAAAACAAACAAACAAATATTGGTGACTGCTTTTTAACTAGTTATAAATCAAACACACATATAAGGTTTGATACCTGTGTATACTGTTCTTTATATTATTTTTCTTTTTGGTTCTGATGCCGCAGAGACATGTTCCGAATCTTGTACCTATTTAACAGCCCATGAAGTAGCGTAGCCTATTTTTTCCTTTTTGCTTTATTTTGCTTTATTTTGTTTTTTTATTTTGAAAATGGTTGTACTTTTCTTGCCAGTCAAACAATCAGCCAACGCTTGCAATAGTTCCAGCACGACGACAACTCGTATGAATTTCTGTCCTTTCTTAGTAACATTTCATAAAAAAAAAAAAAAAAAAAAAAAAAAAAAAACTACTTCTTCTTTCCCATCTCTCTCTCTCTCTCTCTCTCTCTCTCTCTATATATATATATATATATATATTGACATTTTTATTGCAATGAGTTATCTTTTATGGCCTTTATAAATAAATTTCAATAATTTACACATTTTTAATTATTTATTTTGTGATCATCTCTGACAGAATAATGTGATGAAGATGTTTGGACTTGTTAATGCCGCACTAACCACTGCAAGTCTGGTTACTGGTCTTTGCACTATTCTCTGAGAGCATGCAAAATGCTTCGTTATGATCCAAACCCTGCACCAACCTCAACAGAACAGTCAAAGATTACTCTCTCTCTCTCTCTCGCGCGCGCGCGCGCGTCAACAAAATTTTTGAGATTTGGATAATAGATATATTTGTTTCGATTGTACTAAAAATGTGAGAGTAGGATGATTTGCTGTAGCTTGTACTTTGGCTTTTTCGGTTCCAGGATTGGACTACAGTTGATGACAACTTTTTAAGGTTTAAATAATGTCTTCCATTATATGAATAAATATTACCTTTCCGAGGAAGTCCTCCAGAATTTGTGATATATATATATATATATATATATATATATATATATGTATGTATATATGTATGTATATATGTATATATGTATGTATGTATGTATGTATGTATGTATGTATGTATATATGTATATATGTATGTATATATGTATATATGTATGTATATATGTATATATGTATGTATATTTACTAATTAAATTTGGCTATATATTGTAATTAAATTAGGACCCTATGAACTTGCCTGGCGAGGTTTCATAGTTCAGACTCTTCATCTTTTCTTATTTATCCAACTATTGATTAAGAATAGATATTTGTCTATCATATTGGATATAATATGAAAGGAGGAGTTTTAAGGTTCCTTAGCTCTAAATTAATGAAATGTTGAAAATTAATTTGAAATTATTATTGTGTTTAAATCCAATAATTATTGTGGTGCATGTCAAGAGTTTAAAGTTGTCGTGGTGTATGTTGTTAAAATTTATTTGGTCAATATCAAGAATCATATATTTATTACATTTCTTGAATGTTGATTATCAAAGGGTCATCTATAATTAAATATATACCCTTTGAACAAAGGTGTGGGTGTGAAATGAATAAAGCATAAACATTCTCTTAAAATTCTCATCTCCTATCAGCACTCTCTTCCCATAGAATTATTCTCTGTTTACTAACAGAGTGGTATTAGAGTGTGGTCTTTTAGATATGGAAAGCAATAGTGGAGTTTAGATATTTCAATTTATTCACCTCACAAATGTCAATTATGATACATGTCGTCTTCATATGAAAGCCGTTCTTGGCTCATAAGATGTGTGGGGGATTGTAGATAAGAGTTTTGAGCGGTCAAAAAATGAAAAGGCTCTACTTCAACACCAGAAGGATACTTTGGCACACCTAAGGAGGAAGAATCAACAAACTCTCACCCTCATCCATCAATATTTGAATGATTCAATGTTTGAAAATTTTGGTAATGCAGTCACTACGAAGGAAGCTTGAGAGATTTTGTAGAATTCCTTTCAAGGAACTGATAAAGTAAAGAAGATACACATCTAATCATTGCGAGGTGAGTTTGAATCTACAAACATGAAGGAATCTGAGTCAATTTTGGATTATTGCACAAGTGCGAAAGCTATTGTCAATCAAATGAGGAGATATGGAGACCAAATTGAAGATGTTCATATGGTAGAAAAGGTTCTTTGTTCTTTGATTCCACAATTTGATTATGTGGTATGTTCCATTGAGGAGTCTAAAGACTTAGACTCCATGACCCTTGAACAACTGGAGGGGTCGTTGCTTACCCATTAAGGGAAGATCAAAAGGCAGCAAGAATAACCTTTAGATCAAGCTCTCACATTGAATGTTTCTTTAAAAGATGATAATGGAGAAAACAGCCAAAGAGGATGAGGATGAGGACAAGGACGAGGACGTGGTCAAGAAGGAAGAGGTAGAAGTGATTACTCTGAATTCAATAGGAACAATCAATTTTATAGAGGTTGAGGAAGAGCCAGAGGAAGAGCAAAAGGAAGCGGTGACAATTTTGGATCAAGTGAGAAGAGTTATGACAAATCAAAAGTTGAGTGTTTCAACTGTCATAAACTTGGGCATTACTCTTGCACATTGATGAGCAAGCTAACTTTGTTGAAAATAAGTATGAAGCTGAGAAGTCCATACTATTTCTATCTCACATTGCTGATGAAAGTACTAAAATCAGCTCCTGGTATTTGGATAATGGAGAAAGTAATCACATGTGCAGTGATAAAAAGCAATTCATGACTCTTGATTAAAAGGTACAAGGCAATATTTCCTTTGGAGATTCTTCAAAAATTCTGATTTGTAGAAAAGGCATAATTCTAATCTCTTCAAAAGATAGAAGCCATAAACTTGTCACTGATGTATATTATGTGCCTAAATTGAAAAACAATATTTTAAGTTTGGGGTAACTCCTTGAGAAAGGATATGAAATTCATATAAAGAATCGTTGTTTGTAGCTTAAAGACCAACATGCTAACCTGATTGCTAAGGTGCTTATGTCAAAGAACAAAATGATTTTGTTGAATCTTAAAATTCTTGAAGCAAAATGTTTGAAAGTTGATGCAAAACTTGAAGCATGGAGTTGGCATATGACATTCGGAGACTTAAACTTTGGAGCACCTAAACTGATGGGAGACAAACACATGGTAAATTAATTATCACATATTAATCACTCACATCACCTATGTGAAGCATGTTTACTCAACAAGCATTCAAAGAGGAGTTTTCCAAAAGAATCAATGTTAAGAGCAACTACGCCACTTGAACTCATTCATACCGATGTTTGTGGGCCAATCAATCCATCTTCGTTTGGTAAAAACAAATACTTCTTACTTTTTATTGATGATTTTAGTCACAAGACCTTAGAAATTAGATGCTTTTGAAGCATTCAAGCCTTGATAGTATTACTTTCATCATTGATTACTCAATTACTATTTAGTTAGGAAATGTTACTGATTTTATTATAGTTTACTGTATGTTACGAAATGTTATTACTTTCATCATCGGTTACTATTGAATTAGGAAATATTACTAATTTTATTATCGATTACCATGTGTTACGAGATCCTATTACTTTCATCATCGGTTACTATTGAATTAGGAAATGTTGATTTTATCATCGGTTACCATGTGTTATGATATGAGATTTTTCTACTTTTATCATCAGTTACTAAGATGCAGGTGCCTATGATCTGTGGGGGCGGGCGCAAGGCTAGTCTCCATATATTACCACATGTTACATATCATCGGTTACTATATGTTATTATATGTTACAATATGTGTTACATGTTACCATATCGTCAGTTACCACAATATTACTATTAACATCATCGGTTACTACATGTTATCATATGTTTATGTCTTGTATACAAGTGTTAGTATAAATTACTACTGTATCATCGGTTACTACAAGTGCTAAGAAATGTTATTATCTTTTATCGCCGGTTATCACAAATATTAAGAAAAGTTACTATCTTTTATTGTTGGATTACCACTTGTGTTAATATAAATTACTACCTTATATCACATGTTAATACAATGTTATTGCTTGTTACTACAATATTATTGCATGCACAAAATTGTTACCATCTCAAATCAAAATGTTCACTTTAAAGACAATATTATTCTCACTCGAAGGCACAATCCTAATATCAAAACTAGATAATTTCAAAATTACATAGATAGTGATCACATATCTTTTATTTCAATCTTCATAAAAATCAAAATTAATATCATTGCATAGTAGTAAAATGAATATAAGTACAAACTAACATTGTAAATAATGAATGGTTATATATGAAAATATTATTAATGGGACGGAGTCAGGTGGTGATGATGATGGTTAGGTTCTGCACTCTTAAAATTTGGTATAATATAAATAATTTGGATAATTATTCAAAGACAAAAATAAAATTAGTAAGATTATCCTAAAATCAAAAAAAAAAAAAAACAGATAAAAGTGAAATTAGTAAGATTATGCACTTTCATTATTTAATTCCCAAAAATATCTTGACAACACATAACCTCTGTATTTCTTAACAACTGCTCAAAATAAAAATTTAAATACGAATAATTAAAAATTTTCTTTCTCAAATTAAAATGATATGTTTATTTTTAAACCTGGATAATATCTTGGGATGATTGTAGACTGAACTTGTTCTTGGAGTGGTTGTGACTCTTTGTGGTCAATTATAATACTCATTCGAATCTTTCAAATATCCAACCAAAACCCCAAGTGACTTTTTATCAAAAAAAAATGTGATTAACTTTTGATAAAATTTTGCAAAGTGAGTTGGAGGTTTAAATGAGTTAGGAAAGGAGAGCTTTAGAGGGAAGGAGAAATTGAAATTTTAATGGTAAAATTTTTCGTAGATGATTTACAATATATCATTTTCAAAAAACAAATTTCAAAAGATGTCCATTTTACACTTTTTCCCACTTCTTTTTTCATTGCTTGTATACTTTTTTTCACACCTCTTTTTTCATTACCCATATTGTTCTTAGTTCCTCATTTTTTTAAAACTTTTAGTTAATAATGTCACGTGTCTTTCAATATATCTTATGTTGTTGAAAAAACCACTTACTACATATAATTTTTACTATTTATTATTTACTTTTACTACTTTCATACAAGCAAATGCCCGCGTGATCTCTGCCATAAGCTCCTTAATTATGCTCATTTTATTAATAAAAAATAACCAGTAAAAAGTTATTAATAATATTAAATAACTTTATTAATTTAAATAGCATAAAGTTATTAATATTATTAATTTAAATAATATAATGATATAAAATTAGTAATTTATATAATATAGTATTATAATTTGATTTGTTATTAATTATGTTGGTATAATTAATTATATGATATTTAATATTATTTAATTATGTGTATATCATTAATTATGTTTGTACATAAGCATTGTTAGTATATTGAAAATCACAAAGGTAATCTAAATTGATTCCTCTTTCAATCCCATAAACCACATTTCATAACAAACTCTAAAACATTTAAATGAAACAACTAATAGGACTCATTATTTATATTAATAAATAAAATAATATATAGTAATGTAAGATTGATATTATTATATTGTTAGAAAATAATACATTTGTATCTCAAAAGCAATGCCAACACTAATGGTACGAAACCAATCCCAAATTTTTTGCATGCTTGCTAAAAAATCCAACAGTCTGCTAATGTATTAATTAATATATGTGTATCCTAATGTATATGCTAATAGTTATATAATAGTTATATAATACTAGTATAATATAATAATATATTATAATATATAATAATATATAATATATAGTAATATAGTAACGTGTAGATAGGGCTGGTGCCCCATTCGTGAACGCCCGCGTAAGTGTACAAGTGCCAGTAGGTTGTGTGGGCGGGCACCCGCGTAGGGGGCGGCGCCAAACCCCCTGTGCACGGGCCCCCGCTCATGAGGACGGGCGCCAAACCCCTGCATGCGCGAGCACCTACGCATAGGGGCGCATGCCCCTTGTGAGCCGACTCCTTATAATTAATATTAATTATATAATTATGAAGTTGAGTAAGAATAGAGAAAATAAATTAATTCAAGTAGAATAAGAATAGAGAAAACAAATTAATTCACGTAAATGAAATATAATATAATTACATTTCATACGCATACTCATCTCATCCTACTCTATCAATTTCATCATTAAAAATTTTTTATTAGACAAGAGTGCTAGGCTGAAAATGTGTTTAGTTGAGATTTAGACTTGCAAATTTTTTTGTTCAATTAAAATTTCTATTATGAGAGCTTTGAGGGAAAAGAAAAGCTTGAAGTTAATATAATATATTTGAAATGAGCCAATTTCAAAGCCTGCCTTTTTTTTCAATGATTTTTTTAACATTATTTACCCAAACTTTTTTCATTACCCACACTTTTTTCACACTTCTTTACCTGCTTTTTTTATATAACAATCCTTACCTTTTTTTTTAGCAATTACCCGATGTAATTTCATATTTTTTATTTTTTTAGTCGGTGGCATGTATTTGATTTTTTACAATTTTTACAATTTGTTACTATATAATTTCATAATTTATGCAATTTTTGCGATTTTTATTAAATTAAGTAACTTAAAATATATAATGCATGTCTTTGATTTTATACAATTTTTACAACTTATTACCATATAATTTCATATAATTTTTATGACTTTTACTAGATTAAATAACTTAAAATATATATATATATATATATATAGTCACCTTACTTAATTTAAAATTTATTATTAGAATTAGATTATTTAAAAAAAATTATCATAAAAACCTAAGTTTTCTCTGATAAGATCCTCTTTATTAATTACAACTTGTTACTGCAATGCATAATAGCTAATAATAAAATAGACATCTCTATGATACAAATTAGATGAAAATTGTAGAATATATTTATAACTTATGATATTAAATACAAATACAAATATAATACATGTTGTCATATTAAATGTAAATGCAAATGCTTTACACAAGCAAAAGAATAAAATTATTAATTAACTAATTAATTTATGTGTCTTTAAATTAAATATCAACTTTGAAATTCAAATAATATTGATAATTCTTTTCTTTTTGAAAATTTTTGGTTACATATAAAATTATATATTTTTTTATTTTTAAATTGCTTATTTTAAATATCAACTTTGAAATTCAAATAATATTGATAATTTTTCTCTTTTTTTTTTTTGAAAATTTTAAATATCAACTTAGGTTTTAAATATTACTCCTATATATGTAGCTCCAATTGGTTAGTAATTGGAATGTGAATGAAATTGTAATTTAGTCATTTTAAATATATAGTAATAGTATAATACTAATATATAATAATATAGTAACTGTAATTGTCACGCCCCGACCCACCTCTGGGCCGGGCACGCAACAATTAAAGCGGCACCTCGATGCACGAGCATAACGTTCCACATATGGAAACACCGTAAGGCTGATAACAACATCCAATCGAATGTATCATAGACCAAAATCAATTCCTAAGTCATCACAAATGTCCCTCAATGCATCAATATCTCAAGTGATCATACGTTCATAACACCATGTTATTTAAAAAGTATTTTAAAACAGGGTTTCCAATTAACAGCAAATGTCAAAATTCCACTCACTGATTAGGGAAGGGTAGCGCACTCCCCAATATATAGATGAATTACTGGATGAGCTTCATGGATCAAAACTATTTTCCAAGATAGACCTGAGAGCTGGATACCACCAAATAAGAGTCAAGCCCCAAGATGTGCATAAGACAGCCTTTCAAACTCACCATGGCCACTTTGAATTCTGAGTTATGCCCTTTGGTCTCACAAATGCTCCGGCAACATTCCATGCATTGATGAACCATCTTTTTCAGTCATATCTCAGAAAATCAGTGCTGGTATTCTTTGATAACATTCTAGTATATAGCCCTGATCTTCATTCATATGTGCAGCACTTGAAAGAGGTACTTCTGTTATTAAAACAAAATCAATTAGTGTCCAAGCTATCCAAATGCACTTTTGTTTAGAACCAGGTAGAATATCTAGGCCATATAGTCTATGATGAAGGAGTAAAAATGGATCCTCGGAAAACAGAGTGCATTTTCTCTTGGCCTACTCCTCTTTCAGTTAAAGCCCTCGGAAGTTTTTTTGGGTTAACTGGTTACTACTGCATGTTTATCAAAAACTATGGCATTATAACTAAACCTCTGAATGATCTCCTTAAAAAAGATCAATTTCAGTGGGGAAAGGAAGCTGATAAAGCCTTCCTACACTTGAAATCAGTGATGACCACAGCACCTGTTATGAAACTTCCTGACTTCTCTAAGCCATTTATTGTTGAGACAGATGCTTGCTCTACAGGTTGGGGAGCTGTCTTGATGCAAGAAGGCCAACCTATTGCATTCCTAAGTAAAGTCTTAGGTTCCAGAAACCAAGGACTATCCACATATGAGAAATAACTTCTAGCAGTAGTTATGGCAGTCACCAAATGGAAGTATTATCTGACAGGTTATCATTTCATTATTAAGACAGATCATCAAAGCTTAAAATACTTACTGGAGCAGAAGTTGACTCACTCTTTGCAGCACAAATGGCTCACCAAATTACTAGGACTAGATTATGAGATCCAGTATAAAAAAGGGAAGGAGAACAGAGTTGCAGATGCTTTATCGAGACAAAAAGAAGGATCAGATAACCAGCAGGAGGGAAATATGATGGCTGTCTGTAATCCAACCACAATGGTTAAAAGAAGTGATTCAAAGCTATGAAGGTGATGAAACTTGCCAAAATCTAATAGCTCAATTGGTGGTCGATCCAGACAACATGAAGGATTATCAATTTCAAGGACGGGTATTGAAGTATAAAAGGAAAATATATGTGGGAAGTGGTAATCAACTCAGAACTAAAGTCATGCAACACATGCACAACTCAGCTATGGGGGGACACTCTGGACAAAAAAGCACTTAGCGCAAGGTTAAAGCTGTATTTTATTGGCCTTCCTTGAAGACAATAATAACTAAATTTGTGCAGGAATGTGATACATGTCAAAGGAATAAGCATGAGAACAAGCCTTACCCAGGGTTGCTACAACCATTGCCAATCCCTACTCATGGTGGTGATTGATAGGCTAACCAAATTCAGCTATTTCATTGCGCTACAACACCCTTATACAACCTTGAATGTGGCACAGCTGTTTGTAGATGAGGTGTTCAAACTTCATGGTTTACCTAATTCCATTATATCTGATAGAGATAAGGTCTTCACCAGTCTCTTCTGGAAAGAATTGTTCAAATTGGTGGGAATACAACTTAATTTCAGCAGTGCATACCATCCACAATCTGATGGACAAAGTGAGAGATTAAATCAGTGTTTGGAGTGCTATTTGAGATGCATGACAACCGACATACCAGGAAAATGGGCACAATAGTTAAGTCTAGCTGAGTAGTGGTACAACACCAACTTCCATTCGAGTATTAAAATGATCCCTTTTGAAGCATTATATGGTTACCAACCCAGATCCTTACATTTTGGACCATGTCAAGACTCACCTAATCCTACTGCTATGGAGTTCATGAAAAACAGACAAGCTATGCTTCAAATACTCCATGATCATCTCTCAAGAGCTCAAAATAGGATGAAGATGAATGCTGATAGTAAGAGAACTGAAAGGGAGCTGGAAGTGGGAGACTTAGTATACTTGAAGCTCCAGCCATACAGACAACAATCTGTGGAATTAAGGAGGGAACTCAAACTATCTTCAAAATTTTATGGTCCATTTCCAGGTAATAGCTAAGGTTGGCAAGGTAGCTTATAAATTGCAACTTTCGGAAGGTTCCAAGATTCATCCAGTCTTCTATGTTTCTATGTTAAAAAAGAAATTGGGATCAACTCAAGGAGCTATGCCTACTCTACCAAGAGTGGGGTCAGACACACAAGCTGTGGTGGAACCAGAAGCAATTCTCAAGAGGAGAGTGATATTAAGGAACAACACACCAGTCATCCAATGGTTGATCAAATGGGTCAATCTCAATCCTGAAGAATCAACTTGGGAAGACATGGATTTCATCAAAACTCAATTTCCTACATTCAATCCTTGAGGACAAGGATATTCTAAAGAGGGAGGGTGTTGTAACAACCTCTAGGCGCAGCTCAGTCCAAAAGCTAGCCTCTAATTACAAAGTAATCCATTTAACTGTACAAACTACTAGGCTATAACTAGATTAAAGTATTAGAAGATTAGTTGAGGTTGTTAGTGAAGGTAGTTAAGAAATGATTCTTGATGTACATATAGGGACGGCAGGACAAAAAACAAAAACAATGAAGTTCTTGCTCAATTGCCTTCTGTAACTCTCACTCACTTCTTCCTCTCCTGTTTCTTCTTCTTCTTCTTCTTCTTCTTCTTCTTCTTCTTCTTCTTCTTCTGCTATTCTCTCCTTTCACTTATATTCTCATCTCCCTTTCCCTTTACTTCAGATTTCTCTTCTCTTATAATTCTTCACCAAAGTTACTCCCATTATGAATGTCATTCTCTTTCATTCTGATAATCCATAATCTGCAGAAGGAATCATGCAGAATTTTGTTTCATTCCTGTTTGGCTTATCTATCCTGAAGAGAACATTCAAGTTACTATCATAGAGTTCGGCTCAATTGTTGGTCCATGACACATTTTAAAGTGAAAAGCTAAGAATTTTCACCGAAATCATACTTGGTTGTTGACGAGATGAAGGAGATATTAACGTAAAGGCTTGAAACAACCAGCAAAGTATGATAGACTTCATTATTGCGAATTTCAAGGAAGCAAAATATTTAATTGTCTAATCCTAAGCTGAATGAGTAAGTGCTAGTAATGCGGTCATGACTTTCTCAAGTTGGTTGTCAAATAGACCAACAAGAATTTACATCATGTTTGAACTTTATTCTCCATCTTTTCTTGTGATTAAAAACCATAATTATTCATAACCTAGATGATCCCTCTTTGCTCTCCCCTGGTTGAAACGAACTTGCAGAATTATTATCTTCAAAGTAGGGTTAAAAATCATAGGAGGACACGCGCAGGTGATCACGAAACTCTATATTTTGTAGGCATTCTCTCTTACTCTGTTTGGGACTCACAATGAACCACCGGCTCTTCGCTTGAGCTTTCTAAAGTATCCATCCAAAATCCTATCCTTTCTAAGATAATTCCATACCAAGTCTTCTTCCTTAAAAATGGCTTATGCTGGCTGGGTGCAACAATCGGTCCCAATGTTGTGAACAAATGGTAACAAAATATCAAATCCAAGTAAATACTTTACTAGAATTTAGTACAAAATCTCAACACTGAGAATGATCCTTCCAATGGAGAAGCTAGAGGTATTTATACACTTGAAACAACCCTCCAAGTAGGAAATGTACCATTCATAACTTTACATATTAATCACCACCGGTAGAATACCTCCTTGTTTGAAACTTTGATAGATTAGCTATTCTCGGAAAAGAATAAAACCAAGAGACTATAAACATCTAATTTTAGTCAAGACCGGCTAACTTGAACTTGTTGTTTTCTGACTTGATAAGTGCCTTTGGGCTACTTGATTTACAAATTGACTACAGTTTCTACTGCATCATAAGTAACTGTACACATTATGTTAGTGATGAAATTCAAAGATTACCTCAAAGTATGGATCTCCTCAATGATAGATTAGCGTTGCACCAGATAAGTTTCTAGATAAGTAATGGAATGGTCTCATTTAAGAATCATTTTTCTTAGACAAAACTTTTCCAAATATGCAACACTTCTCTATACAATGGAAGAGATATATACTAAGAAGAAATCAAGAATAGAAGTTTGGGAAAAAGGAAGAAGAAATTTGGAGAATATTTGAAGAAAACGGTCTAAACTTTTATTTCTCAAAAAACATAATGTATACAAGAAATGTAACATTTGCGTTGGATTTACGAGAAGCCTCAAGCTCCATTTCATAGCCATAACCCTTGCCATCCTTGGGTAAGATTTAGAGAAAGAGAACCCAAACTTTAATGGATGTAGCGGTAGGGATGGTACACTTCATTTTAGTCAAGACTTACGGTGTTCAGACTGAATATAGATAGATGGTAAGAAAAATCAGATTTAAAAAAAAAATAGTGGGGGATAAACAAAGAGATAGAAAGGGGAGTGGGCCCCGGTGGAAATTAGCCGTTGGACATCCATCCACTAATAGTTGGTAGCTAGCCGTTAAGGCCCCATCGTGGACAGCCTAGTGGGCCTCCAAGGCCCTGGATTGGGCAGCTCTGGCCCAGAACAGGTTAAAAAATGGATCATATCCTGTTCTAGGCCAGAATTTTGATCCTTTTGGACCAGAATTTTCAATAGTCTTTTTTTTGTTATATCAAAATTTAAATTCAATATTATCGAGTTAGAGAGAGAGTTGTGACCACTAGACTATCCCTTCGGGGATAAAATTTTCAACAGTTAGTTCATTCCCTGGTTTGAAGATATAATTCTCTGTGAAAATGTGCAAATAATTTTTTTTTTTTTGTTCAACGGAATGCAACCAAGTAAAGAAATGGAGATTTTATCACTTCAACTGTCCTGGGGACAGAAATGTGCAAATAATGTGTCACGAGAAAGTTGCTGTGGGAATAACATGTTTCTCCTGTTTCTTTCTCCCCTTGCTTAGGTTGATCCAAGTACTAAGCTCTAGTATTCAATAGGCAAAAATATGAGTTTAATCTAAATTAGTACAAACACCCACTTTGAAGCACATTCGCTATCAAGCAAATCCAAGCAATACGGGTTGATTGTTTCGATCCTTCTTATCCTCTATTTTTTTGCCGTTTGAAATAGTTCCAAGTCCCAAGGGTTCAACATCCAAGAAGTTCGAATCGTTGAGTTAGCCCAAAAATCAGTGTTTTGAAACCCGGATCGGAGTACAAACCGGTCACGTTAAGGGGTCAATGGGTCACTAGGTCAAATCGGTCGGACTGGACAAAAAACCTGGATAACGTCATCATGTATCATAAATAAATTTAAATTATAATATATTAATAATTTAAAAAATCTACATATCTAATGACAAAATATTATCAAATCATATTCAAAATATATAATATTTTTAATACAAAATATTATTTAAATATATTAAAACTTAATTCAAATAATAGATTAAAATATCAAAATTTAATTTAAACAATAAGAAAATACCTATGAAGAAAAAAAAAATCAAGTGAAAACAATTGGTAAAAAAAATTGAAGGGGTGAGATAAAATAGAAAAGAAAAGAAAAGGCAAAAAAATGTCAACATAGTAATGTGATCCAGTGGTTCTCACAACTCAAATAAATCATTTCACTCCTTGGTGTCCTATTTTTGAAGCTCCACAACTGTATTTTTTTTTCACTAATTAAAAAACCCGGTTGAACAGGACCGGTTTCTGGTCCAACCACCCGGTCCAACCCGGGTTTGACCAAGTTTAACTGGGTTTTTAAAATCCAATTATTTTATAAAACCCAGACCGGCTCTTGGTTTGATTCCCAGTCGGACCAATCGATCCAGGTTTTAAAACACCGCCAAAAACCAAGTTCAAACCAAGTTTTAAAACACCGCCAAAAACCAAGTTCAAACCAAGTTCGCAATACAATGTTCAAATTTCATACCTTTGAACTTATTTCCTAATATAAACATTTTCTAAACATATTTGTAGTTTTCTCCAAATATACAATGTTCAAAACATTTTCTCTAAATGAAGGTTTTAAATTTATAGTTGTTGGATTGGAATGATAACAAATATATTTGCTAGATTATGAACATATTTATCGATTAATTATTAGGTTATATTTTGTAAATTTATGTAATTGTAATAAGATAAAATGTAAAACATTTGAAATTGACTAACCTAACTATAACAAACAACTTACAGAAACCAAAAATACCACAACAAATCACATGACATTGAAAAAGAAATAACCTAACCCAAATAACATTGCAAAAAGAATGAATAGAAGTTGTCAAACAAAAAGCAAGGAGAGAAAAATCAATAGATACATGAAATTGTAATGAGCACATCATACTTGACACACCTCAAACAGCATGATACAGCATAAATCAAACCCCCCCCCCCAATAAAAAATTACAACATAACAATATGACACAAATATAAGCAAAAATCAAATCAATCTTGAAATGGTTAGACTAACATTACTCATCATACCATTTAAAATATAAACGTAAAATAATGAAATAATACCGAAAATTTTAAAGAAGATAAACTAAAACAAATTTATGAAACAGAAGAAAGTGTTTTATTAATGAACACAAAAATTACCAATTATAATTACAATTACTCAAAAACATTAAAAGGAAAAAAGAAAAGAACGTACACTCACAACTATTATCTAAGATCCAACAACATGACAATCCGAACAACCATAATGAAAGAGAAATAAAAGAAAAATATATAGATCCACCTGCTTTTTTGAACAAAATAGAGTAAAAAGATGAACAATTGACAAACATGAGCGTAACAACAAATTGGCTTGCTTGAGCCCTAGAAGATTTGGAAACCTGCCCTCCCCCAAAAAAAAAAAACAAAAAAAAAAGTGATACGTAAAAATAAACAATAGAAAGATAGACGAAGAAAGCTCTCATGACAAACGGAAAGACCAGAAATCAGATTTTGACACTTCTGTGGACGTTGGCACGGAGTTTGGATCACAATGAAGCATTTTGCATAGTCTCACATAATACTGCAACAAGGACCAGAAATCAGATGTGCACAGTTGACTACGGCATTGCAACATCCAATAGCGGCATTGCAACATCCAATAGCATTCCCCACATTATTCTGTCAAAGATAATGGCAAAATAATTAATTAAAAAATGTGTAAAATATTGAAATTTATTTATAAAAGCCATAAAAGATAACTCATTGCAAATCTCGTATTTAAAAAGAATAAATTAGAAAATTATGTTGAGAGAAGTCTTTCTAAATTAGAATTGATAACTCTCAAATTGAATAAATTAAAATATAATTTTAAATACAAGTTGTCATTTAAAAAGAGAAGAAAGTCTTTCGTGAAATGACCCTGGGAAAGGGTCGCAATTCATATCCGTTGAAAATTAAAAAATAAATAAATAAATAAATAAATAAATAAAAAGAAGAAAAAAAAAATAGAGAGAGAGAGAGAATCATACCTGTTGTTGTCCTGGTGCTGGAGCTGTTGCAATTGGTGGCCGATTGTTTGACTGCTAAGATAGGTACAACCATTTTCAAAATAAATAATTAAAATAAAATAAAATAAAGCAAAGAGGAAAAATAAGGCTATACGACTTCATGGGCTGTTAAATAAATAACCCGATTCCGATCTCTACAAAGGACTAAGACGTTACCACTGCTTGGAACAACTCTATGCGGCATCCCAAAAATAAAAATAAAATAAAGAACATATACACATATATCAAACCTATATATGTACATATATGTGTGTTTGATTTATAATTAGTTAATAACCGGTCAACAAAATTTGTTAACAAAGCACTCAATATATAACAAATTGCTCCTTCTATAAAATTCGCTACCAATTTGTTACCTAATTAATGAAAAAATTGTGGTGATCTCATGACAAACAGGATTCCTTCATTCCTCATTCCTTACCTCATGCCGCGCTTGGGATGTCATCGCACCTGAACGTTGTGGCTGCCCCACTCGAGATCCCATTGAACTTGAAGAAGGTGGCTGTCGCGCTGAGGATTGAGATCCCATTGAACTTGAAGGAGGTGGCTGTCGCACTGTGGATTGATATCCCATTGAACTTGAAGGAGGTGGCTGTCGCACTGTGGATTGAGATCCCATTGAACTTGAAGGAGGTGGCTTTCGCACTGTGGATTGATATCCCATTGAACTTGAAGGAGGTGGCTGTCGCACTGTGGATCGAGATCCCATTGAACTTGATGGTGGGCGCTGTCGCTCTGTGTGTTGTGGCTGGCACACTGGGGGTCCAGATCCTATTGAACTTGAAGGTGGACGCTGTTGCTCTGTGCGTTTTGGCTCCCACACGCGAGATCCCGTTGAACTTGAAGGTTGTTCCTGTCACACCGTGGATACCATTGCACTCGAATGTTGTCCCTGGATGCTGTATAACCAACTGTTTGTTGATCTGTGGGTGTGAAAAACAAAAATTAAAAAAAAAAAAAATGCAACTTGATAATTTTTTTTTTTTTAATTAGACAAGTGGGAAAATATTAATAAACTACCGGAGAAGACACAAAGTCAACGACAACCCTTCCCCAATGTTATTAAAGTAATGTGCTTTATATCAGGGAATAAAAAACCAAATTTATATATTTTTAGTAAGAGGAAAATTAAAATTAATGTATTTACATATAGGAATATTAATTAAATTAATTTTTAGGGAGAAAAATTGGATTTAGATTTTTTAGAGAGGGAAATTTTTAATTTTTTTTAAGAAAGAAAATTGACGTACTTAATAACTGAATTTGTTTTAAAGAGAGCAAACCTACAATCAATATGTTTAGGGAGCCAAAATGTGAATTAAATAATTTATATTAAGAGTTGAAAATAATATATTTAGTTTTAGAGAGAAATTTAAATTTAGTTTCTTTGGAGTGAGAAAATTAAAAACCAATATGGTTATAGACAAAAATTTAAAAATATTTTTTGAGAAGTGAGAAATAAAATGTTTAGACTTGGATCAAGGAAGTTTCAATTTAGTTTTTTTAGAAAAAATAAATACAGAAAAGAGTATTTTTTAAAAGAGAAAACTTAAAATGAATGTGCTTAGAGAGAAAAACATTTGTTAAATTGATTTTCTAGGGAGAAAAAATTAATATTTTTAACTTTAGAGAAGGAAAATTTAAAATCAATATGTTTAGGAAGGCCAAATTCAAAATTATTGAAAATTTTCAAATGTAGAAAGTTAATATACAATATTTTTTTTTAAGCGAAAAGGACAAGTAATTAACTTTTTAGTGAGAGAAAATCCAAAATAAATATATTTATGGAGAGAGAAATAAGAATTAAACTGATTTCTTGAAGAGAAAACCATTTAATTTAATTTTAAAGAGGGAAAATTGAATTTAATTTTTTTAGAGAGAGATTCAAAAATTATATATACATATATATAATCATTTTTTAGAGAAAAATGAATATATATATATATATAATAAACTCCAATTCCAAAGTGTTTCATTTTCATTAATAAAAGAGTACTAACTACCGCCAATGAGAAAAATGATTATATATATATATATATATATATATATATATAATAAACTCCAATTCCAAAGTGTTTCATTTTCATTAATAAAAGAGTACTAACTACCGCCAATGAGCTTTAGTTCAAGCAGCACCTTCCTCTTTCCTCTTGTAATAGAATCGAATTCCAATTTCAGTATGTACTATAAAAAAAAAAAAAAAAAAAAAAAAGGAGTACTACCTAGTCAAATATAAGAAAATCAGTGATTACAAGCCAAGAAGGAGAATAATAAACAAACCATCTGTTTTGGTCTATGGAAATCCTGAAAGTATTGGTCAATTGTATATTTTTTGATCCGTAGGTATGAAATATAATTAAAAGAAATGAAAAAAAAAGGAACGTGATATTTTTTTTTAATTAGACAAGTGGAAAAATTTTTAAAACTATTGGAGAAGACACAATGTCAACAATAACCCCTCCTAAAAATAATTAAATTAATGTGCTTTAGTTTAGAAAATAAAAATTAAATTTATATTTTTAGTTGAAAAATTAAAATTAGTGTGTTTAGAGAGAAAAATTGGATTTAGATTTTTTAGAGAGAGAAAATTTTAATTTTTTAGAAAAGATAATTCATGTGCTTAACTGTAGAAAGAAGTAACTAAATTTTATTTTTTTTATTAAGAGAGCAAACTTACAATCAATATGTTCACAGGGTGAAAATGTGAATTAAATAATTTATATTGAGAGTCAAAAATAATGTATTTACTTTTAGAGAGAAATTTGAATTTAATTTTTTTTGAATGAGAAAATTAAAAACCAATATAGTTAGGAAGTCAAACTTTAAAATATTTTTTTAGATGTTAAAAATAAAATGTTTAGATTTAGAGAAAGAAAAATTAAATTTATTTTTTAGAAAAAATAAAGAGAGAAAAAATTATTGTCTGAAGAGAAAACTTAAAATGAATGTGTTTAGTGAGAAAAAAATATATGTTAAATTAATTTTTTAAAGAGAAAAAATTAATATATTTAATTTTAGAGATGGAAAATTTAACAATAATATGTCTAGGAAGACCAAATTTAAAATTATTGAAACCTTTCAAAGATATAAAGTTAATATACATAGTTTTAAAGAAAGGAAAACTAATTAACTTTTTAGTGAGAGAAAATTCAAAATAAATATACTTATGGAAAGAAAAATAAGAATTAAACTGATTTCTTGGAGAGAAAATTAGTTAATTTAGTTTTAAATAGAGAAAAATTGAATTTAATTTTTTTAGGGAGGGATTCGACGACTTGTGCACTATAGCTTAAGAGGTGGAAGCACATCTTAGCAAACAGCCCTATAAAAATATAAAAAACAATGTGTCTAGGGAAAAATATGAGTAAATTAATTTTTTGAAAAAGAAAAATTAATGTATTATTTATGTAAATTCAATTTGTTAAAAAAAATAAAGGTGAAATTAAAGAGAGGTAAAGATTATTCAAATAATAATATTTATATCAAAAAATTCAGTATAGGAAAACCCCCACCTCTCTCTGCCATGAAGGAGAGCATTTAGCGTTTTTTTTTAATTACTCGTTATCATATTTGATTCAATTAAATTTGATTTAAATCAATTTAAAATTTAAATGATAAAACTGTTTCAATATCTATTTTCTCTATATACAAAATCGAATTCAAAACTTTATTTAAAAAAAAAAATCAGTATGCAACCACTGTTCCAATTAAACAACGGTAAAGAGCAGTTACCTTTGTATGAGAGATGGAGTAATTATTCCACTGGTTTTCTGAATAGTCTGCTTGCATATCTCGTACAAAATTTATATAAATATATATATATCTTGTGATTAGTTAGATCTCAGAATAAGAAGAAAAATGTGAGACTAACATATGAACAAGTGTCATTTTAGAAACCAATATTTGAACTAAGCGTATCTATCTATTGTATACCATCTTCTTCATAATCAAAACTTACAAGGGTGGGGATTAATTAAAAAGATTTTAAGAGTAAGAACTATGAGACCAACCATGCAAAGTCATGGGTCTTTTCATATTATTATTTCTAGACAAGTCTCCTGCAACTCTTTTGAATAAAATGCCAAAAAAAAAAAAAAAAACTCACAAAATTATTATTTCTAGACCCCATTTCGCAAGTCAATCACAATGAATACGTAATAATTCTTATTTTAAGTACGATGTTACTTAAAAAAATCTAGAATGTGTTGCCGACTGGAAGTGTTTGATGTACATGAAAAACCTAGAGTCTTACTTAATGTTGATGTTTGTGGGCAGATAGCTGGATACGATATTTTCGTTGAAGACAAATGCTAAAGTTATTTTTGAATTCTTTTTTAGCTATTGAGATAATTATCAACTTTAAAAATACTCCTTTATCGATCACTATTAGTTAAAATATTCAATAGTAATATTTGGAGTGATATTTTATACAGATCAATATACATCATGTTTAGTTTATGAAAACAAAGATAAAAAAGAAATTTTTTAAGATTTATGATTTTTTGGTTTTCGTATACAAGAAGACTCAAAGTCGAGAGTTTTATAAAAGAAAAATGAAATTTTAATTTAAAATGAAAAAAATAAAAATAAAAAAAAAAAAAAAAAATTTAAAAAAAAAAAAAAAAAAAAAATATAAATAAAAAAAAAAAAAAAATTTTTTTTTGTTGGTAAATTAATAAAAAAAAAAAAAATATTTAAATTTAAAAAAAAAAATTTAAAAAAAAAAAAAATGTAAAAAAAAAATTTAAAAAAAAAAAAAAAAAAAATGTCTAATCAAATGATTCTGAATTCTTTGAATTCGAGGCAACAACCAACATTGGTGTTGAGTCGTTGAGATAAGGGGGACAAAAAGGTAAGCAAATTATGTTGCTTTTGATTCCTCTATATTCTAAGGATACGTAGGCAAAACAAAAATTGGGCCCCCCCCCCCCCCTTTTTTTTTTTTTTTTTTTTTTTTTTTTTTTTTTTTTTTATAAAAAAATATAAAAAAAAAAAAAAAAAAAAAAAAAATTCTTTTTTTTTTTTTTTTTTTTTTCCCCCCCCACCAAAATTTTTTTTTTTTTATCCAAAAAAAAAACCAATTTTTGGTTTTTTTTTTTGGGGGGGCCCCCCAAAAATTGTTTTTTTTCCCCCCCCCGGGGAAACCCCCACATGGTTAAGGGATGAAAATGTTCTTACCCATCTACACCACCATCTGTTGGTAGAACTAGAATTCTTCAATCTGAAACTATAGTCATGTCTAGGTCACTGCTCGGAGAATCCAGCAACATTTTAAAGCCAAAAACTAAGAATTTTCATCAAAATCATACCTGTTTGTTGATGGGATGAAGGAGATATTAACATAGAGGCTTGAAACATCCAGCAAAAAAAAAATTAATGGACAGTTGATTTAATAGGAAATATGATAAATCTTTTAACTAAAATTCAGGTTTAAATTTTTTGAATAGAAAGAATTATATTGGAAGAACTTCTCGCTATAAAAAGGTCTGACAGTAACTTGAGCACAATCTGATTTCGAATACTAATTGATTAAGTCATAAAAAAAATCCTGCAAAAGTATGATAGACTTCATTATTACGAATTTAAAGGACCAAATAAATTAGGTAAGTAAAAGGACTATGAAAAATATTTAATTGTCTAATTCCAAGCAGATTGACTAAGTGTCCGTTTGACAGAACTTTTTTTTTTGCTTTTCTTCTCATTTTATAGAGAAACTCTGTCAAACACTATTTTAGAGAAGTTCTTTAAAAAAAAAAAAAAGAAAAACAATAACAACAATTTTTTTTTTTTTTATGAAGGAAGTAGAGTTTTAGCAAAAACTCCTTTAAGAAGCTTTTGTTTTTCCTTTTTTTTTATGTTCTAGCTTTTTTATTTTTTTTTATTTCATTTATACCCTCACACAATTATTTTTATTCCATTAATATTCTCACTTAAATGATGTAAAATTTCAAATATGTCTATTAATTTTTAAATTTTAACTTTATTTCAAAGTAAAAAAATAAAAAACAAATTAACTTTTAACTTTTAACTTCATTTTAAAAATAAAAAAGTCAAACAACTTCTAACATTTTTTTTAAAAAAAAAACACTTATTTTTTACTTCTCCTTAAAAAGAGAAGATGAAGAGAAAAAAAACTCTCCCAAATATGTTCTAAGTGCTACTAATTTGGTTATAGCTTTCTAAAGTTGGTTGTCAAAACTAGACCAACGAGAATTTACATCATGGTTGAACTTCATTCTCCATCTTTTCTTGTGATTAAAAACAGTGATTATTCATAACCTAGATGAACCCTCTTTGCTTTACACTGGTTGAAAAGAACTTGCAAAATTATTAGCTTCAAAGTAGGGTTAAAAATCATAAGAGGACAAGCACAGGTAATCACGAAAATCTATATTCTGTGGGTATTTTCTCTTATTCTGTTTGGGACTTCTAATGAACCACCAGCTCTTCACTTGAGCATTCTAAAGCGTCCATCCAAAATCCTATCCTTTCTAAGATAATTCCATACCAAGTCTCCTTCCTTGAAAATGGTTTAAGCTGGCTGGGTGCAACAGTCAGTCCCAATGTTGTGAACAAATGGTAACAAAATATCAAATCCAAGTATGTGTATGTGTATGTGTGTATGTGTGTGTGTGTGTGTGTATTGGTGATACCAGAGACAGAAACACATAGCCCAAGCAAAGTACACTAGACCCTCAAAACCGGCAGCCCAAGCCTAAGTGCAAGATCTCCACCTCTAAATCTCCCAACGCCTTCTCTGTCTTCCACGAGCAACTTGTCTAACGTCTGAGGGAGATACTCCAAAATCGTTATGCCCGAAGATGCCTACCTCACGAACTTAGCCAGAAAGTCAGCGCATCTATTTGATTCCTGATAAATATGGGACACTCCATTAACTCCCAATTCCCTTAGAAGCTCATTGCATTCAAGCATAATTATATGTAGAGGGTGCTTTGTGTCCTCTTCATCGTCCACCAGATGAATTAGATCCATGCAGTCCACTTCCACATGAAGGCAGCTTATTTGCAAATCTTTCACCACATGAAGACCCTCCCTTAAACCCGAAAGTTCTATAGTAATGGAGTCTGCTTCCCCAATGTTGATAACATATCCCTTTATCCAATTTCCTTCCTCATTTCTAAACAATCCACCAGCAAAAACTTTCTTAGATGCCAGAGAGACTGCACCATCCAAATTAAGTTTCACTTTTCCTCTCTGTGGAGGTTGCCACTTCACCCACATACTCAGCCTTTCCCTATCGTTATTTGCCTTAACAAATGCTTCTGACCAATCTTTGCTCATGTAATGAATTCTCTTCAGAGTTTGCTGGTTATCCTCCCTTGTATTCTCTATCGCCATCTTGCATCTCCTTTTCCACACGATCTAAATAACTGTAGGGAACGCATGCAAATCATTGTGCCTAGCTTTTGACTTTTCTCCTAAACCTTTCTGATCCAATTCCCTACATCTCCTCCCCAGAAGTCCTCTTTATCCTCAATTCCTGGTCTAACTAGCTTCCACACTTCTTTGGCTTGCTTGCAGTCTCTAAGCACATGCAGCAAGGACTCAGTGAATTCCCCACATTTGGGACATTTATTATCTTTCGTGAGGCCTCTTTTCCTTCTCTCTTCATTGGTCAAACATTTTCCTTTCACTGCAATCCACAAGAAAAACTTAACTTTCTAAGGGCTTTTGGTTCTCCAAATACCTCTCCAAACTTCCTCTGATCGATCTTCATTATCCTGCGCTTTCTGCAAGGATTTGTAGGCAGTTGCCACTGTGAACATACCATTATTAGAGTGCTTCCATATAATAGAATCCTCCGCTCTATTTCTTTTCAGCACCATGATACCCTTAATGATCTCTACCTTATCAGCAGCAATCCATTCACTTAGCTCTTGAACCTTCCAATTATTATCATCGTCGATGAAATCCATCACTCTGAAGTTGGGGAGCTGACTCCTTTGGGGAAGAATTGCGCAGTCAGCAACCTTATCATTCCTAGCCCATTTATCCCATCAAAAATCAATAGATCTCTCATTCCCTACTCTCCACTTCACACCATTCTCCAAGCATTCGCAGCTCTTAAGGATGCCTCGCTAAACACTTTAACTCCTAACTCCTTTCCTGTAATCAAAGATGCCGCCATTCTTGAGGTACTTTGCTCTCAAAACTTGACACCAGAGATGATTTTCTCCCTCAAGTAACATCCATCCCAACTTGGCCAGTATTACAATATTGCACTCCCTTATCTTTCGAATACCCATCACCCCTCCCAAATTCTTTGGTTTATAAATAGTCTCTCACTTTACCAAATGAATTTTCCTTACTCCATCCTTGCTTCCCTACAAAAAGGTCCTGTTGATTCTATCCAGCTTATTGCAAGTCTCCCTTGACAACCAAGCTGTTTGCATAGTGTATATTGATATGGCGATGTTAACCATTTGGATAAGAACCCTTCTCCCAGCATTACTCAACATATTAACTTTCCAATCGCTCAATTTACCCTGCACTCTTTCCATAATGTGGTTTTAAAAGTATTTCCTTACTCTTTTGTGGATGGTTGGTACTCCTAGATATCTTTCCAATTCTTCAGATGGGTAAACTTACTCACTGTCATCAAAGAGTTTTTAATGGTCCAAGGGGTCCTGGAAGAGAACCAAATTCTGGATTTCACTAGATTCACCTCCAATCTGCTCTCTGCAGAGAATTCTTTCGTGCACTCCAAAATGGCACTTAAATTCAGCATCTCTATTTCAACAAAGAGGAGTAAGTCATCTGCAAAAAAAGAAAAAAAAGGCTGGGAGATTAGAGGGCCCTCCTTCGAAGTTTTGATTGGTTTCCATCTCTCTTTCCTGATCTTTTCTTGAATCATGTAGCTAAGGCATTCCATAACAAGGATAAATAAATACAGAGATAGTGGATTATCTTGCCAGAGGCCCTTTCCTGTCTCCATCGATGAAAGCACTTCCCTGTTCCAAATGAGGGAAACTCTCCCACAGGTGATCATGAACATAATTAGTTTCACTAGGGGAGGAGGAAAATTGATATCTATCAAAACTTTGCCTATGTATCTCCAACTTACATTATCATAAGCTCTTCTCAAATCTACCTTTATAATCATACCATGCTTCTTGCTTCTGAATCTACTAAGTGAGTGTATTACCTTTTGCATTACCACTACATTGCCTGCAGTTCCTCTTCCTTTCAAGAAGCTACTTTAGTGAGGGCCGATCAACTGTTGCAGGAGAGGTCTTAACCTCTAAACAAGGATCTTAGACAAAACCTAATAGGAGGCATTAAGAAGGTTCATGGGCCTAAAATCATTGACTATCTTCAAGTTTTCATTTTTGGGAATCAAGACCATGTAAGCATTAGCTAACTCCGAACAAAAGAAACCATCCGTTATGGCTGAATCAACAAACCTACAGAGAGAATCCTTAATTACCGTCCATTGCTTCTGAAAGAAAATAAGTTAGATGTCATCCAGACCCGACATCTCCAAACCTTGCATTGAAAAAATTACTTGCTTCACTTCTTCTTCATTTGCCGCCTTAATAAGCCCCTCTTGTCGGTCCTCTCCAATTCTTTGGACACTCATTTTGAACCTTTCACTGGGCAACTCAACGTTTTAGGAAATAATTTCTAACATGGTCTTTTAGTTTCTCTTGCTCAGTGCACCACTTACCATCAATTTGGAGGGCAACAATTCAGCTTCTTTGCTTCTGATCTTGGTAGTAATATGGAAGAATTTGGTATTTCTATCACCCTTGTTGACCCAATTCAAGCTTGATTTCTTGTACTAGCACATCTCTTCTTTACCCGAGAACTCTATTGTACCAGAACATCTCAATACTGAGAATGATCCTTCCAATGGAGAAGCTAGTGGTATTTATATTCTTTACATATTAATCACCACCTGCAGAATACCTCCTTGTTTAAAACTTTGATAGCATTAGCTATTCAAGGAAAAGAATAAAACCAAGTGACTATAAACATCTAATTTTAGTCAAGACATACTACTGACTTGAACTTATTGTTTTCTGACTTGATAAGTGCCTTTGGGCTATTTGATCTCCAAGTTGACTATAGTTTCTATTGCATCATAAGTAACCGTAAACATTATGCTAGTGATGAAATTCAAAGATTACCTCAAAGTATGGATATCCTCGATGATAGATTAGTATTGTACTAGGTAGTAAGTTTGTGGATAAGTGGTGGAATCATAATGGTCTCGTTTAAGAATCACTTTTCTTAGACAAAACTTTTCTAAACATACAACACTTCTCTGTATTGTGAGGAGATATATACTGAGAAGAAATCAAGAAAAGAAGTTTGGGAAAAAGGAAGAAGGAATTTGGAGAATATTTGAAGAAAACGATCTAAACTTTTATTTCTCAAAAATTTGTCTACAAGAAATGTCACATTTGTTTTAGATTTACAAGAAGACTCAAGCTCCATTTCATAGCCATAACCCTTGCCATCCTTGCGTGTGTGTGTGTGAAAGAGAGAAAAAAAATAAAAAAATAAAAAACCCAAACTTTGATGGTTATAGCGCATGACACTGCACTCACTTAAATATAAGTTTTTGATTTGAATCATGGGAATAAAGAATTGGAAATTAAGAGAGAGTACCGATCTCACAGTATTCGGATCGAATATCGATTGGTGATAAGAAAATTCATTTATAAAAAAAAAAATCAAATAGTTGTTAGAAAATCCAATTTAAAAAAAAAAGAAAAAAAAAAAGAAAAACAAAGAGACAGAAAAGAGGGTGGGCCCCACTCCCTCCAGTGGAAATAAGTTGTTGGACATCTGTCATCTAGCAGTTGGTAGCTAGCCGTTAAGGCCCCATCCTGGACAACCTTGGTGGGCCTTCAAGGCCCTGGATTGGGCAGCCCCTACCCAGAACAGGGTCAAGAATGGATCCTATCCTGTTCTGGGCCAGAATTCTGATCCCTTTGGATCAGAATTTTCAACATTCGTTCCCAGGTTCGAAAATATAATTCTATGTGAAAATGTGCAAATAATGCGTCGCTAGAAAGTTGATGTAGTATAGTTTCCGCAGCACCAAGTTCAATAAAATTCCAAGTAAGAAAACCTATAATACAAATTGTGAAGCATGTGCAGTCTACAAGAAACCATTGGCATCCCACAGGAATAACTTGTGTCGCATGTTTCTTTCTTTTTCGCCCAGCTTAGGTTGATCGATGTACTAAGTTCTCGTATTCAATTGCCATATTAAATATGAGTTTAATCTAAATTAGTATAAACACCCACTTTGGAGCACATTCGTTAACAAGCAAATCCAAGCAATACGGGTCGATTGTTCGATCCTTCTTATCCTCTATTTCTCTCGCCGTGCCGTTCGAAATGGTTCCAAGTCCAAAGGGTTCTACTTCGAAGAAGTTCGAATCGATGAGTTAGCTCAAAAAACCAAGGAGTTCAAACCAGGTTCCAAAAACAATGTTCCAAATTCAAACCTTGGAACTCATTTCCTAGTATAAACATTTCCAAACATATTTATAGTTTTCTCCAAATATACAATGTTCAAAACATTTTCTCCAAGTGAAGTCTTTAAACTTATTGTTAGATTAGAATGACAACAAATATATTGCTAGATTATTAATATATTTATCAACTAATCATTAAGTTATATTTTGTAAATTTATGTAATTGTAATGAGATAAAATGTAAAACACTTGAAATTGACTAACCGGACCATAACAAACAGTTTACAGAAACCAAAAATTAAAATCACGACCACAACAAATCACATTACATAGAAAGAATTAACCATAATATTGCAAAAAGAATGAATAGAAGTTGTCAAAGAAAAAGCCCGGAGAGAAAAATCAATAGACACATGAAATTGTAATGAGCACATCATACTTGACACACCTGAAACAGCATAAATCAAACCCAAAAAAAAAAAATAAAATAAAATAAAATAAAAATAAAAAAAATAAAAAATAAAAAAATTCAATTTTGAAATGGTAGACTAACATTACTTCTCATACTATTTATAATATAAACGTAAATTAATGAAATAATACTCAAAATTTTAAAGAAGATAAACAAAAACAAATTTATGAGAAAGTGTTTTATTAACGAATACAAGAATTGCAATTATAGTTACAATTACTCAAGAACAGTAAAAGAAAAAAGAAAAGAACGCACATTCACAACCTTTTTTTAACTTCCTCTGATATTCGGTATAATAATCTGATTAATCCGATTCGAGTTATGATCAAACCCAAATTAAAGAGGAGTTCTCCCGGTAGAGTTTTCTCCATTCCTATGACTCGAAACTAAAATTATGGTTAGGGGATTCTAGTAACCTTCCTACTACACCAACTCTATGTGTTATACTCACAGCTATTATATCTAAAATCCAACAACATGACAATCTGAACAACCATAATGAAAGAGAAATAAAAGAAAAATATATCGATCCACCTGTTTGTTGAATAAAATAGAGTAAAAAGACGAACAATTGACAAACATGAGCATAACAACAAATTGGCTTGCTCGAACCCTAGAAGATTCGGAAGATGCCCCCCAAAAAAAAGAACAAAAGTGATATATAAAAAGAAACAATAGAAAGAGAGACGAAGAGAGCTCTCATGGACAAATGGAATGCCAAAGGACTATTCATGCTCATTGATTTCACTAATGGCGAAAAATTCAATAACATTAAATCTGAATATCACTACGTTCTCTTCATAAATAAAAATATTCCTATGTTATGGCAAGTTTTTGTTAGCTATAAAGTTCAACTTTATTTTGTTTAACCTACATATTTACAATTATACTGTTCTTTTATTTTCATGCTATCCATGTTAAATAATATTGTCACCTATTTAAAAAAAAAAAAAAAAAAAAAAAAATCCTAGGTTAAACTATTTTTCATCTGTTTAATAAAAGTATATTTGTCTTAGCATAATTAGAGATAGTTTCCACAGGGAATCATGAGTATTATTGCATTAACTCAATTATATATTTTTCTTAGCATGCTTATATATTTATTATAAATTATAAGTTAAATTAACAAATATTATTGTTTTAAGTTTTGAAAATGTTGGGCATATTGTGAAAAAACCAAATGACATTGTATAGTCCAACTGGAAATGACCACTCAATAATTGAGACTGTGTTGATGATAAATCCAAGGATATGAAATTGACTCACTATCTAATTGTAAAGGCGTTAAATTTTTTATTTATATTTTAAATTTAAAAATAAAAAATATTAGATTGGGAGAGTTATACCTAAAACGAATCTTACAAATACATGAAATAAATGAATCAGAATGTAATTTCGGATATCAATTGATATAACATAAAAAAAAAAAAAAAAAAAAAATTATGACTTTGTTTAAGCTAAGCACAGCTATCTTCTTTCTTTTTTTTTTTTCTTTACTAATAATCTTTCTTAATATTAATAACTTCATCGCATTCAGTATTATAAGAAGGTTTATGATAACTTCAAAAGTAAAGGAAGCGTTTACATGCGCGATGCCATGAACAAAGATAGGAATGCGCAGAAACAATCATCCTTCGTCTCTACTTACGACCGGAACCAATTGAATGAGAAGTGAAAATCACCAAAATTCCTTTAAAAGTCATTTTTGCGAATAAATAAATTAAAAAAAATAGCTTGTGACCTCAAACATGATGAAAACTCTTGATTCCATTTAGCATGTTTAATTAATTTGATCTAATTTAATTTAGGAGAGCTCTTTTTTTGGATAAACATTTAGGGGAGCTTAACCGGAGTATCTTTTTTATTTTTAAATTTCAAACTCAAAATTTAATTAACAGATCCAATATTTCGATCTACTAAATAAATCAATTGTTTGTTAATACTTTTTATGCAATATTATTTTTATTTGTTACAAATAATATCACAAAAGCATCCGAAGAGAACAATCCAATGACAACAACCCTCGTCCCTGACCCTGACCCGATGATTTAAGTACGATTCCTATTATTAAAAAAAAAAAAAATTGTATCTCAAGAGCAATTTGCAATATCTTTTTATCCCAAAAGTATCTTTTTTGGCGGTGATGAGTGGCTTGGGAAACATTTTAGACTATTGCAATTGAATTACACATGATTGAAAAAGATTTATTCATATTATATGTAGCTAAAAGAGATTTTATGTATTTTTGACATTGTTACAATGTATATGATAATGCCCTGTTTCATAGGCTTCTTATTAGATAATGGTTCGCATCATTTTATTATCAATATTGATAGCAAAAAAAAAAAAAAAAAACACCCTGCTTTTTCTTCGACCGTTTGTTTATATTGAAAGGGAATTTTTATGATAATTAATAATTGTGAGGAATTGACATCATACTCAAATTATTTTACTTTGTTGAAATTGAATATTAGTTTAAAAATTTTGATTATAATTAATATGCATCTTTAGAGTAAAAAATATAAGCTAGGAAATCAATGAAAACAATTTTTTTTTTTTTAATAAATCTATAAGGCGACAAAGGTGACTTACTACTTCTGAGCATAATATAAGAATTTTAATTTATTATAAAATATTTAGTTGAGTCATAACTATATTATTTAGACGAATATATCACCCTAATCCCATCAAAAAAATATCTTTCCAAAATCATTTTCTTAATTTTTCATATATTTACTAGTTAACATCTTTTTTTAGCAACAAAAAAATGTTTCCGATCAAAGGAAAATCAAAGTAAATTTCAAAAATGTCTCGACCACTTTAACTCAGTGTTGGCAGAAAAAAAAAAAAAAAATAGGCATTGTTTCAAAGTTCTAAACTTGTAAATAAAATTATGTTTAATATTTTACAAAACAAATAGAAAGTACTTCAAAAAAACATATTTTTTTTTTTGTTGAAAAAAGTTGAAACTAATTTCAGAGAGTAATGAAAAATTAGCCGTTTGGTAACCTTTCAAGAAGATAATTTTTGGAAAAAAAAAATTATGTGACATACCATAATTCCATGAAAACATGTTTTTCTTTAAAAACATTTTTTAACAGTTTAAATTTAAAAATTAAAAATATATATTATATTTATTTTTTATGTATTTTATATATATATATATTCTATTTTTTAAGTTATATATATATATATATGAGATTTTATATTAATATTAATTTAAAATTTTGATAAAGTGAAAATGACAGTAAAATCAGCTCAGAACTATTTACGAAGCTCTTCCCAAAATTAAATCCTAAAGTAATCATTTTTGGTCACCTCAATCTTCGATTTCTTTGAAGCCAATTCTCTATTGTTTCGTGTCACGCAAGTCATTGTGGAGCAAACAAACACGCAAGCACCTGAAAATCTGAAATTCAGACAAGTCGTGTGGCGCAAACGTGCAAGCCCTCCGTTGGATTATGTTTTGACGATCGTAGATTGTTTAATTTTTTTATTCTACAGGAAGATGATGGCGATTCAACCGTTGTGAATCTTGCCCGTCCTTCACTGACAGATTGATCTCCTTTTGACTCGATTATCCGCCGCCACTCCTCTCTCTCTCTCTTATTAATATCTCTCTCCTAAATTATTCACTTCGGTAGTGTTGAGCAATGGCTTCTTCTAGTCTAACATCAAGTTCGTCCACTTTCTTTAACAAGGTTTAACAAAATACACATTTCCAACTTTCATCAATCTTTCCTTTTCCCTATGCTGTTTTCCAGTTGTGAGATTTAATTTATGTGTCTCTAACACACCGATTGAGCATTTTTCTTGTGTTTCAGCTTCAGGAAAATGTTGTTTTCTCATCAAAATCACCGAAATCCTTCCAAAATTTCCAGAAAAAATTCCGCAAGAAGATCGTTTCTGTCATGGCTCCACAGCAATCTTCACGCTCTCCTTCTACCACAGGATCGGTTTGATCTTTTCTAAGACTTTTATCATATGGGTTTTTGATTTTGGGGCTTTTTTATGCGGGATCTACAGAATTTTTTTTTTAATTTGGTCTTTGTTGTTTTTGATTCGGGGATTTTTAGGTCAAAACTGGCATGACTGTGACTGAGAAGATTTTAGCCAGGGCTTCTGAGAAGGCCCAGTTGAGTCCTGGTGAAAATGTTTGGGTAAATGTCGATATTTTGATGACTCATGATGTTTGTGGCCCTGGCTCTTTTGGAATTTTCAAGAAAGAATTTGGGGAAAATGCTAAGGTAAACTCTTTTTAATGTGTATTATTGTTGTCAATATTATTCTACTTTTGATTGCATTGCGTTCATGTTGCTATACTAGTTAATGCCTTTTAGGCTTCTGATCACAGTCTATTGCGATTCGTACAACATTTGACGGCACAAAGTAGTTATAATTTGAATAAATTTCTGTCCCTTCATCGACCATTGAACAATTCAAATTAGGTTATTTCAAGGCCCTAATTAGAAACATCAAATGAGATTTATTGGTTTGGTGTTAATTATATTGTTTTTCTACTGTATATTGTTTGTTATGTTCAATGATATATGCCTATGTATGTATGTAGGTTTGGGACCGTGAAAAGCTAGTGGTCATACCTGAACATTATATTTTTACAGCTGATGAGCGTGCAAACCGGAATGTGGACATCTTGAGGGATTTTTGCTTGGAGCAAAATATCAAGTACTTCTATGACATCAAGGATCGTGGGAACTTCAGGGTATCTAATTGTACTTTGTACTGTTTCATATATTTTTTTAATGCCAATTTTTGCTAATCTCTAACCTATTTTTATAAAGAGCTCAAAGTTCATTCAAGTTGTACAACGGATTTCATAATCTCCCACAAATACTAATTCTTCATAGGAAAGAAGCAAAGAATAATGCCATAACTGCAGAAAGTGATATCAATTTGAATTTTATATGACGATGTTTGCAGGCTAACCCTGATTACAAAGGTGTCTGCCATGTAGCACTCGCTCAGGAAGGGCATTGTAGGCCTGGAGAGGTGCCTTTTTTTGTCACAAACTGTAAATTAGCATCGCAATTTGATATCTACAAAATTTGTAATGCTTCTTTTTTTCCTTTGCAGGTCTTGTTGGGTACGGACTCACACACCTGTACTGCTGGAGCATTTGGACAGTTTGCTACTGGAATTGGCAACACTGATGCGGGTTTTGTGCTAGGCACTGGAAAGATTCTGCTGAAGGTATGTTGTTTGCTTGTGTGGACTACTTCTTGAATTTAAGGTGCAAATGAGCTAGTTCCTGTGGGGGACGATGAAGGTGATTTTATCTGGTTGCTGGTCTTCGCAGTAGATTGAGATTTTTGGCCATAATTCACTCAGGATTAACCCGTGTTGCAAAATTCAAGGCATTTATAATGCAGCAAGAAAAATAACAAAGGATAAGAAACCAGAAATCAAGGGAGAGAGGGACGTGCAGGCTATCAGCCCTATATTTCTAAATGTTATTCCATTATACAAAGCCCAATTATGACAAAAATATGAAGCCTATTTATAGGATTACCATCCTAATCAAGATAAGGAAACAAAATCACCTGCAAATATTTGAATGCTGCCTAAATATATAATAAATCTTCTAAGTATTCTCTCAATCTAAGGATGGCTCAAAGAATCTAAAATACTTAAAGAGCCATTATTACATGAATTCCTACACCTATTTATTGTGCTGCATCGGTTTACAACATCACACTGCGATTGTTGACATATTTAATAAAACTTATTCCAGTCAATGTTGAATTATTTGTCCACGGGACAAACTAGCTGCGCTATGGAGAATTTTTTCTCAACTCCTTGCTGTCTGATATCCTATTTTTTTTCTATTCCTATTTGTTCACCATTTGGTTTGGAGCGATCACTAGGGGAAATTTTATGATGCTAAATATTGGTGAAGTTGAAGTTTATAGGAAGGGGGTTCCATGGTGGGGATCGAGATTAATTTTGTAATTCAATTGCAGCACTATCAAGAAGAAAATTGCCCTTGTAACCTAGCTGTAGGTCCTTGCTTTGAAGGTTTTCTATTGTGTCAATGTCTTTGGTATTTAGTAGGAGCTTTTAATATAGTCAGAACTGTCAGATATTATCAAGAGAAAATGGGAGGCAGGAGAAATTTATCTAGTAAGAAAGATTTTTATGTGTTTTGTAGGGACTATGAGATGGATACTTGGTCCTCCTTGAGAGAATGTTACTGCATGTTGTGGATTAAAAGGTTCTTATTATTGAACAAGAATAAGTAGGAGAATGCCTGTCTGAAATGTTATAGTCAAATATGTTGTTCCAAACAATGAGGATAGTTCAAAAGGCCATAGGCAATAATTAGACAGCTTTCTGAGTTTAGAAAATTTTAGTCTTTTAAAGAATTGAGTAGCCATAAGAGCCTATCTTGAGAATGTTTTATATGATGTCACTGCTTTGAAGACAGTGCCCAGCTTTCATAGACAAGGGAGAGATATCACATGATGGTCCCTCCCCCCCCCCCAAAAAAAAACCGAGAAAACTAGAAAGCCAATTTGAGAGAAGAAAAGTCTGATAATGAATCAGAGGCTTATGGATGAGAGATCATTAGAAGTTCTTTTAGGTAGTTCTAGAATCAGTTGATTATCATTCTTATGGAGGTCTTGATTACAGATAGGACGGTCAGACACCTAGGCCTGTAATTTAACTTTGTACATAATTCGTTGGAAGTTTCTCAAGGGTAGAAATATCTTCCGCGTAACGTTAAGATAACAGTTTTTGAAATGGAAAGAGATCAGGCTATGATGTTGGTTTTAGCTTCTTTAAGCTTTATTTATTTATTTATTTATTTATTTATGTAGTTTACAGAGGTTTATTGAAATGTTATATGGAGTGATAACAGTTCCCAACTATACGCCCGTGGCATTTACTAATAGTAAGTACTTGATTGATATCACTTGTTGTGTAGAAAGATTATTTAGTTGAGGTTAAGATTTTGGACCAGTTAGCTTGGTTCTTTTCATATAGAATTCTTAGCTCTTAAGCATTTGAAAGTTGTGCTACTGCTCGGTTACAAAATTTTTCTCAATCTTGGTGCTCTATTGAAGGAAGATGAATCGGAAGTGACATTGGTGGCAAGGATGTTTAGGCATTACATTGAGACATGGGGAGTTGTTCTGAATTAGATTTGAGAAGGCCATGATCAGATGAGGGGGTGAAGGAAGATTCGGTGAAAGTGGTGCATGAGGTATTTATTACTTAATGGAGAACATGAATCTTGGTTTGAGGAACCTTTTCCTTGTCTCACCTGTTGATGTGCAGCAAATAGCAGATTGAAAATTGATTGGGGTAATAAAACATTCCATGGATCCTATTGAAGTTAAATAGTATTTAAAAGAAAAAAATTATTTGATGTATTAGAAAAGCTACATTAAGCTCTAAGGATGAGAAGTCCTCTAAAGCAAGGCAAAACAAAGAGAGAACCAGAAACTAGTAGAGGATTGCTCACAGTCCCTCTTCAGCTTTGCCAAATTATAATCTCTATAGGCACTTAAAGTATAGCACAAAGAGAAACATAAAAGAAAAATCATCTTGGAGAAGAGAAGGTCCACTACCTGATTTCTAAAGATTCTAGCATTTCGCTTCATCCAAATATACCAAAAAATAGCCAAAAGAGCACATCTCTAAAGTGAACAAGCATCTTTTCACCCTATAAAATTTCTAAAATTTTAAATAAGAAAAATTAAAAAATGAAAAATCTCCTAACTTTGTCAGAACCCAGAAGCAAATTAGTAGGCTTCTAAGTGAAACCTACTGATTATTGCATAAAGCAAAGAGGCAGTTGCATATCTCCCACACATTTATGCAATACAAAAACAAATGATATCTAGTTCCAAAGTTCTTGTGATTCATGACACAAATATCCAGATAGATAGTGTTAAAGGGTATCCTTTTTTGTAACAAGTAATTTGAAGTTAGTGCTTTAAAAAGAATTGCTAAGAAATAAAATATGAACTTTTTTGCTCCCATAGAGTGCATATAGATATTGTGGATGCTCTAACACATGCATTATATCTTGATGCATATCTTGATATCTTCTATGCTATCTTACGACTTAGTTTCAGAATCTGTTTTGCATAAAATATTCTATTATTTATTTTATTTGATATTCTTGAGGAGCTGTACTTTGTCAAAAAAAATTCTTGCTTACAAATTCTTAGGTTTTGGAAGGAAGAATGAAAAGTATTCTGAGGACTGTTGTACAGGTGCCAGTGATTTCATTCAATGATTTCAGAATAATGTTATAATATAATGAGCAATTTTGTATTTTCTTTTCTTTTGTGGAAAAAGACAATATTGAGAGTTTTTTTTGTTTCAATTTATTTCTTCACAGTGTGTTTTACATGGCTTCAGCCAAATATATATACAAAAGTTATCACAAATTAAAATAAGGAAATAACTACAAAAGGAAAGCCTTAATACCACAATTTTTAACTCTCTCTCAATAAATCTAAATATTGTAATCTTTGAATTTTTCTCAATAAACCTAAATATTATAATTTTTTATTTAATCACATCCTTAACTTCTAGAGACAACTATGTACAGATTCCCAGTCCCAATTATATTACATTTATTTTAAACTTGGACCCTAATCCCAAATTTACCCAATTATATTACATAAATCAGAAAAAAAATAAAATACAATAAATCAGTATCTTTCAACATCTTTCATTATAGAAAGATGTTATTCTTGGAATCTGTAGCAGATAAAACCAAAGATTAAAAAGCTTTTCTTGTTTGAATCAAGTTTCCTTCATTGTCCTTTCTTTCTAAACTTTGCATCTTTTGAAGGAGAATAGCATTGTTTCTTCAACACTTTATCCTTTGCCTAATTAAAAAAATAAAAATAAAAATAAAAGTAAAAATAAAAAAATCTCTATTCTTTGGCAAGCCATTCCTTAATCAAAAAAGCACAAAACCAAAAGAAGTTTGGTGTATTCTTCGCCACACTTTACATGTTTCAAAGATCATGATTAATATAAAATGTTTGTTTTTGCTTTTTGATCTTGTGCACCATGAAATTTCTGTAGTTCCAATCTTCCTTACATTGGATTCTTATCTATTAGATTTACTTTACATTGTCCAATGCAGGTACCCCCAACTCTAAGATTTGTTATGGATGGAGAAATGCCTGATTATCTACTTGCAAAGGATTTGATTTTGCAAGTAAGTGCTATTAGATCTTGTGATATATGTTCCTTTTTAGCAAGAATAATTCATTATCATATGTCTGAGTTGATTTTGTTTGTAGATAGACCCTTATTTATTTGTCTTTGGTTTGGGATTTGTTGGAGGTGGCTGATCCTTGATTGCTGTGTTCTTGCATAAATTGTTCCCCCCCCCTTGTAGATCATTGGTGAGATTACCGTGTCAGGAGGAACGTATAAGTCAATGGAATTTGTTGGCTCTACTGTTGAAGGCTTAACTGTAAGCTCAGCCTATGAGATCTTTGCTGCTTTTTTAAGGTCATTCTGCAATTTAACATTTTGTTTAACCTTTTAGCTAAAACATGTTGTGGTGTTTGTTATGTATTGCTTTGCCTTGAAAGATGGAAGAAAGGATGACATTGTGCAACATGGTGATTGAAGCTGGAGGGAAGAATGGTGTTGTACCTGCCGATGACACTACATTTAAGTACCTTGAGGTAGTTCATTTTGTCATTCTTTCCATGCAAGAACGATATTGACCTGCTCATCCCATGCCTAATTTATGACCTGCACAAGTTTCTGAGGCATGAATCTTTTATAGTTGCATTCATCCTCCACGTCCAAGTAATTTTTATAAAGCTTTTCTTTGCTTTGGACAGGATAAGACTTCCATTCCGTATGATCCAGTTTATAGTGATGGGCAGGCCAGGTAGTCAATGACTTGTATATTACAAATTATCTTCTGCTGCGATTGGTTGTCTTGAGCCTTCTGGTGACTGTTTCACATGCATGGCCTGAGAAATATGTGGTCAATTTTGTTCTTCAATTGTTAAAGAAGATGATTTTGGTCACTTTCTGATTATATGGGAAGTTAGCTGTGGTAGCACTGGTCATAATTATCCACAGGGATTTTAGGTGTAGGGAGATGAGATATAATTGATGCAATTTTTGAACATTGTAGGAAGTGTTCTGGGTTTACAGTTGGGGCTGGTGATAATATGACAAATGACCTAGTTCAGGCTTCTTCTTTGGCAGTTCAATGGTCGATGATCTTGGAAGAAAGAACAATGTCCTTGTGAAATCTGTGGATTCATTTTTGAAAATTGAACCCATGCAATTGGGTTGAGTTCAATATCTGTTAGGAGAAGGCACTTTCTTGTTTGAACAACTCTACCACTTTATCTGTATTGAAGTCTGTGGACTTAAATCCCATCAAGGTCATTTGGGAGATAGCCAGATTATTCCCTTGAGATAAGTAGAGTATCTCATACTGACATCGAGGCTGTGATATGATAGGGAATATTTACATGAAAGAACATGTCAAAGGTCAGCCCATTTTAATGAATGAATAATCATAATTGTCCCTTGTTAGAATGCTGCTGCATGGACTTTTGTGGCTTGAGGTGCACCATCCGTCTCCTCTGTCCAGGGTTTGGATCGCTCCACCTAAGTAAAACGAAATGGAGGAATTGGAAAAATAGGAGGGGGTTAAACATATCTTAGTCCATTGCAATCAAATATTGTAGTTAGTAAAATGATTATGGTTGATATTGTTGCAAAGGGATACTAGTATCTCAAAAATCAATGCATCCAAAGTTCTCCCCTTTGGGACAAGGTTATGTTTTATATATCTTTATGGTAGTCTCACGCTTCGGAGGGCCTTCAAAGATGGTAGTTTGGGGAACCTCAAAAGGGTTTGTGTAGTTGTCCTTTTCATTAGAGCTTTCTCAATATTTTGTTTCTTTTCTCTTGTTTGTTAAGAGGATGTCTCATCCTCTTTCCTGCACTTCTATCCTGTCATTATATGTTGTTTTTGTGTCAAACAAAGGTGTGTGCTCCATTTTCTGTAGTCTACCTCTGGGAGAGATTCAACCAACTTAAAATCTCTTTTAGGGTTTCAATTTCTTACTTGTTGGTCATTGATTTTGTTGGCTTCATGTGTCTCCCTGATAATAAAAATGATGTCTAGACAAAAGACTGTCTGGGACTTTTGTTAATATATCAGATAAACTCATAGAAGCTCTCTGTTTAATTTTGAGAAGTAAACAAAATTCAAAAAAAAAATGTGGCCAACCATGGAGGATCTAGCAGGTACTTGCGTGAGTAGAGTGTATTGTATGCATAAAGGGACAGGATTTCTGTGTTTTTTATGCTTAATATCTCTCTGGTGTTCTTGACTGCTCCTGTTTTATTGTTATTAGAGATTCTACATATATTGATGTGTTCCTCTCTCTTTGCAGATTTTTCTCCGAGTATAGATTTGACATCTCAAAGCTAGAACCCTTGGTTGCCAAGGTTTGTGATCTTACGTACCTGCAAGTCTAGTCAATGTGGAAATTGTTTGTGTGTTCTTTTAGTTATAGGTGAAACTTTGCTTGATGGAAACTTGATCTCATCCTTGAGGTACTGTAAACCTCCTCTTTTCTGTAAAAGAAGACACGTTATCTTTGGGGTGTCCATCCTAGACCTCACATGTAGAGAGGGATTGCTTTAGACACCAGGTGATCTTTTTGGTCCTTAAGGATTTCTAGTGCCCCTTCTTTCTTTCTTTTTTTTTTGGGGGGGGGGGGGGGTGTTCAAAAGTAGTGGCCAAATGGCTCAGGAATGAGTTAGCATCTTGGTTGATGCTAGGTACTTTTCCCTATCTGAGTTTGGATCACTTGCTTAGTATGCCTCCGTGCCGGCTATTAAGTAATGTTACTTCACCTAAATTTCAGCCTCATTCACCTGATAATCGAGCTTTGGCAAGAGAATGCAAGGATGTGAAGATTGACAGGGTGTATATAGGATCTTGCACGGGCGGGAAGACAGAAGATTTTCTTGCTGCAGCCAAAGTCTTTTTAGCATCAGTAAGAGCCAAACATAATAATATATTGTCTACCACTCGGGTCACACTAATCTTTTGACATTAACATCAATTTATTTCCTTGTGTTTCATTCATTGTTATAACCAATACTGTAAATCTTTATTCTGTATTTGTCATGCTCATGCAAATTACGTTATCTGCAGGGGAAGAAGGTCAAAGTCCCCACTTTCCTAGTCCCTGCAACCCAGAAGGTTAGTTTGTGTTTCATGGCATTGGAGTAGTAATTTATTTGCAGTAAGCGAAGTATAAGAGTGGTTTGTGCATCACCTTGTATACTAAAGCAGTGAAACAGTTGGACATCTTGATATTGATACGGTAACAACTTTGCAGGTTTGGATGGATATGTATACTCTTCCTGTTCCAGGCTCTGGTGGTAAGACTTGCTCTCAGATATTTGAGGAAGCTGGTTGTGATACACCGGCAAGCCCCACTTGTGGTGCTTGCATGGGTGGCCCCAGAGACACTTATGCACGTTTGAATGAACCTCAGGCAAGTTATTCTTTCATTAACAAAAAAAGTTCTCATTATTTGAGAGATTCAGTTTTTCCAGAAACAAAAGGGTTCTACGTGATCCTCAAGACTCTCATGGAAAAGTTGATCAGCTTAGCCACCAAACGCTGCTGTGCTGACCCTATATTGTGATCTGCTACGAGTTGAGGTTCATTTTGGTGGTTATTAACACTTGATTGCATATCTGCAGGTCTGTGTCTCAACTACTAACCGAAACTTTCCTGGTCGAATGGGTCACAAAGAAGGGCAGATTTACCTGGCTTCCCCGTACACGGCTGCAGCATCTGCTTTGACCGGTTTTGTCACAGACCCAAGAGAGTTTTTGCGGTGAACGACAAAAACCATATTCCCGATTACCTCAGGTTTTCTGTAATCACGCTTACTGTTCTGCTTTTCCTGCCTCTGCATTCAAAGCAAGTCAGATCCAAGCCTGAAAATTATCTGCATTTTCTTGGCTTCATGCTATGAGTTTTATAAATCTGTGCCATATTTTTGTACTAAAATAATAGAAGTACTAAACTTGTACCGAAAGATGAATACTTGTGATGAGTCTGTAGAATTTAAAGAAATATCTATGGCGAGTATGAACTTTTAAGGTTTGAAGTGGAGTTCAGGGCCTTTGTATCACATTCTCCGTTGTATTCAGAAATTCTGAGTGTGACAATTGCATTTTCTTTCTCCTTAAAACTTTGTGGAAAATAGATTAAGCTATCCCGATTAAAATTGAAAATAATTTATTTAAAATAGTTTTTCAAGTATAAAATTTATATGCATTTTTATAAATGAAATTTAATGAATATATTAGATTCAACATTAACTCAAATATAATTTTTTTTTTTTACTTTTGCCTTTCAAACTTAAAATAATATATTTTTAGTATTTTTAATTTTTAATATCGTTTATTTAGCAATCAATAAATTAAAAAATATATATATTTGTTAAAAATAATCTTTAGTTTGAATCAACAGTTAGAACCAAACGGTTCCTGATTCTTCAAAATGAGGAACCAGGACCAAATCTTTTAACACAATTACAGTTCCGATTTCTATACCAGTTGACTACGATTGGATTTGTATCGATTTTGCAGTTCGATTAGAACAGCAACCACATCTGGTTATAAGGTTAAACGGTTAGGACTATAGTTAAGGTTGCCCAATGGATGGTAATTATGGATTAAATTCGACATTTTATTTTATCACAAATGGAGCACTCGGGAACGTGGTATTAGCTGGTGAGGATGCCTACATTAGTATCCCATCTACTCTTTTGACATTATCTTGCTCAAGTGATCATACCACACCAAACAGCATGCAGTTCCATCTTATTCAACCATGCAGCACATAGGAAGCAGAATAAGTGAAGTCTAATGATCTAACATACCACCCACTTGCTCAAAATATTACTTTCTATTGTCTGTATACATTATTGTTGTCCCATAAAGAGGGCTGCCCATGAAAGTAAAAGGATCCTTCGTAAGTAAAAAGATAAATTTATCCTATGAGAACTTTTCCAGTTGTTCTGATTTCAACAAAAAATCATTAGTCATCCATTTAGGGAACATACAAATCGATATGGTGGGCTCGACGCATCACCTTCCAGTGATGAATCCACAATAAGCCAAGTGCTCCTTGATTATAATCAATGCAGAGAAAGGCAATGAAAGGCACATTTTAAAGGGGAAACTTCATGCTTTCATTTCCAACTAGTATGAATGACCATCCTAGCATAATTCAAATTGTTCATGAGCTTTTTACACCCACAGCAGACAGCTCTAAAACCGATCGAAAAGGTCATAAGCCAAATGGGGCACCACCAGAGCATTCATCAACAACTTAACAGACAAAATCAACATCAATGCTTCCACCTAACAGTCCACATTTAGTTCATGTACAAAGAGCATAAGGAAATTGGAACAACTTTTTGTATGTTTTTTGCCCATAGGCTAGCATAGACATTTTAATGGTTCGGTGTATGAAGCATAGAGAAAAGGAAAGAGGCTGGGGGTTTTGAGTCATGTGACATGACATGCTCATGTTTCGAAATGCCAAGATAACAAGCCGTTCTAGCAAGCCATTCTAGTTCGATCATACGCTTGATGTTCCAATTTCAAGTGGACACGGTAGTGCAATATATTATTTTCCATTGGAATAGGCAAAGAAAAAGGTCCAAAAAATGGAGGCCTTGTCAAACTAGTTAAAGGTTTAGTTGATCTAACGCGGAGGACCCATAGGATGCCTGGCACTTGATCAGATTGCATAACTCTTACGTAAGTGCCACTTACATTATCATAAAATTTCCATATCAGCTAACTCCACATATGGCAAAGCAGCATACAAACTTCAGATCTTCTACCTCAGCAGGTTGCTACTAAGGCTGGAGCAAAATTCTCTAATAATTATAACCACATTGTTCTTAGTTACGCGCATTGTGTTTCTATGCTTTTCGCTATCTTTGTAACACCTATCTTGTAAGTATCATCTGTATTTATTGCAGATGTTGCAAAGAATGTTAAAAACTTGTCTGTAATTACCATCAACAGCAAAGAATTTGGTCAATTTTAGGTACATCTTGATCCATATCCTTAGCAAGAAGCAAAGAACTTCCATCATTAGAAACAATCATAAAGTTATTCGGCTACAAGCACAGCAAGTTCTACAATTAACTATGTTTTTTCAAGAGACTGCAAAGAATGCAGTAATTTCAAGCCTCACAAGATATGATGAATGGAATAGAATACCCCAATCCACAAACAAATAAGAAACAATAGAACAAAACACACAAATAATTCAGTTGAAAAAGAAAAGAAATAAAACCACACAAATCTATCTTCATGAAAAGAATGAGTAACTTGATTAGCCTAGGTATCAAGCACTCCTATATATACAATGTGAAAGCAACACTGAATATTTATGCAGTTGTATAATGAGGCAATATGAATAAAAAAGAATACGACCTATAAAGACGAAAAAAGAAAAAATACACAGAGAATGGGTAAAAATCAGATAAAAGGAAAACAAAAACCCAGCAAAGACCAAACTTGGCAAAAATCTCTTTTTCCTTTTTCTTTTGGTTGTCCTTCAAACTTCAAAGTCCTTCGTACCAGAATCAACTTGAAAGGCATTAATGATATTAGAAGGGCTTTATTGATTGTTTTGCACTCCTTTGTTGGAAACCTGGAGCTGCAAGGCAGATGAATTATCGCAGTAAATAAAACACGGAAAGAGAGCTGTCGAAAACCATATACCAAAAAAATAAAATAGAATACATTAACATACCAAGTCCATTAGCCTCCGACATTCTCATGATTCTAAGCCTTTTCACAGTGCCGAGGAACATCCTAGAAATGCAACTCTAAATTAGAAACTCATAAAGGAGAAAGCTAAACCAAGCTACAAAGGTCTAATAAGAAACATTAAAGCTAAATGTCTTTTAGTCAAGTGCAGATTATAAGTTTTCATTAAATTTTATCATAAATGCAAACAAAATCTAGGTCCTCAATGTTGGGACTTTATGTCAATGTTAAATAATCTATACTCTGCCAACGGTTGAAAATATATCATGATTTCTGATAAAGGAAAAATGCCATACCCCCAAGGAACATCTCCCACAAGCATCCAGTCTCCCTCTTTGTCTTCATATGTGAGCGCAAACTCAGAAGATCCATCCAAAAGTTTTGAGGCTTTTGTTAGTTCTACCAGCATCCCATGTTCCTTTTCTCCACCTGACCCTACATAAACAATTACAGACTCTCCATTATTGAAGAAAAATTCATCATTTAACACAACTTGAAAGGTAAAAACTTCATTGGATGTAGTAGCATCTGCAAAATGCACACCCACGGAAAAGGTATCTAAGTTCAAATTCCATTTAACGATCAAACAATGAAGAACCACCTAATTCTGTTCATAGAAATTCGCACTAAAACAAACATTAATAAACAGAAACTACAGAAAGAGGGGAACAAAAGAAACTCACTGATAGAAGTGATGGATGTTGTGGAGCTGAAGAACATATCCTCCACAGCTTGGGCAAGAGTTTCATAACAAGCATGAGCATTCAAGTCTATCTTCCTCCCAATTGGTACTCTATCCATGGTCACCTTTACAAACCCGAAATTCCCCTTTTCTTTAGCAGTGTTATCAGTTGCTTTCTTGCCACCTTCTTGCATTTTCTCCTTCATGGCATCCTCATTTTTGTTAGTACCATTTACTAGCTTGTCTTCCTCAGTGGTTGAAGCCTTTGATTGATTAACCAAGCTGTTCATTCTATATGCCCTTATAGGAGGCCATCCCACCACTTGACTGCTCCAATATGTTAAAACAAACACATCAGAAGTTTTTTATATGCAAGCATAATCCATTTCCAATAGCTTTTTTTTTTTTGGGGGGGGGGGAGAAAGAAAGAAAGAATCACAGGATCATTCTGCATGCCGTGTTTTTTTTTTCAGGAAAAATAATTTATTAGAAAATGTTTTCTCATTTTGTTTACCTTCTAGAAAATACTTTTAGTCAATTACAAATAATTTTCAGCTGCCTGCAAGACCAACGCAGATTTCACAAGAATAATCCCCAATCAATTTCTTTTCTTTTTTTTTTTTCCTACCATGGAGTAACTAAGTCTAGAGGAGCAAAGCAGACATAAATACCATTAAGAAGGAGATATAGAAGGACAAGATATAGAAAATAAAAATAAAAGTAAAAAAAAAAAAAGTAGTCAGTTTCATCATCCTATTAGTAATATTTACAGAACCCATTAAGGCAATAGAAAGAGCACACAAATAACTGAATAATATCTGAAATTGAACAATAAAAATCACAGTACCAATTGAGAGAGAGAGAGAGAGAGAGAGAGAGAGGAGAGAGACAGAGAGAGAGATAGAGAAACCTGACAGTGGCAGAGGCACCCTCTTGGGATACAGAGTCAATAGGTCTCCTTTTAACAGAAACAAACCCAGAAGCAGCAGTAGTGGGAGAAGAAGGGGACTTGGAGCCATATGCATAAGAAGGGAAATCCTTGGCAGTCAAAATCCTACCATACTCACCCCATGCACCACTAGCCTTATTAGCCTTCCCCCCACCACTCCCACTTCCAAGACTTAGACCCAGACCCAATTCAATCTCTGACTCAGCATCAGCATGGTAACATGACATTTTATTTGAATCATGTTTAGTGTTTCCTCCACCACCACCACTACTACTTCCACCACCTAGGAGACACAGAGGAGCTTCCATGGGAATCAAAAACAACAGATGGCAACAGCTAAAGAAAAAAAGCAGCAAAACGAGAGAGAGAGAGAGAGAGAGATAGAGGTGTAGTGCAGTACTAGTACCAGGGATGTTTTAGTTAGCAAGGTTTGATATGTATGTGTGTGTGTGTGGGAACGTGTTCTGGGTGATGGTGAAAGGGAGTGATAGGAGTAGGTGATGGGACCAATGTGTCTCGTAGTGCGCCGGGCACTCACTACTCGTCTTCTTCTTGATTAACATCTAATGATCACCCCCTCTTATAAAATATAGTTGATTATTAAATAATACAATCAAAAATATCACAAAACAAATCCTATTTTCTCTATTTTCTTAACCAAGGTTAGGAAAAAAAATAAAATAGAAAAATTGATCATAAGAATCAAGAGCTTCTTCTTCAAAATAACTGTATTTTGTCATTCACTTTTGAAAGTCGTGTGGAACAAAACTTTAATGAGAGATCCTTGGGTCTTTCTTTTCACTCAACTAGATTAGATTTGTTAGTGTAACAAGAAAAAGGAAAGGGTATAAGATTGAAATGCAAATATTGTCCTTAAAGGGTAGTCTGTACCTTGGAGGGTCTAGCTGGGCACCAATGCATGCTTTGATGCCCCTTCATTGTATGACAAAATTGCAAACTTATCAATATGACATTTTTCTCCCTCTATACTTCGACAAAAGGCCAAAAGTGGGAAAAGAAACAAAGAATTCTTACTTCTTCAAAAAGTTTCAAAATTTTTCTATTACACTAAAATTTCCTAGGTGAAGTTAAAATATTATAAATGAAATTGCAATTTTTCTACATGGATAATTATTTTTGAAAAAATATTTCATCACCTTCCTCCCTTTCTTAGACTTACATTGGCCAAGAACTCTAAAACCTCTTACATGCACTACTTCGCCCAAAACTCATTCATTGGGAAGTTATTTATGTTGCAATAAAATCAATTTCATAGATCAGATCTATGCCCCAATAAAATTCTCATAGAAAGCAAACCAAATATTTGTCTTAAGGAAAAAGTTAGAAAGAAGACCTTAATGCCTTCAATGTGTGACTTACAAAAGAGAGACTATCCCAACCTTAGGTGTATAGGCTTTTAGTATAAAAGAGGAGGTTAAAGTCTAAGGTTTGGGTCTTTTAACAAGCGAAAGCATATTCTAATATATAAAACCTACTTTATCATGGTTCCATTTTCTCTTTCTTTAATACGGGTTGTCTACCATTTGGAAGACAAACAGCACGAACCCTTGTTTTAGAAAGTTGAGACCTAAAGATCATAAGCATTTTGGCCGATGAGGCTTAACCAAGAAGAATAAGACAAAAGAATAAGATATATTTTTTTATCATGTTTCTTGATTTTTTTTTTTTTTTCACATCAGGGCCACTAACAATTTGTGCAATCCTAACCATTATGCAATTGAAAATTTCAATAATCTGGAGGTCCAAAGATTTATTTGATAAATATTTTTAAATTAAACTCAAAAGTTCATAGCTCTTCTGATCTGGTAATAATATCCTCATTAAGAAGTTTAGAAATCTTATTTTCATCTATTTTCTTTAAAAGATAAAAATAAAAAAAGAAAAAAGAATGCCAATATAATTACAGAGTTTAGATAGAGGTTATGTTAATCAAGAGGTTTGAGGGTGTATCTTCATATCATGATTATGCTACCATAGTGCTTCCTTTTGATATGGCCTGAGCATCTTAGGAAACCCTAACTAGTGATATTGTTGATAGCACTGATCTGGCATGGGGCCGACCAACATGCAAGGAAAGAGTTGATTTCCATTATGACTGATCTATAAAGAAATGTTTTTAAATAAAAAACTGTACTCATTAATTTTCCATTCTATGTGAGTAGTAGCATTAGACTGCCAAAAGGATATAAGATTTTAGAATTTAAATGCGCAAGTAATCTTGTAAAAGTGCACCAATATCCGGTTAGTGTAGCGGTTAAAAGTTTTGAATTCAAATTTTATATATAGTAAAAATAGATATCGAAAAAATTTAATTTGATTTGAATTAAATTTAGTTGGATCCAATATAATTATCAGATACATATAGATAGTTTATCAGGAAAAAAAAATCTTGTAAAAATATAAATAGAGTAAATAAAAACGTCGAACTTCAAATTAGTCATTCGCAAGCAACAGATAATTTGAATATTTAAGCAAAAAGTTTAGTTATAAATATTTCAGTATAATTTTTTAAAAATTAAATTTTAATTTTTTTAAAAAAAGTTAAATGCATCTTCAATAACATGGGATTTGGTCTTGGATATGAATAAAGATAATTTCTATTAAAATATAAAATAATATTATCTGTCAAATTTTAGTTATATAATAAATATTTTAGGTTTTTATATGATAAGAATTCAATTTCTTAAAAATCTATTGTTTATATACAATTTTTGATTTTGATTAGAAAATTTTAAATGTAAAATCGAATTTGAGGTATCAAAAGTGCATTAAAGCTTCATTAAATATCGTATGAGGAGAAATACGATAATTTTGAGTCTCAAAAAGCAAAAAGGTTGTGGGATTGAAGGACAAGCGGACAAGGCGGGACACGGTTCACATGTCTCGATGCATCCGTGGATGCCACGTTGACCGACAGCCTCCGCGCCACTGAGCCAACCTGGTTCTCGGCCCCCGCTCCCGCGAACACCGCCCCCTTCTGGTTTATAACCATGAATCGTTGGTATCCGTTTGACATGAACATTGTAAGTGTCCTTTATAGAAGAAGAATCTTTTTTTAATATAACTTTTATCATTTTAAAATTTTAAATTTTAAATTTAATTAAAAAATTTAATAACTCATCTTATTAAATTAATTATCATAATCCCGCCTCTTTTTTATATAAATATATATAGATATATATATATATATATATCATAGTCATGAAAGTTTCAATAAAAAAATGAAAAAATACTTGAGCGGCCCTATGTGATTAAAAAAAAAAAGACCCAAACCATGCATCTATCCTTAAATTTCAAGAGCACTTGTGAATATACCCTTAATAATTTAATTACAATTGAAAAATTTTTTAAATTCCTCACGAGAGGGAAAGAGTCGAGGGAAAATAGAAAATTCTTTTTTCGCTTAAATAATTATAAATTATTTTAATTACTTTTATCTCAAATATAATATTTATATTAAAAATAAAAAAAAAATCTAATATAAGAAGGTATTATTTTAATGATAGATTGAAATTCTTAAGAAGAATTATTAATTTATAAATAATTTAATTAAAAATTTAAAATTAAAATAATTAATAAGACTTTTTTATAAATATATCCAAACAAAGATATATATATTTTGATGTCCTAGCTTCAATAAATATATTATTCATGTTATTTATAACCAATATATATTAACTAATACACAATTATTTTTAATTATTATCATATGGGTTATTGACACATTAATACTTTTATATCTAATTTTTAAATATAACTCAAAATTGTATTCATCTAAATTTTCAAATACCCAATTTTAAATTTTCTATTTTTATATCCTAATTCTTAAATATATTTATTAAATACTTGAAGAAAATTTTTAATACAAAAGGGAGAGAAATTAGAAAAATAGTGAAAATAATAACAAAAAGAGTTTCTCTCTCTCTCTCTCTCTCTCTCTCTCTCTCTCTCTTTCAAAATTGGGAAAAAGGTGACTAGAAGGTCAAATGAAAAATAACTTAAAAGTTTAAAGAACTATTTGACCAGTTCACAAGTGCTACTACCAGGGCTAGCTCACTATCATGTGTTGTGGGATGGGAGCAAGTTCACAATAAATCTCTTACAACCACTTACATATAACCTTTAGTCATACAAAGGTTACCATATCTCCTCAACTTTTTTATTTATGGATGCATGACTAAGTGATATTTTCTTGGTATTTTCATTTTTATTTGTTCTTGTAAATGTAAATATTTTGAGTAGGAGTACTCCATCCCAGATGAATACCCTTATATAATGCTTAGTGGAGTTGAGAAAGTCATTTGTTAATTGGTTGGTATGGATACCAGATGGAATACCCTCCTATGGGGAAGCAGACGGATCCCTTCCATTCCAATTCCAACACTCAGCAAGAATGTCAAGAGGATTATATTTTATTACTGATAATGGCCTCCCTTGAATATTTTGTGTGTATTTTTTGGTTTGGATTCAACTTCACTTTGGAACCTTTTGTTTCCCATTTATCCTAAGGTCTTCTATTTGTAGGCTAGTTAAGGTAGGAAATTGTATTGAAGTTTATTGAATCATTGAAAAATCGGCATGCTTCTTTATGGGAATGTGTGTTGTTGATGGGATGGGACAATCAAATTTGGTAAAAGGCATGCGAATGTGGCCTTTCACAAGTACGGGTGTGTGCGCGCGCGCGTGTGTATTGTATTGTATTGTATTTTTGCTGTCTTTGATTGTAGATGAATTATATATCACCGTGGTCTCTAAACTCCTTTTTCACCGGCCAAATTCTGAAGGAAAACCGGATCTTGCCATTTCCTAATCAATGTTTGACAACTTTTGAACATGAACAATGTTTTATGTGACCTGCGTTGTAAGATGCGTTTTTAAGTGGCATGGGTAGGAAGGTAAGAAAGGGGTAAAAATTTTAAGTGTTTGATAGTGTATAAGCCAGTGCGGCGGCGGTGCATCGATGAGCAATTGAGTTGATGCACCGGCCTACAATGACAGCACCGCAGATGTTGCTGCCTGCAGTCATTCTCCCCCACGCAGCCGTTAAAGAAAGATCTCACTCTACCAAACAAGAAATATATATAGAGAAGCTATGCGGATCTAAGACGACACAATAGAACCATTACTTGTACAAATAATAAATCTTTTCAAAGAAATAACTAATTTCATTCGGGTAGTAACTAATTAAACAATTCTTCTTACTATTGATATTGATATGAAAATTAATTAATTGATTTTAAAATTTGAAATTAATAGTCAATTTATTGTTGTATTGATATGAAAATTAATTAAGAAAATTATAAACATTGAAAATCATGATACATGGTGCCCTCAAAGCACAATCGGGCATTTTTGACGCAAAAGAGAAATAAATGGTGCCATATATTTTGGTGGTTGATATTAGATTAGGATATTAATATATATATTTTAAGAATAAAATTATATAATATTAATTTATTTATCATATTCAATGACAAAAAATTAGAAGTCTAAATAAATATAAACATGAAAAATTAATCATGAATGAGTATGAAAAAAATGAAAAAATTAATGTTAACCGTTTAACTTTTCTCTATCCTTTTTATTGTAATCTACACCTCTCATCATTGTAATCTCCTTGAGCATGATATAGACAATTCTCGATCCAAATCTTCTTCTCCATGCATAACTCTATATGTTATTACTCAATCTGTGTGAGAATATATATACATACATATATACACAGTGGAAGAGTCACGTAGATAGGAAGGTGGGTTATTGTCCCCTCAAGACCAAAATAATCCATTATTTCATACATGTTAAATGTCTCAAGTTAAACTATTTGTATTCTTATCCTTGACATTTGTTTCTACTACCCTGACATTTGCCTTATTACCCTTTGGATCTTGGATCCACCAATGTACATATATATATATATATATATATATATATATATTATAGAAATAACTTTTTTAAAATAGTTTTTGAAAAACTCGTTTGATTTAACTTTTAATTTTAAATCGGAAAAGGTAAGTCAAATAGGCATTGGAATGATGCGTTTAGTTTCTATTGTTTAGGAATATTTATTTTAGAAAAATAATTGTAATTTTCGTATGATTGATTTAGTTCTTATTTTATAACTGTAAATTAGAAATTAGTTTCCTATTCCCTTCTATATCTAATTGTATATAAATAAGGCACATCACCTCTTCTGAATAAGATGGAGATTATTCGGCTAGGTATTCTAAAATCTACCGATTCCACATGGTATGAGAGCTTTAGGCTCATTTCTATCATCAAAATCCTATCATAGGCTTTCATTATCTTATTCAACCTATGTGATCTTCATTGTGCCCTGGTCTGCCTTGTTTTTGGTCCCAAAACAGAGCATTCTTCCTGCTACTTTTCTCCTCCATTTTTCTGCAACATTTCTCATTTATTATTTCCAGAACAAGCCACCATGTCCAGCACAACAAGTGTGGGTGACCACACATTTGATTCTAGTTCAACACTCCCTTGACTCATGATAATCTCTTTGCTCAATCAATTACCACCCAGAAACTCAATGGATAAAATTATCTCCAATGGTCCCAGTTGGTCAAGCTCTTCATCAGAGGATGAGGAAAGATTGGTTTTTTGACTGGAGCAACGCAGAAACCGAAGAAAGATCCTAAAGCGATTGAGATCTGGGAATCGGAGAATGCCCTAATCATGTCCTGGCTGATAAATTCAATGGAGCCATCAATCAGCAAAACGTACATGTTTTTTGCTACCACTCAAGAGATCTGGGAGGCTGCGAAGAAGACTTTCTCAAATTTGAGAAATTCGGATCAGATTTATAAAATTTCTACGCTAATTCAGAATACAAAACAAAGTAATCTAAATGTCTTACAATATTACAATACTCTCAGAATCTTGTGGCAGGAGTTGAATTTATTTTATGGTTATGAATGGCATTATCCACAAGATAGTGCCATACTTAAAAGAAAGATCGAAAAAGAATGTATTTTTGATTTCTTGGCTGGTTTGAATAATGATCTTGATGAGATTCGTGGAAGAATTCTTGGATGCAAGGTCTTGTCATCCACTCGGGAAGTGTTCTCTGAAGTCCAACAGAAGGAACATTATGTTGGGAAAGAAAACTTGAGAGACTTTTGAAATGGAATCATCAGCACTGGCAGCCAAAAGCAATCGATTCTTTAATACCTCAAATGAAGGTAACAACACTCAGTATAAAAAGGGAAACAAACCCTGGTGTGATCATTGTAAAAAACTTGGTCACACTCGTGAGACTTGCTAGAAGTTGCATGGAAAGCCTCCTCATTTGAAAAACGAACAGTCTGATCAAGTGACCAACAGGGCTCTACAAACGGCTTCAGAAGAATCAACACCCAAAAATTCTCTAGTTTCTCTCAATAAAGAACAGTTGGAAAGTCTCATGAAACTCCTGAATTTAACTTCTCTTCCATCTGCTTTTATTGCACAGAAAGGTAATTTTTCTCAGACTTCAGTGTGCTAACTGAGGATAAAACTCTTTGGATCCTAGATTCTGGTGCCTCTGATCATATGACAGGTTATTCTTCACTATTCTCCACTTATACTCCTTGTGCTGGTAACTTGAAAGTAAAGATTGCTGATGGTTCATTAGCCACTGTAGTAGGGAAAGGGTCAATTATTTTGTCAAGAAATCTGATCTTAAAATCTGTACTTCATGTTCCCTTGTTTATATGTAATCTGTTGTCCATTAACAAACTTACTTTGATCAAAATTGTGTGGCTAAATTTTCCTCATGTCAATTTCAGGAACTGGATTCGAGGAAGATGATTGGCAATGCTAAAGAGTGTGGAGAACTTTATATCTTGATAAGGAAGACTCAAATAAACAAAGTTCGGTTTACAAATCATTTTCTGTTTCTTTATGTAAAAATAATGTCATGTTGTGGCACTATAGACTCGGTCACCCTAACTTTCTATACTTGAAAATTTTATTTCCAAATCCCTCTTCCTTTCAGTGTGAGGTTTGTCAATTTTCTAAATATCATCGTGTACCTTTTCCAACCCAATCATATAAACATTCCACCCCTTTCTCAATAATACACAATGATATTTTGAGTCCTTCACGAATCAAAAATTTTTGGGGAGCTAGATGATTTATTACCTTTATCGATGATTATACTAGACTATGTTGGGTATATCTCTTGAAGGCAAAATCTGAAACAGAGTAGGTCTTTAAAAACTTTCACTCAATGGTCAAAACCCAATTTCAAACTCAAATCCAGATTCTTAGAATAGACAATGGGAGCAAGTATTTCAAAAATGTTCTTGGGGCATTTTTTTCAAGAAGAGTGAATCATTCATCCAAGTAGTTGCATAAATACTCCACAATAAAATGGCTTGGCGGAAAGAAAAAACAAACACTTACTTGAGGTTGCTAGATCCTTAATGTTCACCACTAATGTGCAAAAAACCTTTTTGCGGAAAGCTATTCTCACTGCCTCATTTCACATTAATAGGATTCTACCTAGATTCTAGGATACAAGACTCCTCTAGAAGTGTTTCAGAGGGTCTATCCAACAAACCGCCTAATTACCAATTTACCACTTGGATATTTGAGTGTACCTCCTTTGTTCATATCCATTCTCATAACCAAAGCAAATTTGATCCATGAACTGTCAAATGTGTTTTCCTAGAATATTCACCAACAAAGAAAGGATAGAAGTGCTTTAATCTAAAAATTAAGAAAATGTTTGTTAGTATGGATGTTTCCTTCTTTGAGAATCAGCCTTACTTCACCAAAAACTTACTTCAGGGAGAGAATGTGACCACATAAGAGAGTTTTTGAAATTTTTGGGACACATTTTTTACCTTTGAAAGTTTCACATTTGCCACTCCAACTCTTCCTTCAGACCAATCAAACTCGGTCAACCCTGTCTACTCTTACCCTGCTCCCCTTTCGGCAACCGTTTCTACTCCTATTCCTCTTTTAGACTAAGAAATACCCACTACACTCACTAAAAAAATAGAATTAGAAATCCAAAATCCAAAATTACTTGTCTATAAAAGACGAAAAAGAAAGGAAAATGAAGAAATTCACATATTTGAGTAGAACTAGTCATTCGATCCATCAGTTCTTGATGATGCATCAAATCAAAACTCTCCTACACATCATGCTATCTATGAAAATCCAAATAATTCAACACCTGCTGAGAATCTAGATATTCATATTGCTCTTAGAAAAGGAAAAAGAACTTGTATTTCTCACCATTTTTCAAACTACATGTGCTATAGCAGTTTGTCTCCTCCTTATCATGCTTTTGCTACTAATCTGACCAATATATCAATTCCCAAGTCAATCCAAGAAGCATTGAGTATTCCAGAATGGAGAGCAGCAGTTATGGAGAAGATCAAAACATCGGAGAAAAATGAAATCTATGAGTGTGTATTAATACCAAAGGGAAAGAAAACAATAGAGTGCAAGTGGATATTCACATTGAAGTATAATTCGGATGGTTCAATCAAATGATTCAAGACTCGCTTAATTACAAAAAGATTCACACGGTCCTATGGGATAGACTACCAAGAAACATTTGCCCTGGTAGCAAAGCTCAACACTATTCGTGTTCTTCTCTCTGTTGCAACTAATTTAGACCAGAAGATTTCATAACTAGATATCAAGAATGCCTTTCTAAACGGGGAATTGGCAGAATAAGTTTTTATGGATATTCCTCCTAGTTTTGAAGATGTCCATGGCACTGATACAGTTTGCAAACTGAAAAAATCTCTCTATAAATTGAAACAATCTCTTAGAGCCTGATTTGATCTTTTTTCAAAGATAGTGAAGAAATATGGCTATACTCAAATTCAAACTGATCATACTTTGTTTTTCAGAAAATGTCAAGATGGGAAGATCTCAGTCTTAATTGTATACATTGATGATATTCTACTTACAGGGGATGATACAACCGAAGGAGAAAGAATGAAGAAGGTTCTAGCCAAAAAATTTGAAATCAAGGATCTCGGGCCTATAAAATACTTTCTTAGTATGGAAGTTGCAAAATCAAATAAAGGGATTTATGTGTCACAAAGGAAATATATCATTAACCTGCTCAGAGAGACAAGTTTTCTGGGAAGTAAATTGGCTGATACACCAATTGAAAAGAATTACAAGTTGGGGTATAAGAAGGGAGAGGTCCCTATTGATAAAGGACGATATCAAAGGTTGGTGGGACGTTTAATTTATCTGTCTCATACACAACCTGATATTACCTATGTTGACAGTGTGGTCGGCCAATTTATGCATGAGCCTTGTGAAGAACATCTAGGAGCAGTTCACCGTATTTTGAGATACCTTAAGAGAACTCCTGGGAATGGACCTTTTTTCAAGAAAAATGATTCAAGAAAGATAGAGGCATACACTAATGCTGATTTGGCTGTGTCAACTAATGATAGAATGTCTACTACTAGGTATTGTACATTTATATGGGGCAACCTAGTGACTTGGAGGAACAAAAAGCAACTCGTGGTAGCAAGAAGCAGTGCTGAGGCTGAACTTTGAGCTCTTGCACAAGGAATATGTGAACTTCTATGGTTAAGAAGAATCATGGATGAGTTTTCACTTCAAGGTGAGAATTCTATGCTGTTGTACTGTGACAAAAAGTCAGCAATCAGTATTACTCATAATCCAACTCACCATGATCGTACTAAACACATAAAAATAGATAGACATTTCATTAAAGAGAAGATTGAAAAATGACTTGTATGTATATCCTACATTACATCCAAAGAGCAACTTGTGGATTTATTAACCAAAGGCTTACCACAAGTCAAATTTGAAAAACACTTATCGACATGATTGATATTTATGTTCTAATTTGAGGAGGAGTATTGGAATGATACGTTTAGATCCTATTGTTTAAAAATGTTTATTTTAGAAAAATAATTGTAATTTCGTATGATTGATTTAGTTATTATTTTATCATTGTAAATTATGAGTTATTTTCTTATTCTCTTCTCTATCTAATTGTATATATGAATAAGATGCAGATTATTTGGTTAGATATTTTAAAACATACCGATTCCACGTTTGGGATATCAGATGAGAGGACGAGACAGGAGAGAGGGGATGAAACAAAAATTTTAAAGTTACACGAGGGTATATTAAGAAAATTATTTATCAAATTTTTCTATCCCCATATTCGAAACCATGTCCTCTAAAGGAGTAACATATATTTTATTCATTTTTATTCTAAAAATATAGATAATTTTTATTTTTTTTTGTGTCTATCCCACAACCAAACATAATATTTTCTGTCTTAGAAAAATATTTATTAAATTTTCTTTCTCCATATTCGTTTCCATGTCCTTTAAAGGAGTAACGTAAACTTTATTCATTTTTATCCTAAAAAATAGATAATTTTTTATTTTGCCTCTATCTCGCAACCAAACATAATATTTTCTGTCCCATGTCTATTCCTTCTTTCCTTAATACTATTTCAAACACTAAGAAAATAAATTTTTTTTTTTTTTAAAAAAAAAAAAAATTTTTTTTTTTTTTTTTTTTTTTTTTTTTTTTTTTTTTTTTTTTTTTTTTTTTTTTTTTTTTTTTTTTTTTTTTTTTTTTTTTCTTTTTACTATTTTACAAAAAAAACAAAAAAAAATAAAAAAAAAAAAAAAAAAAAAAAAAAATTAAAAAATAATTTAATTTATTTTTTTTTTTTTTTTTTTTTTTTTTTTTTTATTTATTATTTATTATTTTTTTTTTTATTTTTTTTTTTTATATTATTTTTTTTTTTTTTTATAAAAAAAAATATATATAAAAAAAAAAATTTAAAAAAAAAAAAAAAAAAAAAAAAAAAAAAAAAAAAAAAAAAAATTTTTTTTTTTTTTTTTTTTTTTTTTTATATTTTTTTTTTTTTTTTTTTTTTTTTTTTTTAATTTTTTTATATTTTTTTTTTTTTTTTTTTTTTTTTTTTTTTTTTTTTTTTTTTTTTTTTTTTTTTTTTTTTTTTTTTTTTTTTTTTTTTTTTTTTTTTTTTTTTTTTTTTTTTTTTTTTTTTTTTTTTTTTTTTTTTTTTTTTTTTTTTTTTTTTTTTTTTTTTTTTTTTTTTTTTTTTTTTTTTTTTTTTTTTTTTTTTTTTTTTTTTTTTTTTCTTATTTTTATTTTATTAATTTTTATTTTAATATATATTAATAATATTTTTATTTTTTTTTTTTTTTTTTTTTTTTTTTTTTTTTTTTTTTTTTTTTTTTTTTTTTTTTTTATTTTTTTTTTTTTTTTTTTTTTTTTTTTTTTTTTTTTTTTTTTTTTTTTTTTTTTTTTTTTTTTTTTTTTTTTTTTTTTTTTTTTTTTTTTTTTTATTTAAAATAATTTTTTTTATAATTTATATAAAATTTATTTTTTTTTTTTTTTTTTTTTTTTTTTTTTTTTTTTTTTTTTTTTTTTTTTTTATTTTTTTATTAAATAAAATATAAATTTTTTTTTTTTTTTTTTTTTTATTTAAAAAATATATATAAAATTTATTAAATTATATAAAAAAAAAAAAAAAAATAATATATTTTTTTTTTTTTTTTTTTTTTTTTTTTTTTTTTTTTTTTTTTTTTTTTTTTTTTTTTTTTTTTTTTTTTTTTTTTTTTTTTTTTTTTTTTTTTTTTTTTTTTTATTTAAAAAAAAAAAAAAAAATTTTTTTTTTTTTTTTTTTTTTTTAAAAAAAAAAAAAAAAAAAACCATTTTTTTAAAAAAACCTTAAAATAAAAATTTTTTTTTTTATTTATTTTTATTTTTTTTTTTTTTTTTAAAAAAAAAAATAAACAACATCACCACCCAGTGTTGCACCAAAAAAGGTAATTTCCACCATGATACTAGAATTTCGGATTAAATCCAATTTACGGAGCAAAACCTAAGGGTGTATACAAACATTTGACCTTTTTTTTTTATTTGATCAATTAATATCTAGAGTTATTAGCTCGAGCTAGATTCGATTTTTTACATAGATGAGCTTTTTCAACATAATTTTTTATATTTTCATGATTCAAAACCAAGTTTTGATAAATGAACTTGGTATTCTTCCAACTATCTGCCGGTACATTTGACTTTAGTAGCGTGGTTCGATTACTTTAAGACGAAATTAATTTTCCAACACTCACTGAGTAATACCGAGGACCGACCCAATAACAGAGGAAAAAAGTTATGAAGAAAAGAAAGATGTTGGATACACAATGTCTCGTTCACATTATATATAATGTTAATTTAATGAAAAAAATGGCAATATCCCCCGAGCAATATAGATAGAATGAATGTCCTCTTTTACAAGTGTATTTGTGTTTTCTTTTTCTGCATTCAATTGAAACAATGGAAATGAAGTTTTTTTATACAAGAGAACGACAGAGATGTTTCAACCAACCAATATCAACTTTCTAATCTCAGCCACCAGTGTGCCCATCATTGTCCTGCGCCCCAACTCCACTTTTCCGGCATTCAAATTGAAAGTCACAACTTTGTATACAAGTAATATTCCACACTGCAGTGTATATCGTACCCGCTCACATTACTCTGATAGTTATTTACCGTTGAGCTCCAAGCATTCACATCTGGGTCGACCCGAATTTAAACCAGATCTTTTTTTTTTCCTTTTCGGTTTTTTATAAGTAGGATTCTGTTATAGTAGTGCCCATGGAAGGACTTCCAAGAGCTTTCCCACTACCCTTCTTCTTTGGGGCATTTCTTCCACAAACAATGGAGCATTCCATGCCACAGATGTTTCCAAAGCATGAAAAAAGCCCTCCTCCATCTGAATGCCTCCTCCTATGGTGGAGGTTTGAATGGAAGCTGCTATTCTTTTCTGACCGGTCATAAATGGGTGGTAGCTCGCTCCGCCAGCGTTGGAGCTTTGAATGGAGCCCTTCTATGCTCCCATCGAGGCTCCATCCAAGAACCGAATCACCCGTGTCACGGATTGGGTACCGACCCTCGGCCACTGCCATTGCCACCTCCGATGGAGATGGACCCAAATCGCTTCCAAGTAAAACCGACCCGGCTATATGTGGGGTTGCAACCACTTTTTTCTTGGGAATGTCATACAGTATCACTTTCTCTGGTCTTTCAAACCCGACATTTTTCTTCTCCTTGGTAGACTTATCTCGGGTTGGACTCTCATCATTCAATATTGACCCGAGCTTCTTTTTCTTAGCCAATTCTCTTATCTGGTCTCCATATTCGGTATACTTGATCTTCAAAATAACAGACTCTGTCATATCAAGCTCCGACCCAAGCATAGACCCGCATTTTCCCTTGTTGGATTTCCCTTGTTTTGTTGTTCCATTGGTTTCAAAATCCGAACCGTTTACTATGGAATCTGCATTCTCAACCTTGGCTGCTCGAGTTGTCCCGGTATCGGAGGCGCTAAGCACAGACCTTGCCGGTTTTGGAGACAAACGATTTGCAAGAGTACTCGGATGTTCGCTTAGGTCACTCTTAACGCGCCATAGGGTCTTCATAGAAGTATGATCCTTTTGATTCTTGTCATTGTGGTGATGAAGGAAGTGGTGTTGGTGGTGATTTTGCTGGTCGACTTCACCCATCAAATCGCGGTACCCAACAGCTGAAGAACTCAAATTTGTGTACAACGGCATGCTCCTTATAAAGTTATTCAAAAGGGCAACACCAATGTTGAGAATCCCTTGAGGCCGTCCTGACCTGCGCCTAACTTGTAGGGCTACAAACCGCATACCCGGATAACAACGAGAACCTCCATCCATTGGAGGAATCACATTACTAACAAGAATCCGAACCGTGCCAACATGAATGTCACGAAACCAATGAAGCGCATAGATTTCAATCACGACCGCAGATGTGTCTGCCTTTAGAAACTCATCACCCACGCGAAATACAAATTTGTCATTCCATGTAGGGTTGGTGTGGCCGTAGGTATCAACTCGGGTTAATAGTTTTCGATCAGGATGCACCCATGCAATCGCGTAAGCTCGCATGTTCCGCACCATGGGCGCTAGGTCTTGCACCGAGATCACATTGATTTCTAGGAGTTGGAATGGTATCATCAACATCGACATTTTGTCCCAAAAAAGAAAACAAAGAAAATGAAATGGAATCAATGGATTCCAAATATGCTTATGAGGAGACATGTCGATGAAGATGATGGACGAGGAAAAAGATGAAGATCCGCTCGCCGCCCATGGGAGGAGGACGACGAGGGATGGGCTGGCATCAAAGAGGTGAGAAGATAAGCAGCGAGGCTAATGAAAAGGAGAATGACATTGTTATGGAGGTTAACATGCATGCGAGAGCCTAGGAAAGTTGGTTATTGAGAGTTTCTTTGACCTCCTTTTTTGTTTTGCTTGGACAAATGTGGTGTCCAACCCTTTAACATCTATTCAATTTGGAGTTATCAAAAAGAACTGAAATGCATACAATATTAATCTATCTCTGATATCTAAAATCATATTTCGATTAATCTGGTTCAAAACCCCCTATTTAGGGTAAACTCTTCTAATATAATTTTTTCATTCTCAAGTTTTGAAACGAAACTTAATTAAAAAATCTAATACTTACATCTCACTAGGTTTACTCCAACAAAACAAAGCTACGAAGGGTCAGAATTTGTTGCGTCGATTTCTATTAACTAATGGGTATGTGTGTATTTCGTGTGAACAATGATTCAATCATAGTTAAGTCAAATTGTTTTGACGAGAAAAACATCCCAAGTTTTGTTATATCATTTCAATGAGGATTAAAATAGTTTTACAAATTCAATTCTAAACATGTGACAACTCGCTAAAGTGAAAATATGAAATTAGTTAAATTGTAAAGCAACTGCCTGAAAATAGACATGAATTTTTCCTTTTATAACAACACTTTAGTTTTTCTTAGAAATCATACAAAAATGACAAGTTTTTACACGCATTTTAAACATGTGAAATCTTTTACGAGAATTAGGATGGTGTTTGTGCTGATTGCAAGGGTGCATAGATAGTCTTTGTGGTAAAATGATCAAACATTTTGATTTGAATAACTAATATATATATATATATATATATATATATATATATATATATATTGACATGAGACAAAGGGGAAAGGGATCCATTAATTTAGTTAGTTTCTAATTTTTATAATTTCCTAATATTTAAAGTTTCTTAGTTTTCCTACTTTTCTATTTTTTCTAATTTTAGTTTCCTAATTTTTCTAATTTCTATATTTTTCTAGTTTCCTAGTTTTTTATAGTTTTTTAATTTATGAGGTTTGCATTCCCTATAAATAGTTATAGTATTTCATTATTTTGGCATTCATGATTAACAATATTTTTCTTTGAAAATGATATTTCTCTTTTGAGAGTTTAGGATTTTCTCTTTTCAAAAAAAGACGTAGCTCCCTCACATTTTAGATTTCGTATCATCCAAGAATGTCAAGATCTAATTTGTCATATTTTGGTGCATTACGTGCTTTTTGTCGACAAAGAAATGTGCTAATATTCTCACAAAATTAGGGCCATCGGTCCCTCCTGACCTCCACGAGTTCTGCTCTCCTCGTGAGGTGTATTGCTCTTTGAAGCTAATATTTGGGACAAGAGTTCTTTTATAATTTAATTTTCCCCTCCCATTTGTCACCAAAAAGAAAAATAAATTCATTAAACACACGTTATAACTCACAAGTCATTTACACTAAACAAATGTAAAATCTTTTTATTATAGTTATTAAAATTTAAATCTTAAATTTTATCAAAAAGAGGTAAAAATTATGAGAATTTTTTAACTGATATATCAAGAGATTTATAAATTTAGGATTATACAATAAAAAAACAAATTATATTATTAATACACTTAAAAAAATTCATTTAAACTTGTTTTCCTGAAATGAATTTGTATTATTGTGATCAAGGAAGGCCCGTTACCTTGGCCCCGGCCAGCATGACCTAGCCCAGGCTTTCATTTCTAGAACAAAGAATTTTTTTTTTTTTGAGTGCGTACTAATATTCAAATTCAAACCTATTATAAGAAGACAGAGAAAAATATAACTTGAACTGAAACTCATTTGCGAACAAAGAATTATATTAAATCTAAATTTAATTTAAACTCAACTCAATTCTTTTATATTATTTGATATATTGATTTTTTAATTATATTATATTTTATACATTTTAAAAGTCATTATTTAAATTAATTGTACCACTTGAAGGCTAAAGTGTTTTCACAACTACAGCCCGGAAAAATTGAAAAATAAAATAAAATTATGCCATAAAAACAACCCCCTACCCCCTCCCCCCCCCCAAAAAAAAAAAAAAAAAAAAAAAAAAAAAAAAAAAAAAATTAATTCTCCCCCCCCCCCCCCCCCCCCCCCCCCCCCCCCCCAAACCCCCAAAAAAATTTAAAACCCCCCACCCAAACCCAAAAATTTAAAATATTAACCCAAAAAAAAAAAAAAAAAAAAAAAAAAAAAAAAAAAATTTTTTTTTTTTCCCCCCCAATTTTTTTTTTTTTTTTTTTTTTTTTTTTTAAATTTTTTTTTTTTTTTCCTTTTAAAAAAAAATTTTTCCCCCCCCCCTTTTTTATTTTTTAAAACTTGAATCTGAAAATTTGATTAAAAGAATTTAGTATCCTTACGATTAGACTAATAAAATATGGGTAAATTAAAGGTGATAATAAATTGCTCTGGTCGAAGATTTTGGAAAAATATAATTTTTTTTTTTAAATTTATGTGACTTATTTCTATTTTATTTTACTTTCTAATAATTGTTTAATTAAAATTAAAATATAAAATTTTAAAAAAAAATTCTAAACTATATAAAAATTTTAATTATTATTAGATCAATAATATTTTATGTATCGGATATAAATTTTACTTTTCTAAACAAGAGAAAATATCAATCTAGTTAAGACCACAAGGATTAAAAAAAATAATAATAACGGCGACTTTATCGTATGGATGGTTAAGACTCATCTTCGCCATTAGAAGGGAAACCTAATAATTACTGGTTGATACCATTTTTATTCACCTTTAAAAAAAAAAAAGTTATGCTTTAATGGTTATAATATAAGATCTCTTTCCCTTGTTTATTGGATGAGCTTTTATAAATTTATTAAGCATGCATGACTGGAATTATTAAATATAATTTATAAATAAAAAATAATTTTGTTTTTAGAAATGTAATCAATTTTGGAGGAGATCTTAATGTACAATTTTGGGGAGAGTTAGATGAATTTATATAATTCATATCTAGTAGTAAGAAATTATTTATTGAATGAGATTTTAATGAATATGTAAGAGAGAATAACGAAAAATTTAAAACTGTATATAGAAGTTTTAGTTTAGGTAATAGAAATGAAATGAGAGACACCATTTTAGAATTTGTTACAACATTCGATCTGATACTTATAAACACTTTTTTCGAGAAAAAAAAGTCATAAATAATTACATATAAAAATGGATTGAATACTAATCAAGTAGATTTCTTTCTCACCATAAGGAATGACAAAATGATTTACAAAGATTGCAAGGTTATACGGAGGGAGAGTGTAACAAATCAGCATAGACTTTTGATTGTAGATATATGTGTGCCTAAAAGGAAAAAAAATATCGTTCATTGATAGAGTCAATAATTAAGTGGTAGAAATTGAAAAAAAAATGATAACATTCAGAGAAAAATTAATTCAAAGATCAACCTAGTTTGCTCATGATGATTCAGAAACTATATGGGTAAAAATGTCTAATAACATTAAAAATATAAGTAGAGAGGTTCTTGGTGTATTTAAAGATCGGACTCCAATAGATAAAGAGTCATACTAGTGGAATGAAGAAATTCAAAATACTATACGAACCAAATGAGAGTATTATAGAAATCTTAAAAATAAGAGAAGTAGCGATATTTTTAAAATATACAAAAATGCAAAGAGAAAAGTGAAAAATTTATTCAAAAATCAAAAAATAAAGTGTATAATGAATTATATAAGAAATTAAAAATTAAAGATGGAGAGAAAAAAATTTACAGAATTGTTAAACTAAGGGAGAGGAAAGAAAAAGATTTAAATAGTGTTATTATATCAAAAGTAAGACTAATAGTATATTTATAAGAGATAAGGATATAAGAAAGCGTTGGAGGGATTATTTTGATAATCTCTTCAACGTGGAAGGTACAAGAGATATCAGTAATATCATAATATCTGTAGCAAAGATCAACATGGACTTCAAACATATAATTCGTCCTTATGAAGTAAAAGAAAGTTTAAAAAGAATGAAGAATAATAAAGTCATAAGACCCAATAGCATCCTGATTGAGGTGTGAAAATGTTTGGAGGAAATCAGGATAGCAATGTTAATTGATCTTTTTAATAAAATTTGGCAAACTAAGAAAGTGTCCAAATTATGGAAGGAGAGTACACTTATACTATTATATAAGAATAAAGAAAATATACAAAATTGTTCTAATTATAAGAGAATTAAACTTATAAATCATATTATGAAACCGTGGGAGAGAGTGATTGAGCATTGACTGAAATTAGAAATCAATGTGTTTTAAAATCAATTTGGATTTTTTCAGAAAGATTTACTACTGAATCAATCCACTTACTAAGACATTTGATTGACACATTTATGGTACAAAAAAGAGATCTTCATATGATATTCATTGATCTAAAAAAATATATGATAGGGTTCCAAAATATATATTGTTGTGGACGTTGATGAAGAATGGAATTTCCATCAAATATATTAATTTTATCGAAAATATGTATGATGGAATTGTCACCAATGTAAGAACTTACAGGAGATAAATGATAGCTTCCCAATAAACATTGAGTTCCATCAGGGATCGGCATTAAATCCAATCTTTTTTGCAATAGTAATAAATGAAATCAGAAAAAGCATTCAAGATGAAATAGTATGGTGTATACTTTTTTGCAGATGATATAATATTGGTAAATGAAACTGGAGAGGGTATTAGTGTTAAATTAAAATTATTGAGAGATATACCAGAGTTCAGGGGATTTAAATTAAGCCGATCAAAAATTAAATATATGAAATACACGTTTAGTGATAACCATCAAAATGATGAAAAAACAATTAGATTGGAAGAATAAGACATCTCCAAAAGTTAACATTTTAGATATTTTAAATTCATTATTCAAAATGACATCAACATAAATGGAGATGTAAACCATAGGATTCAAGTGGATTGGATGAAATAGAGAAAGATATCTGAAATTCTTTGCAAACACATAATACCACTACATTTAAAATGAAAGTTCTATAGAACGATAATAAGACCTATACTACTGTATGACACTGAATGTTGGGTAAGGATGACAATTGGGCGGGTAGAGGCGAGTTTCTGTCAAACCCTATCCGTCCCTCTATCTTAAAACTCCATACCCACCATAATCCTCTGCCCGCGATAAGTAAGATGTTTTATATCCTATCCTCCACCCTCCCCTACGCGCAAGTTTATCTACCCACCCAGCAAGGCGACTTATTATATTCGTAAGTTTTATTATTTACTCAGATCTACTTGACCTTTATCTTTATTAACTTCTAACTTCATAGTATTTTCTAATCAAAATATAAATAACAAAATTTCAAAATCAATTTCAATTAAATCGAAGTAAAGACAATAACTATATTCAGATTATTTGATTTCAAACTAGTACTAGAACTAGGAGGAGATGTCGAAAGTATAGCCACATTCCAAATAATCAATAAACATTCTTTCTAATATGTTGACATTTCATTCGGTGCATCTTCATCATTTGCATTGTCCATAAATGTAACCAAAAAAAGGTATGGTTGATGGTGAAAATACCATTGAAGTTGCCAACAAAAAATTAATGAAAAATTATAATCAATTAGAGTTATATAATGTTTTAATTTATCCCAAAAAAAAAAAAAAAACTAATGAAAACAAAGTAATTATTTTTACCTTCTTCAAACATAACCAATTTTGACAACAAGTTAAAACTTTCATTGTATGTGGATGTTATCTATTGCGATGTGGACTCAAATTCCTACTTCTCATACTAAAAGTAGACCCCGAAATAGTAGAAGTTATAAATATTCCTATATATATGTACTATAAAGTGACTCTACAGTTCTAAATCGAGTCGACTTGTGTGTATGTATATATATATATATATATATGTGTGTGTGTGTGTGTGTGTGTGTGTGTGTGTGGAGGGTTGGATAGGATATAAGGTGGATACAAAACTCGTACCCGCCTCTTACTCGACCCTTCACAAGTTTGAAAATTTCATATCTTCACCCGCCCCTAACCCACCTCCACCGGGTAGGGTAGGGGTGGGTATCCACTGGGTTGGAGATAAATTGTTATCCCCTAATGTTGGGTTATTAAATAACAATAACAATAGAAAATAGTTATAGTTGAAATAAGAATACTAAAATAGATGTGTGACAAAATTAAAAAAGATAAGATTAAAAATGAATAGATACACACTACATTGGAAGTGAATTCAAATATGAATAAGATGCAAAAGTATCATTTAAGATGGTTTAGACATGTGCAGCAAAAACCCAAAAACGCACTACTTAGGAGGTCCAAGAACTTAAATATAGGGGATTTAGTGAAACGATGAGATAGACCGTTAAAAATCTGGATACAATATATTCACAAAAATATGACAGTTATGGAGTTAACTGAAAATATGATTTTGAATAGAAATGAGTGGTATATGAGAATTAGTAAATTAAATCATCACTTTTTCAATTATAAATTAATTTGGATAGTGTGTGTATGTGTGTGTTTTTTTTAATTATTATAATTTATTGTTAGTATTTTTTATTTTTTAAGTATTTTTTATTTATCTTTCCGATGGTCGATTCTAAATATTTGGATTAAGATTCAAGTTATTGTTGTTATAATCAATTTTCAATTTTTTTTTGTTTATACTAAATTATATTTTGGCATAACCTTATTTAACTGCCCATATTACAATAAGGCGCTATTCTATTTTTCATAAGCAAAAATTAAATTTACTTTTGATGATAGTAATTTTAAAATTTTATTCTCAATAGCGTTTAAATTATTTATAAAACCTTTTTTTTTTTTTTTTTGAAGAGTAGTTTTCAAGTTATTTTCTGAAAAACATTTTTACATCTATTAAGAGAGAGAGAGAGATTAAAATACCTCTTGTTTTTTGTTACAAGGAAGGAAGAAACAAACTAGCCTTTAAAAGAAGTCAAATCTCTCATATCTCTCATAAGGAAACAGTAGATCTCATTAGGAGGAGAATGAAACTTATGAACTCCTAGGGATAGGAATAACACATCTTTATAATTGCGTCAGCACAAAAATTCCCCTAACGAGGCACATGAAGGACCTCTCTAATAGAAAGCCTCCAAATTAGCATACGACACTCCCTCAATAAATGGGATTGAGGATGAGTTAGTAAATTACCAGATGTCAATGCTTGCACCACTAGAGAAGAATCCAGCTCTAAGACCAAAGGCAAGTATTTATACTCTAATAAGCAATTGAGGCCTTTATAGACTGCACATTGTTGGCCATCTCTTGATCTACAGTTCCCAGATTGGCGGTGAAACCCATGACCTAGAACCCATGTTCATCTCTAAGGACTCCACCAGCACTAGTAGAACTTAGGTGTGGGTAGTATTGTATTGAGCTTAAAACAACCTGTAGGAGGTGGACACCAACAAATCCAATGACCTCTCATGTAGTTTAGATTATGGATTGGAGAAGTAGCCATGTAGGCGTTTCGAGCATAAGCAACCACATAGGAAACAATTTTTTCTGATGAGAAATCTATCCCCTCAAAGACAACCTGACATCTAGTCTTCCATAGGATCCATACCATGGAAGCAAAAAGAAGAGTCCAAGGAAGGTCCATATAACTACCAAGGGAGAAACAATTAATTCTTAACCATGTAAATGTATCTTCCATAGAGAATGCTAGCCGATGAAGATAAGATTCACCAAGTAGTAAATCCTAAGCCTCCCTACTCCTGCCATAGTCCCTTAACATATGAGTCACCGTCTCCTTTGAAGAATGGCATAATGGGTATTGAGCATCAATAGATAACCCTCTCCAAACTCTCTCATAATTGGTTAAAACTTTGTTGTCTGCAACTGTCCATAAGAAAATTTTAATTCTTTTTGGACACTTTAACCCCTACACCCATTGCCAATCTCTGGGGTCCGACAAACTCGTAGCTTCTTGAGCATGGACTAAACCAAAAGCAGAGCGGACCGTGAAACATCCCATTGGATCACCACCCCAATACATTTCATCCCTCACACTAGGGTGTCAAGGAATAGCAACCCCCCGAATCTCTTCAATTCGCTCCCAGGAAATAACTAATGAGAGTTTAGCAAAATCCCAATAACCCTCGAGAGTAATGAAACGACTCACCATTATAGAATTCGCATCCTCCCCTAACTCTTCTTCCCTGCCATCAGAGTCCCCTCACTATAACATCCCGTGAGCGTAAGATACCTCTTCACAAAGCCAAGTCACCCCTACTCCTATTACATGAAAGTAAGTGACCACCCTGAAGATATTTCCCTATCAGGACTTTACATCAGAGAGCAGATTCCTCCGTCAAAAGGCGCCATCCCAACTTAGCAAGGAAAGCAAAGTTAACATCCCTACTCTTGCGAAGACCCAGACCACCCTGTTTGCGAGGAAGACACACATCATCCCATCCTACAGAGTGAATCCGTCTAGAAGTTTCAGTGTCTCCCCTAAAGAAAACTACGATTCCACATGTCTAACTGATTACAAGTGGACTCCGAAAGCCTAGACATCTGCATAACATAGGAAAGAATTGATGAGGACACCGCCTGAATCAGAGTCCTTCTTCCTTCTGCACTAAGTAATTTCATTTTCCACGCGGACACCTTATTTGCAATCCGATCTACCAAATACTGGTACATATCTGCTCGAACTCGACCATGTCAGATAGAAACACCTAGGTAATGACCCAAGTCTTCAATAAGACAGAACTTACACATAGCGGCTAAATGCTTTTCATTGAGATAGGGGCCCGAGGAGACACAAAAAGTTTAGATTTAGAAGGATTAACTTGAAGTCCACTAATAGCAGCAAACTCCTGAAGACAGTCTAGAATGGAGTGAAGACATCTCAGGTTGGCCTTCGCAAATAACATAAGATCATCTATAAAAAATAGATGAGAAATTTGAGGCCCTGATCTAGATGTACGGACGGGAACCCAAACACCTGATCTTTTTTTATCTTGGATCATATACGATAACTTCTCCATCACAAGGAGGAATAAATAGGGAGATAAGGGATTACCCTCCCAGAGAAAAAAATAGCAAAGTTTTACCATTCCACAATATAGCATAACTGGACTCGATAATAGTAAACATAATAAGTTGAATTAAGGAGGAAGGAATACCAAAATCAATGAGCATCTGGTTCAAGAACTCTCAAGACACTATCATATGCTCTTTTTAGATCAATTTTTAACACCATATTCCACCGATTGCTATAAGAGCGTTGAATGGAGTGGATTATTTCCTCCATAATAACAATATTGTCAACTATACTCCGACCAGAAATAAAGCTATTTTGATACGGCCCTACTATTTTTTGAATCAATGGTCTGAAACTGTTCACTAATACCTTTGAAAGGATCTTATAGCTCGTGTTTAAGAGACTGATCGGTCTAAAATCTCCAACACTTTTGTATTAAATTTTTTTACGATTAAAATACCTCTAGACGTTGATATAATGACTTAAAACCCTTTAATAATAAATTAATTTAATATTAATTTTTTAAATAAAAATTATTTATACTTTTGCCCACAAATTAGGATTTGATTATTATTTTTTTACTTCAAGTGTTACTTTATAATTCTCATTTTAAGATTCATTTCTTTATTTTGGGGGGTAGAGTTTAAGATTCATTTCTCTTCCTCCTCCTCCTTGGAAATTCCCAACAGAGACATTGAAGCCATTTATGCCACCTTAACTTCTCCACAATAACAAAATCCCTTACCGTTGTTATCACACTCCCATATCATTGTCCTGCAATCCCTCACTAATCTCAAATTCTGCTTCTGGGTTTTTCAGTTCAGATAAAAAAATCAACTTCCCTCAATCTGATGGAAGTTTAGAAAAACGAGGAAAAACTCTAAATTTGATGGCACCGCAAAGGCAGTCCTCCAAAACGATGGAATCTGCACTCGATTTACAATTCTGAAGATGTGTTTGGTGAAAATGAGAAAGAAGAGTTGAAATCTGGAGGTTTGGAGAACATGATATTGAGCTGTAACGATTGGGGAAACTATTGACGCTGTTGGGAGTGGCGATTTCAGTTTTCAGAAGAAAGGTATGGATCTGATTCAAGAAGAGGGGGGAGAATGATGAGGATGAAGTTTTGGGTCCGTTTCAGAAGATAAGTGTTGATGAAGATATTGAAAGGCCTCCTAGCCCTCCAATGTATCTTGCTACAGGACTTGGAATTGGGAATGGAGGATGTGATATGGAATTTGGTGTGCCAAGTTTTGAAGAGGGTCAAGAAGCTGAGGAGTTTTACGAGAGGGTTCTTGTTCAGGATCCTTGCAACCCTTTGTTTCTCAGAAATTATCCTCAACTTTTGCAGGTGACACTTTTATGACATTAAAACTTCTTTTTTATATTTGATTCATTTTACACATTAATGATCTGTTTGAAGTTTTTACTGAGAATCTTAAAAGGTGTGGAAGAAATTATCCACTGTTTGACATTGAACTACAGAAGTACGATCGCTACACATTTAGTAGACCTACATTCCATCCATCTATGCCCGTGGAATGAGTGTTATCCTATTTAGAAGTGAAAACTTGTTGTACTGGACCAGTACTATAGATCCCAAGTGATTTATCAAGGAGACCGTTGCTTGTATTGAACAGTCCATATTTTGTGGCTGCTCACCTAGGCCATTTTTTTTAATCAAATTGTGTGCTTACATTTACTATGTTTTGCACCAATTTGACCATTTTGTGCAAACTACACATGGTATCAGTACCTTGAGCGTGAGCCTGGAATGAATTTTCTATCTTGTTGTGGGTAATTAACTTGATTAGCAATGTTATATTTTCTCTACCAATGGATAGTCGGGTTAATGAGATATGAAGCTAGGTCCCTTAATCAATATCTCGAATTCGAGTCTTGGGAATGGAAAAGACTACGGGTAGCCTCCGGAAGGTGTCACCGTAAATCCCAAACCGAATTAGTCGGAAAATGGTTCCGGATACCAGTAGTATACAAAAAAATAAAAAATAAAAAAATGTTATATTTTCTCCTAAATTATGTACTCCTTGAATTGGCCTTATATGCTTGCATTGCATAAATTCCCACGGGTCTTAGTTGTAAATGTAGGATGACTCGTTACAATATAGGTGTGCAAAGGAGTAAAAAGGAAAAGAAAAAAAAAAAAAAAAATACACACTTGCCCATGTTGAAGGAATTAATTACAATGTTTTGGGACCTCTAGTTTTCAAGCTATAGGATTCTTTCATGTAATCTTTCTTTCAACTGCAATACTGAATTTTGAATCTTTTCTTGTAGAATCTCTTGATTCTGAATATTCAAACCTATTTTGCATGAACACTTCTTGAGATGAGTGCGTCCAAGATGAGTGCGTCTATGTCAGGCACTCCCTTTGTACAACACTACAAGGCACTTCAAAACTTATATGAGTGCAAAATTTTTGTGACTTTGTAATGTTGCTCTGCTTGTGTCGGGCCGCCTCCCATGTCTCTTGTCTGTGTTTGTGTCTGCACTTCATGGGTTCAAAATAATATAGCTGTTCAATAGCTACGGAGAAGTGCAAGATGATAGTACTCTTCTTTATAATTCTTGAATGCTGTTTGTAGACATTTAAATTAAACATTCACTTCAACTTTGATTAAGTTGCTCGTCTACCTATTCTGTTGGTTTCTAATCCACCGTAAATCTTCACCAACAGTCCTAGGGAGATCTTTATGAAGCTGAGAAATATTATTACTGTGCTACAGTTGCAGATCCTGCTGATGGTGAGATCTTGTCGCGGTATGACAAATTAGTTTGGGGGTCTTCATCATGACCAAGAGAGAGCCTTGAATTACTTTGGCAGAGCAACTCAAGCTCCTTCCACTGATCGGTGCTCATGCCTTATGCTTTCACGTTTTGGTGCATTTTATCAAAGCTTCAAATGTGAACGTTAACTACGCATGTTCAGGTCCCCCTTCCATCAGTCAAACAATGATTGTTCCCTTTATGTAACCCAGCCAAATAGCACCACATGCTTAAATGCCTATCTGAACTTGATACTTGTGAACCTACTTGGATCAATGTTTTATTCCTACCAACTGATTTTTTATGTCTTGCGCTTCAGCCATGTAGTAGCAGCGTATGCTCGTTTTCTCTGGGAAATAGAGGATGATGGAGAAGACGAAGGTTTACAGAAGGATCAAATGCAGGTGATTTCTGAAAACAAGCCATAAATTCGAAAACATTAATTTGAGGACCCTGAGAAGGTGCTAAATGCAATATTTCAATGCACTTCGGAATGGACTCGATGCAAGTATGGTTGAATTTCAGAACTTGGCTTCTGAAGAAGAAGAAAAGTAGCCACCTAGTGCACGTTTGCGCCTTGCAGCAGGCCTTGGAATCCATGTAGGTGGTCCTGGTCGTAATATTGATGGCTGTGATTCTGTAGTACCAGACTCTTCAGAATGTGGCAGTCTGGACGAGTGCTATAAGAAGATGATTGAGGAAAACCCTTGCAACTCATTAATTTTTTGAAATTATTCTCAATTTCTGTATTCGGTAATCTCTCCCTTCAGAAGTTTATAACAATATTTGGCTTTATTAGCATCATAGAACTTGGCAACTCTTTTTGATTGTGAAACCATTGTAATTGCAGCATCGACTGAAGACTCTCCTGTTCATAAGCAATTATGGAGGTCCATATATGCTTACTTGCATGAATATATTTTTCTAGTTAGACAACAATTTCATTTTCTCAAAGTGCTGCTATTTGACTGGCAGTTGAAAGGAGACCTACATGGAGTGGAGTATTACTCTCGTGCTGTACTAGCTGATCCTGTGGATGGTGAAATCACATCACAATATGCTAAACTGGCCTGGGAACTCTATGGTGATCAAGATAAGGCCTCAACTTACTTTGAGAGAGCAGTCCAAGCTGCCCCTGCTGATAGGTACAAGTTTCTACGTGCATATGAAATGGTGTAGCTAAAATTGTGTCTGCATGGTCCTTTTAGATTAGAAATCAGTTTACCTACCAGTTAAATACCCTTGGAGTCTATAAAATTATCCCTTGGCTCGTTTAAGAAGGATCCCTAGTCCAAAGACTGCCTTTGCAAACAAGCAAACTCTTTTCTGAATCTGTAACAAACTGGCTAGAAAAAAGGTACAATTAAAGGTCAAGGCAAGGATATAGGGTCTCAGGTTTGTAATAATAGTAAATTCAGGGTTTACAAATTGAAATAACAAAGCTGAAAATGAAAGGGAGCAGGCCACAAGGTGCAAAGGTCACTGTAGGTACTAAGGAAGAACTCGCTACATGTCCCCCCAACTCTATTGATCACCTAATGTACGTCCAACCGATTGGCTCTAACCTCTTGCACCTCATGAAGTATTATCCACGTTGACCTGAAGGCCTCACGGTTTTGTCAACAAAAGGCACCTCACTATGTTGGGGGTGTAGTCACATATATATGACCAAAGATCACTCTAGCGCTAGCAGATACCGGATCTATCTCCACCACAGCACCATCCCACACCCTCAACTGATGAAGTGATGAGGGATGTTACAGAATCATGCATAATTTCTATGGGGATAGGTTTGAAAATAGCTAATAACCTAATGAACTTGATTCTTATTCTTCTGACTCGCTCTTCCCGTGCCTCTTTTTTTGGTCCCATGCACATGCGAAGGCCTATCCAAACTTGATGTTAACTTAATTACTTAAGATCCCGCCATTCCACCAGTTAAACAATGTTGTTGACCTTTATGCCACATGAATAGCACCATGCTTAAATGCCTGCCCGAACTAGATGCTTGTAAACCTACTAGGATCAATATTTTCTTCCTACAACTGACATTCCATGTCTTTCAGCCATGTACTAGCAGCATATGCTAGTTTCCTCTGGGAAATAACGGATGATGGTGAAGAAGATGGTTCAAGTGCAGGTGATTTTTGAGAATGGCCCATGAAGTCACAAACATTATTTTGAGGACCTTGAGAAGGTCCTATGCTAATATTTTTGAATGCACTTCAGAATGGATTGGATGTACGTTTGGTTGAATTTCAGGACTTGGCTTCTGAAGAAGAAGAAAGGGAACAACCTAGTGTGCCTTTGCACCTTGCAGCAGGACTTGGAATCCAAGTAGCTGGTTCTGGTGGTGATATTGATGGCGGTAATGCGATAGTACCAGGGTCTTCAGAAGGTTGCAATCTGGACGAGTGCTATAAAAAGATGATTGAGGAAAACCCTAGCAACTCATTAATTCTATGAAATTATGCTCAATTTCTGTATTAGGTAATCTCTCTCTCCAGAAGCTCATGGCAATTAGTTGATCAAATTTAGCTTCATTATCGTAGCGAAACCTTAGAAATTGAAGCAGTTATTTAAGACTTTTCTGTTCATATGGAAGCCCTCATATGTTTGCTTGCAGTTTTGAATGTATTCTTCTAGTGAGTCAATGATTCATTTTCTTTAGTTCTGCTACTTTTGACTGGCAGTCTAAAGGAGACCTAAAAGGAGCTGAGCGTACTACTCTTGTGCTATACCAGCTGATCCTACAGATGGTGAAATCGTATCATGATATGCAATATTGGTCTGGGAACAATATCAAGATCAAGATAAGGCCTCAACTTACTTTGAGCGAGCAGTTCAAGCTGCACCTCCAGCTAGCTATTAGTTTCTACCTGCATATGAAATAGTGTAGCTAAAAATGGGGATTCTGAATGGCCTTTTGGATCTGCAGTCAGTCTAGTTACCAGATGTGTACTCTTGGAGCCTATAAAGTTATTCCTTGGCTCATGTTAGAAGGATCCCAACTTAAAATACTGCCTTTGAGAACAAAGTTCAGTGTACTGGAACTCTCTCTCAGATCAATTAATATTTCCATGGGATTAGGTTTGGCAATAGAGCTTATCACTGGGGAACCGTTGACATCTGCAAGTGCATAGCCTTGACCTTGTTGAGTTTAGATGCTAGAGGAACAGCTTGATACCAATATAACAAATGCCCATGGCTTCTTACATAATAAGGAGAGTAGATGGGCAGTTGAGCAGAAAGCGTGTTGTCCTTGTATTTCAGTCATGTTGGATGGGAGAATAAATACATTGCAACTAATAAAGAAATTGCAACTATTAATTTTTCTTGGTAGAGGAGGATGGGCCTGATCTCGAAAAGTATCAGGTTGTGAGCACTATTAAGTTAAAATTGAAAAAACTCTTTTTTTGAATCTTTTTTTGAATCGCTTTTAATGCTTCGAGTGATTTTAATTCTCGGTTTTGATTTTGGGTAAAATCAAATTTTGATTTGATTATTTGGGTGATTGTTGTTCTTTAACAATTTTTATTTCAATCGATCTGAATTAACTAAAATAATTAAAAATATATATATTTTTTAAATAATTTTTATTTATATAAATATTAACATAATATTATAACTAAAAGTAAAAAGAGAAAAAGGTTTTATAACTAAAAAAATTTTAAAATAGATGTTATAATATTTTAATTGAAAAATACTTTGAAAGTTATTTTATCGAATGATGATATAAAGTTTATCAATTTTTTTAATTTTACAAACATTAGTTAATTTAAAAGTTTTAGATTTTATTATTTTATTTAAAATTTGAATTTTAAACTTTCTAAATTGATAAATTATAATTATTAGTGAATTTTAAAATTAAGAATAGAAAGTATCATTACTTAAATCTCTTATAAAAATTTTAATTCAATTAATTTTGATAGTTAAACTGAATTAAACAACTAATTTAGTTAAACTAAATTATCAATTTTTTTGTTCATGTTAGATTATAATTATGAAAATTATATAATTAAATTAAATCAATTATTTCAATTTTAATAATTTTGATCATTTTAAATACAATTTAACTGAATGTTAATCCCTAAAGACTATCTTACCAACAAGCTGACACCTAAAAAATTTACTCTACAGCATAAAAATATTGTTTAACCTTATTAGATTACTATTTCTCACTCAATTAAAATTTAAGAGAGATGATAAAATTAGAAAAATAAAAAAACACTTTCTTAATCTAAAGTGACTGATAATTTGGAACAAAATAAAATTTTATAAAAATGACATAAAAAAAGGAGGGAGTAGCCTACGTATCACTGCAGTTTGAAAAATGATTTGAAGGCCATAGCTCTTTATATAAAAAGAGAGAGAGAGGGATCATCCCAAGCAAGTACAGATGCCATCAAAATTGATCAATGTATATATTTTGCATGTAATATACATTAATATATGTCAAATGTAAAACACAAGGTAACAGCTTTCTTTTAAGATAAGTACAAGTGAATTAATAGAGCATATATTCATAATAACCCCAAAATGCATCATGGACAAAAATCATATGCTGAATCTCAATCTAATGCAAAACTCAGTAGGAATCTCCTCTTAATTTTGGGGAGTCCTAGGACAAAATATGGGAAATCTCAAAGAATGAATGTGATGCTTCTTCCTCATCACATAATGTATTTCAAACAACTTTAGGTAAGAGTAGGGACCATAGTAATTGTGCACAAAACCGATAAACACCATGACAACTGGACACCAAAAATTTGTTCTCCTATTAGTTAGTAGAACTAGGTAGATGAGTCCACTGGGCTCTGTCCATTTCTAGATTCTTGGAAACCAGAGTGACCTCCGTCTTGTCGAGCAGTTGGCCGATGATACCCGTTTCCTCTAGGCCTGTAGAAGTCCCTGCCACCTCCATCTTGGCCACTTCCCCTGCCACTAGTCCGCAAGCCAAAACGGCCTCGAGGTGCCTCTGATTGGTACCCACCTCTACCTCTTCCACTTCCCCCTGTTCATATACAAACACAGGAATTTGAACATGGTGAACTATCCCCTAAATGGTGAACTGTCTCCCAAACACTTTTGTTTCTTCTACAACAGACATTGATTTGATAATCACTGGGTTGGTTGCAACATTCCGTAGTCTTAGGATTCATAAGAACTGATTGGATATAGGTCAAAATTTCATGGAGGATTCTTTCCAATTACTTCAATATTCCAGCAGGTTTTAATCCATAATCAACAAAATTAGTTGTCAGAAGGATGGTCCCTTTCATTCATGTACTCGAATTACTGTACAGCAATAACTACTCAGAATTTCAATTCCTCAGCATTTGAACGTGCTCACAAGACATTAACACATAGAAGCGAAAATAAGCCGATGACATTAGAATGAGGAGATTAAATGGAAAACGAAAAATTCATAAAATGGGTTAAGGATTGATAACACAGACCCCTGTAAATGTTCAATCATCCAAGAAAGAGCAATCTCTTCAGCATGAGACTTTCAAACTAACTACATTCAGCAACCATAAGAGTACTACCAATTAATTCTGTAATCAGGGTTCTAGTGGGAATATATATATGTGTACAAAGTATCCCAGTTTAGATGTCAATTGTTGCTGTATTGGGGTTTATCAGCAGATGGGGAAATTTGTTTATGATCCACCATTGTAGTGTTTTTCTTCATTATACAAAAGTTCACTCATCTCTGCCTATGGACATTGGCTCTAAAGCTGACCCACACACACTCATGTATTTCTCCTCTGTTTTCTTGCCTAGTTATGTTTTGCTTCAGCCAGTTTCTCCCACAAACACTTACAGGGTCATATGCACAAAAATTATTATTATTTTTTAAAAAAAAAAATTCTATGTGGGGGTTAACAACAAAAGACAGGTGAGTATAAAGTTTACAAAGTGAAGGGGAAAAATAAAAATAATAATAATAATAATAATAATAACAACAACAACAACAATAACAACGGCTTTAGTATAAACGGTATCCCAGTATCCTCACATATAAATTAATATTCTAAATTCACATGACATGAAATCTAAGAAATATTGCTCGGACACTTCTAATAATGTAACTATGACAGAATAACCTGCAAAACTGTGATCTCAGATAATATTCAAAAAATGTTTGCAAGAAAGAATTCTCTTACACAATAATGAATCAAGTCCAAAAGCTACGGTTAACTTTGAACAAAATTTAGTCTGAACCCTGCAAGAAATGCTTACTGATACTGAAACACTTTAAATGAGCCGCTTCCCTTGCTAGATCAAATCAAATAGTGTAATCTATTTTAATCAAGATGTAAAAGCTTCACTAGGAATACATGTTATGAGTGGAACAAAGTCAAACAGAGAATCCTTTGCATGATTAGGGCTTGAGGTTTTTGTTTTTATTTTATAATAACTCAGAATTTAATCCATTTCAGATTATTTAAAAAAAAGAAAAAAAAAAAAAAAAGAAAACCTCTTGGAAACTCTACTTTAAAAAAAAAGAATAATATAGATACATATCCAAAGGACTGATCACTGAGGAACTAACAACCCGTTGACCAGCATTAGCTATTGATGATGCTGGAAAAGATTTGTTCTAAGATTAATATTAGTGCAAAATCAAATTAGGTTATGCCTATGAGTAATTCATTCACTTCCTATGCTGTTAGGAGAGAGCAAGTATGTAATTGAAGACATTACTCACACTCCAAGGGGGTTTCCTGCTAAGAAAATGCTACAAGAGACACTAAGCATTCCAAGGGGATTTCCTAAATACTATCACTCCTAATTGGTAAATGTGTATCTGTAATAAGAAAATCATGAACTTTTTATGGCAAACCCTTTTCAAGAAAAGTTTCTTCCTGGTCATTGGTGTTTGGAATGCCGGGCTTGGCAACACCATGTGATGCACTTAATCACTATTGAATATGTGAATTGCCTACAAATTTGTGTTGACTTTTTTTTTCTGTTTTTTTTTTTTTTGGTTGGTTTTGGTGGGGAGGGGGGGCTAATGGGATGTTGACATACACAAAATGCACCTCTAAGCCAGTAAAGATACCACTAGATATGCCCTGAAAGAATAGGAACTTACTTCCTCCTCGAGATGTGCCTGTGCTGCTTGCTCTCCGCTCTTCAATGTATGCTGGACGCCCAGCAATCTGTACCTTAGCTGCCTGTAAAACCCATATAAGGCCATTTTAGGTATCAAACCACGTGCAAGCATACTAGAGAAGAGCATATAATTGGTAAAACTAAATTTTCAAGAGAGATTTGATTCAAACATGGTAAGTAAGTGCAGGAAAAATGGCCAGTGGGTTTACAGGAAATGTAACAGTAGAAAACAATTCCACTGGTAAATAATAATAACAACATAAAAGCAAGACATAAATGAAAAGCCCATTTGAACTTTCTTGAACTAGAATTTACAACAGCAAATAAACAGCTATCAGGTTGCCGCAGTTTAGCAAACCTTGATTGCATTTTGAACACCAGTGATATCTTCAAATTCAACAAATGCATAGCAAACGCTGAGATCCTGAGCAAAAGTAAACATCATGCATGTTCAGAAACAGTTTTAGTCCGCAAGTAACAAGATGGATAAAACTCAAAGCACAAAATGATAACAGACTTTGCGGTTCCTGATTGCCACACCATCAGGTTTCAGTTTACCGAAGTTCTTAAATTCCACCTCAATCTCAGAAGGAGACACAGTGGGTGACAGGTTTCTCAAATAGACCGACTTGATCTCACCTGGAAAAGATTGCAGAAGAATGATGAAGATTTAATATGGCTTCCACATATAAAACTATCAAGAAGTCCATTCAAGGGTATGACTTTTATTAATATTGACCAGAAACATGCATTTAGCTCCTTTCGATAAATATGAAATCAAATACAAAGGCCACAGACACAAGTACCACGGAAAAACTAACCTGCATCTTCTACTGCAGAAATCTCCTCCCCCTCCGCAACCTCAACACCAGGATTCTCAACCGCAATTGCAGATGACTGCTGAGAAACACTCTGTGGTGCATGATTCCACTCTGAAGCAAGTGGTGCAGTTTTACTGAGAGATGGAATGGAAGAGGCTGGTGGTGCACTTTGACCTTTAGAAACCCGTAGCTTCAAGCAAAAGTTTTGCAGAAAAGCTCATCAAAATAAGACAGAATCCTGTAATGAAAAGGTTAAATTATCCAAGAAAGAAGTGCATAGAAGGAGAAGTTGACAGTCACACATACAATGGATGCATAAGTGTGCTTCTGAGGCTCGCCTAAAGCTTCCTCCGTAGGAGTAGCCAACGCATCTTGGATAGTGCCCACTGTGTTCTGAAGCGCATTAGTCGATGCATCAACAGAACTATCCTCCAAAACATTTTCAGCCTCACAGCCTTGCTGCAGATGTTCACCAAAATCATACTGGTGTATAGAACCATTTTCTTTAACATTGATTGGAGCTACAAATTCCCTAACTTGTATGGCTCCACCTAGCATATAGTTGGATGCAACCACTACATTCAAAACATCCAAAACCAAAATCAAGAAAAAGAAAGGAAGATAGAAGCATATCAAATTTCAAAAATGACCAGTCATATAATTGTTAAAAGAAATGACAATTAAAATTTGAAAAGGTTTCTTTAAGGCACCAAGGCAAGTCAGAACTAGACCAAAAGGCCTCCTTAACAATGCTGTGCCAAGATCCCTAAGATAGATATGTCAGTTCCCTTCCCAAACTGTACACACTTCTTCCAAAGCATATGGCTTTCTAGATGTGGATGATGATATCTATACAGATGGAACTTATATAATTAAGTACCACATGAGTGGATACATAGGAATCCAAATCTGCCAAATCACTCATGTTCTTCTACATCCTAGGTCTTCCAGTTTCCATTAGTAGTGAGGATTTGGAATATCACACATTGCTCAGTCAAAGAGAGATATGCAACAACAAAAAGAAAGATCAATTCTTTGGGATCCTTCCTTTCTTCAAACATCTGCGTGTTCAGACAGATTTCTGAAACATCTTTCTGGATATTCCTCAATGTCCCGGGTATTCAGGTATGTGAGAAGCAGATGATGATTCATCTGCTTCCGGAAGAAATCGATTTGAAAAAGTTTCTCTAAGGCACCAAGGCAAGTCAATAATAGACCTTTAAAAATTGCCAACATAAATCCTGAAAATGCCACCTTAACAATATTGTGCCAAGATCCCTAAGATAGGTATGTCATTTACATAGAGTATTATTAGTCAGGAAGGTAAGTAGCAGTAGAAGGGTTTTGCTTTAAGAGCATAGATGGAGAGGTCCCTAGAGAAAAGTACAACTATTCTTCAAATAAGTACAAGGTGATGGCTTCCTCCCAACTTTCTTACCTTTATTACTTTTTTGGTCTGTATCTCCAAATTAATGAAGTTACTTGCACAAGTTAACACAAGTCATCAACCCATTGGTCATATAAATAAATAAATATATATATATTTGTACTTATCAACAGCTCAATTAGAGGATCGACAAAAAAACAAAAAAAAAAAAAAAGGAATTATCTATGGAACAAAATCCCCAGAACCAAAGCTTCACCAATTAGTTAGAAAAAGACTTAGAAAAGAACTTAAGTCCAACAACTAGGCAACATCAGATCATCCTTAGGCAAGCAATACAAAAGCTGTAACTCGTTGTCTAGCAAAATTTCAATCTACTATAAACAATAGAGGACATGATATTGATGCAACACTTCACTGAATTAAAACTCAAAGCCATTGACAAGACAAATATACGTTTAACGTACTAGAAATATTGATCCAGAGAAATTTGATCCAATTTTGCTCTGGTACCTGGCTCAGGAATAGAACTAGCAACATTTGCTTGATGAGCCAGAAAGGTTGCTGGAAGTTGGTATATTGGTTCATCATCAACGAAGTGAAAAATGTCATTCAGAACAAAGAAGCCCTTTTCCTGAGGTGCAAGGAAAAAGGTCTGGAAAAATTTTCTTCTGTTTAAGTCCTTTTTCTGCACAGAACCTGATACCATCACAAGAACACCACCACTCCAAGACTCCAGGGAATGAGCTGTCTTCACCTCAACTCCAACATAACTGAGTGACATGACAAGTGCATGGATTTGCTGTTAGAAGAAAAAAGGGTAAGAAGGTTAGTGCTCCACACAAATTATTAACCTAATATGATCGTTGCTATTAACATTAAACTTAGGCCTTAAGGAAAATATCACCAAGTGCAAACCGTGCATCACACATGCTACCACACACATGGACTCATACAAGGACTCAATAACCGTAGAAATAAATCATGGAAATAAACATGACAACACAGATATGCCAGAGCAATAAATCCCTTGATTTTTCAGTTATCTTACTTTTAACTTTTAAGGGAATCTCCCTCCCTCCCTCTCTCCTACCCTCCTACCCTTTCTTCATTTTCATTTCTTCTTCTGTCCTTTTCAACTCTTCCTCTTCTGCTTATTCTATTCACAGAAAGAGGGGGAGGTTGCTTCCATTTCGTCCTGTCTGTCAACGACCTAAGCCAAGTTGCCTACAGGGCCCAAGACTGAACATTAAAATGGCCATGCATGACAAAGTTGATGCATAACCACAAATACACATGCAAGCAAAGAGCTCAAAATGGCAAGAAGGTATTGCTCTAAGCGGCATTCATAACAACTATAAGCATATTTTCAATTTGGTTGGAACATAAAATCACAGCAAAATTGGCAATTGGCATATAAGAAAGAATATTAAGGTTCACAATGATATATAAAACTTATTGAGGATGGTAGGATTATGCTAAGCGGCCAAATGGCAACACCATTTATATGTTCTAGATGCAACAAAATCACACAAGGAAGAACTTCACATTTCCAGAAGTTCAACAATCAAATCATCAAGGAGAGCACAAAAACTCAGATTTATAATTTTCTGATGTACCTGATTTACAACCATTTCCCATACCACAAGAAGTATCAAACCAGAAGCCTTTTCACACACAACAAATTTTTTGCTCTAGCAAAATAGTACAGCTAGGACAAAAGAAGAATTATTATCATCAGCTATGAGATCAATTTTATATTGGAGAGATTTTGCAGACAAAATCAAGTGAAGTAAAGCAGATCACCGTGATTAAATTCATATGGAGAATCATAGGTGTTGATTAATGTCTACAACTTATATCTTTAATCCTAAACTAACCACCAGAACCAATTCTGTCCCAACAATGGTCCGCTGCTAATCCAAAAGCTCTTACAATTTACAAAGCACAAGAGTAAAGGGATCACCATGTGATCCAAAACTATAGGCTCTAATCAATCAACCCATTAAACAATAACCAAAAGAACAAGTATTTTGCCAATTAGTTCACCAATCCAATAATTAAGTACGGGTTATCACCCAAATTGCAACCTATGTAGATCCAAATAAAAAGCTTCCACTTGCAGGACTAAAAACCCAAGGTTGAATTAAGCCCATGATTCACTGCTAGACAATCCAAGTAGTTAGGAACTAGAAACATCATATTTTACAAGTCAACGTAGAGAGAATCCCCTCAGCCCCACAAACTCTTCAAGCTTGCAGAATATGTATCATCATGATTTCTTAAACTAAGCACTCCACCATGTGTTTTTAATTTAAACATGTCAAACACTTGGAGAAAAATGCTTATGGCAAGATTAATGTATTTGTGATGTTAAACAAACCTCTTCATTGCATATATTGCCAATTAGCATGTAATATCACATGTAAGAAGTCAAAAACATAACTTGACTCATTGGCATTTTCATAACACAATGTTCTCAGATATTCATAGTTACATATTTTATTGATTTTTTTTATCAAGAGGGAAGCAGCTATCAAGGTCCATTTCACCTCTTTGCAACCACTAGGCAATGGCCTAGGTCAAAAGAGGTTCTTATGTCCAAGTATTTTAGAGAAGTCCTTGAATGTGAAGAGAATGCAACAAGGTTCATTCATTGAAGAACATGAGGTTTCAAAATTTAATCACCCGGTGGTTTTGGTTATTCAGTTAATGCAATGGCCCCTAACACGTACTCTCCAAATCCTCATCCATAATCACTACTTTCTCTCCATTCACATAGGACGATGACCACATGTAAGTGGATTATAGGTCTTTATAGGAAAAAACAACTTGGTATTTACTTGCATAAATTCATCACTGAAGGTAATGGGCCCTCCAACACATGCTCCAAGTACCTTTCCACCAATTATGTCCTTTCTTTTCAAAAATATGAACGGTTGCATGCATTTAAGATACAGATTTGAGGCCATTATTTAAAGCAGTTTATTCTCATCATATTGATCTCTTTTGCTAATCACATTATCCAAGTGAATTTGAAAAGGTCATCAGCCATTATCAGTTCCTAAAAATCTGCATCTCCTTTACCATTTTGTACGTAGTGAGAGACTAACAGCTGGAAATTTGATATAGCCTGATTAAGCATAGACCATATAAATGCTAAACTTCCTGTTAAATACGTCCTCCAAATGTTCCTAGAAGGAACCATTCAAAAGTTAAGAACTTGCCAATAATACAGATATGATATGCTACCAATTATCACCTTCGCCATGGAAATATATCACTATTTCCAAAATAAAGCAAGGGAGGGTTAATTAGGTTCTGCAGTGAGCAATGCAATCTTATGCCAGGATGTTGTCTTTGTCCAGAGAGCGAAAATTCAGGGCTCATCAAGTCTTTCTTTCTAGTGAGGGATTTATGAGCAGCATGTGCAAATAGAAGGGGGCTCATGTAGTGGAAAGGATGCTTTTTAGTTCAAGGCATTTTAAGGTAATAGAATTTTATGGCATTGTCCACTCAAGAGCCAGGTGAGGACTAGATAATAATTCCTTTCATTTGTAAGCTATATAGAAGCCTCTAAGTCCTCTTTAAACAGTGGTCTTTTTCTCATGGGAAGCAACCTGGGCCAAATTTTTTTCCAAGCAAAATTGCAATAAAGAGGTATGGTATTGGTCAACAAGCTTCTATCAGGCAGGGAACATATAGCAAAATTGCAATAATAATTCCTTTCATTTGAGGGGTATATGTTGTTCAGAAAAGAGAACGTTTCAATTTTATTCCTAGCATCATGTTTTGGCTTGGCTAGAGGAAAGGAATGGAAGGCTGCTCGAAGGATACCAAGATTTTAATTGGCTACTGAACATTGTTTGATAGCTATAAGCACAAATGCACGGGTGGGACACGGGACACGAAGCAACACAGATACGGTGACTCAGAGAAGAAATAAAAATTCTACACTATTGTAAACCACAATCTCTTATATTACAAGAGTCATTTCTAGAAGTGTCATTGCAACATCACTCAATAAAACCCTTCATCAATTGTTTGCCCTTGAAGCTTGAACTTGTTCGGCTATAATACCAATTATATTGCTCTTAATCAAGATACTATTTAATGCCAAGAAATATCACATGGGCATAATCAGAAACCAAATTTGACTATCATTATTTGCCATAATGGTTTCAAAAATAAAATGGTTGTTAACAACTTAAATTCAGTATGCCAAACCACGATTATAACTTTCAAATTTTATCCATGTCCCGTAAGGGACAAAACCTTTCTTTTCAAATTAGACAAGCTTTATGTGTCTCAATCTCATAATAGCAATCCTCCAACACCCATTAAAAGTATCTCCCACAAAGAACTTACTTCCCATGGTAATCTAAATATTGCTTTCCAGAACCTGATAGTTTCTTAAAATCGCATCAACTCATATATTTACCGCCTAGGACTGCATAGTCACTTTAATGTACTAAACCATCCTATTAACTCATTTAAAGTCATCCCACTAAAATTAACCCAATAAAGAAAAAGGGGTTTAAGATTTTCCCTTTAATCGTTCACGCAAAAATCAATTGTCCAAAAAAGGGGGTATAATGTAACATTGCAATTATCAATAATAATTTCGGAAAAAATACAAAAAAAAAAATTAAAAAGAAATGGGAAAAAGAAAAAAATACGGGTCTCGCAGTAGCAGTCTCTCGAGTAGAGCCATCAATACGAAGTATAGTGCTTGCATCAGTGTAAAACTGGTGTACAAACTCTGGCTGTTGCTGTAACACTTGATAATACTGTGCTACGAAGTACGTCCCAACCTGTAAATCCCCACCATAATCAAAACCAAATAATACCACAAAGAGAGAGAGAGAGTGTGTGTGAGTGTGAGAGAGAGATGAGATGACCTGAGCAGCAGTAACAGGATACGGAAACGGAGTAGCCATTTTCCGAACCCTAAAAGAACCCTAGATCTGAAACATACGATTATCATTAAACGCGAGATTGAAGAACACAATGTAAGCAGAAAGATCTGAAACTGTTAGAAAAAAGACAAAAAGGAATAACGCACAGTCGAATGACAGAAAGAGACGCGGTGAGAGAGAGAGAGAGAGAGAGAGATTAGAGAAGATTTCGTTTTGGTTTTCTCCTTTATAAATACATAAATTTGCCCTTCTGCTATCCACTGCTGTCTTTTCCTTTGGGTTTTACGGCTTTTGTTTGTTTTTCTGATCTCTCTCTCTCTCTCTCTCTCGCCCTCGCCGTCAAGCCGCACTAGTACGTGAGATGAGGCCAAGCGTACTTTAGTGTGAGAGAGGTGCTGGGATACTGTTCTCGATGCTAATGTGCGCTCATGGTTATGTTAGCCAAGCTCTCCGTTTTTTGCACTCCCCAAAACTAACGTAAGAAGAAAATAATGTATGTTTTTTTTTTTTTTTTTTTTTTTGGCCCTAAGGTTATTCGGATAAACAAAAAATATTGCTAACTTTTCTTAATACATACAAAATTTGGTTCTTAGATCTCTTAGTATCACTCACAAAATCAAAAACTTGTAATTTTTAATTAACAAAAATTGTCAAGTTTTCTCCTTTCACACATATTTAAAACTTAATTTGAAAATTAAAAAATTATCTTATAAATTACTCATTTATTTAATAAAGTATACGAATTTAATTTGTCATTAATATTTCACTTGAATTCATTATATTATTCAGTGTAACATATAAATCGGTATGATTCATTTTTTAACTCAACTCAATTTATTAAATACATACTGAAATGATGATAAATACAATAAAATTCGTCAAGTTTCAAATAAACAAGCTAAAATAGAGTATTCCAACTTGACTAACTTGTTCATAACCCTAATTTCTATACAGCATTGCAATTTTTTTTTTCCCTAAGAAACTATATTTGTTGCAAGAGAAGTAGTTTGAAATTTGATTATTTGGACTTGAATATTAAGTCAGTAACTAGCTGAATATCTTAATATCTTGCTCTTGTATTTTGGTTGCTTTGTTTTGTTTGTACCCTGATGATTACAGCATCTAGCTTCTTAAAAATGAGAATATTATTCACAACACTTCTGACTCAAAATGGTCATCATTTACTCAAATTCATTACCAATAAGTTTTTTTATAATAGTCGCATACTCAACATCACAAATATGTTTACCATCCTCGATTAGTACTGATTCCATACAATTTTTTTTAATAAATAACATATATTCATAAATATATTTTAATTAATTTGATTCAAATATTGTCAGAATCAGGTTAGGAGAAAATACTCTAAATATAATATTTTTTATTGCCTAAATTTTGAATTTAAAATTTGATCAAAAAATTAAATACTTTTACTGATTAAATCGATTATCTGTCTATACTAATTCCATACAATGGTTGTGCAAAATCGTCGAATTAAGAACGTGTTTCAAGAAGTAAAATATTCTGCCAATAGCCAGCCCAAATTATGTATTTCATAGACTTTTCGATTTTCTATAACAGTATGTTTGAACGGGGGTTTTGAAGAGAAAGGGAGAAAAAAAGAGGATTTTTAAAGAATCTATTCATGTTTGACAATGTAATTAATTAGAAGACAAAAAAATGAAGGGTTTCTATAAAACCCTCAAAACCCAATTTTTCAATTATATTAAATCTTTCAATTATACTAAATCGATAAATTTTAAATGGGATGAATTTCTTTTTAAAATTATAAATATTAAATTTATTTTTATATTCTCTATTTTAAAATTTTAATAAAAATAAAAGAATAAAATAGTAAATTTGTATATTTTTTAATTATATTCTCTTTATTTCCTTCGTCTAACAAATATGATTTTTTATTTTATTTTTTTTTCTCTTTTTTTTTTCATCACATATTTTATTAACAAGCGTAATTTTTTATTTTACTTTTATTTTCCTTTTTCTTCCTTATCTCTCTGAGATTGTCAAACGTATAGTAAAACTATCTCCGTATGTGCCCTCATGTTACTCTATGGGTTATCAAGGTGTCCTGTAGTCCCGGAATTAAATCCTCCTTCTCAATCCAAAAGGAAAGAGAAAACACTACATTCAAGTGCACTTCCTAGTGGAATGAGGTAAAATCAAACCTCAAATATAGTAAAATAGACAGTAAAACTAATAATGTATTAGGGTTAATATGGATTAACTCTTCACTGGCTCTTTAAGAACTATCATAAGAACATATTCCATTTTGCTGTAATCTTTCTTTCTTTTTTTTCTTCTTATAATTTTCTATGTTAAAAATATCAGAATTCAATTATTGTTGAACGTCATTTATTATATAGTCATGTGAGAGAGTTGATGAAAAGTCAATCCATATAATTGGTGGTATTTCCGCTGCAATTGAAATCTGTCCAGAATTGATCTATCAAGTCGTGATGGGTACAGCTAGCCACAGCCAACATTGTGCAGCAGCCCATGTAGGAATGATGTCAAATCTTGAATAACTTCGAAAGGAGACAGAAGGGCCTATCTTAGCCTTCTTCTTCACATGGTATTACCTTGGAAAGTTTAGGCTAGGATTATGTTCATCGTCCATCTTATCTACAAGATGGAAAAAGGCAGACAGAAAAACAGCGTTGAACCACATGTTTCTAGGGAGAAAAAACAAAGGCCAATTTTTTATATCTTCCGAAAATACTACATCTTGCATTTAGGGGAGGAAAAGGTTGGGGCTTGAACTCACGTTGTATGGTCTCAGGTTTGGGCTTGCTGGGCCCAAGGCTGATTGAATCCAATGGAACCGTCAAAATATTCTGATTGGACTATACCAGAGTTCGTCGCAAAAAATTCAATCATTAAACTTTTCCCACTTTTATATTCAATTCTTCAATTTGATTTCACTTTATTAGAGGTGAATTTTGATTCCGTATATTCTAACTCTTTTAAGTTGAATGAGTTCTCTAAATGATAAATTAAAATCGATAAAAAATCATCGAAGGGTGTTTCGACGGAGGAGATTCCGACGCTCAAATCAGAAAAAATGATTATCGACAAGAATAAAATAGACTGAGCAAAAGAAGACTAAGAATGAGAGTCTTGTGGTTTGAGTGCTGGGTGTATGGCATCCAGAGAGTGTACAGGTATGTGGCATGCATGATGTTTTTAAAGGTCGGTTGTCTGTGACTCGTATGCATTCAGGGTGTTACAAATTTAGTTTTTTTTTGTGAAAACTGTCATGAAATTTCGGGATTCCATAATCCAATACTTTCAAAAAATTCAAAATTCTCATCCTTGGAAAAGTCCACTGTACCGAGAAGACTCATTCCTTATCGACTAGATTTTAAATGTTTTCTTTCTTATGTAAGACAATTGATTGCATCTTTTCTACCCAAAAAAAAAATGACTATACTTGAGTCAAACCTTTTATCTTTTTTTTTTTTGTTATCGGTGCCATTGGAGTTGGTCCACCACACAATATTTGAAATTTCATTCTGACTAATTCAGATCGAGCCGACTAAGGTCCCTCTTTAAAGGGTAAGGCTCTTCCAATGTAATTTGCTCCATTTCCAAAACTCATATATAAAAATTAAATTTATCATGTGGATGAGACTAAAAGTCTTTACAAGAAATAATCTCCCAATTAGGATAAGCTTAACAAGGTTTCGAGTTTAAACAATACTTACAATGGTAGTTTATAAATTAGACACCTTGTAAATAGATATTAGATCAACAATAACAATAATCTGAATCTTAATCCCAAAATTTGGGATAGACCGTTTGAGAGACAAATATAAGATAAAAAAAAAATCACTACACATATATACTATCTAAATACATTTACAATACGAAATGTGATAATTTAATTTACTCTAATTCTTCTATGCCATTCGTTCCTATCCAAAATCATCTCTTCAGTTAACCCCTTATCTGTCATATCTTTGCAAATACATTACATCCAGATTTTTAACGATCTCACTCGTCATTTCACTAAATTTCTTATATTTAAACTCTCAATTCTTCTGATTAATGCGTTTTTGGATTTTCGTTGCACATGCCCAAACTATCTCAAGTGATATTTTCGCATTTTATCCATAATTAAGATCACTCCTTATTTAATGTGTATCTCTTCATTTTTAATTCTATCTTTCCTAATTTTACAATATCTTCATCTTAACATTTTCATCTCAACTATAGTAATTTTCTACTCCTGTTTTTATTTAATGGTCCAACATTCGATACCATACAATAATACATGTCTTACTATCATTTTATAAAACTTTCCTTTTAGATGGAGTGATATCTTGCGATCACAAAAAACTCTAGATGTCATTCTCCATCTCAACCAACCCACTTGAATTCTATGGTTTACATTCACATCTATGTTGCCGTCACAAAAAACGCGATCATATTGCGGATTTATTCTTTATGGAGATTGTAAGATTACATGGGATGCCTAAAACAATCGTTTCAGATCTTGAGTTACTTTTAGAAGACATTATGGGAAAAGTTAGGAACGAAACTTTTATTTTCAACAACTTGTCATCCTCAAACTAATGGTCAAACAGAAGTAGTAAACAGAACTTTATCCACTTTGTTGAAGGCTGTCATTAGTAAAAATATTAAAGTTTGGGAAAAATATTTGCCATATGTTGAGTTTGCATACAATTGTATTGTTTACTCTGCTACTAAGTTCTCACCGTTTGAAATTGTTTATGGTTTTAATCCTTTAATTCTTTTGAATTTATTACATTTACCTGTTTCTGAGCAAGTGAATTTAGATGGTAAGAAAAAGACAGAATTTGTAAAGCAATTTCATGAGAAAGTACGGTTCAATATAGAGAAGATGACCGAACAATATATCAAGCAAGCAAATAAGGGACGTCACAAGCTGATTTTTGAACCCGGTAATTGAGTTTGGTTACATATGCAAAAAGAAAGATTTCGGACACAAAGACATTCTAAATTGTTATCCCGAGGAGATGGTCCTTTTTAAGCGTTAGAACGGATCAGCGACAATACTTATAGACTTGATTTACTAAGTGAGTATAATGTTAGTGCTACTTTCAATATTACTGACTTGATTCCTTTTGATATAGGTGACGATTTGAGAATAAATCATTCTCAAGAGGGGGAATGATGAGGTCATCAAGATTGCAAGGAATTCACAAGATACAACTCAAGTTTCAGTTGGGTCGGTGACAAAGGCTCGAGTTAAAAGATTCAAAAAAATACTGAATAACTTAATTCAGAGGGTTTTACAACAAAAAATTGGAGTCCAAATGAATGAAAAACCAAAATGGGTCTTAATTATGCTCATACAAGCCAAATTGAAAGAATAAAGGGTCCAAAACTACCCAAAAACAAGGAAGGACGAAAATAAAAAAAAAATAGCAACAAAACTTGATCAAAATGGTTGGTTTATTTAGTTTCCTAATTCTTCTTTATAGTTTATATTTTAGTTTCTTTTTTTTGTTAATTGTTTAGGAGTTATTAAATTTTTTAGTTATCAATTTAGTCTTTACTTTTAACCTATAAATAGACTATTACACATTGTGTAAAATATAATTTTGAGAGAATTAATAAAATTGTGAGATTTCTTCACACGTTTTGTTCTTTTGAGAACTTTTGAACTTATTCAAAATAGGAGTCTTGTTTAGTTCTTTGACTTATCAATCTGAACTTTGAACCACCTAAATTGAGACGTCATTCATTCTATCTTTATACCAAAGTTCTTATTCTAGTGAGAAACGGATCTAAGATCATATACCTTAGTTTTTCCTCCTTTAGAACAAGGGTTAAGGTATTTAACTCTATCGGTTTAAATCATTCGTTGAGAAAATTTTTGGACTATATTACTTGTTCATAGATTCTAGGGTTTCTATACCCATTGGATTCACATCACTTATCCCTCCGCAAATTCTTATATTAGTAACAGTTCCATCATACATATTTTTAATGAGATTGATGTATCTAATGGAAATCTTCTTCTTCATCAATGTCAATCATAATATATCTATTGGAACCCTATCATACGTTTTTTTTTTGTCAATGAATACCATATGCAGGTTTCTCTTATATACCCTAAATGTCTCAATCAAATGTCTTAATAAGTAGATTGTTTCGGTAGTGGATTTTCTTGACATAAATCCAAATTGATTTTGAAATACATTTATCTTCAATTTCAATCTATACTCAATCAATTTTTCCCACAATTTCATAGTATGACTTATAAGTTTAATTCGTCTATAATTGAAACAATCATGTATCCTCTTTATTCTTATATAATGGTACAAGTGTACTATCCCTTCATGCTTTTGGCATCTTTTTGGTTTGCCAAATTTTGTTGAAAAGATTCGTTAATATTGATATCTCAATCTCCCATAAATATTTCCATACCTCAATAGGGATGTCATCGGGTCCCATGATTTTATTATTTTTCATTTTTTTTAAAACTTCCTTTACTTCATAAGAACGAATTTTATGTTTGAAGTCTCTATTGATCTCTTCTATAGATATCATGATATTATCAATATTTTTTGTACCCCTTCATTGAACAGATTATTAAAATAATCTCTCCAACGCTTTTTTATATTTTCATTTCTCACAAATATATTATTAGTTTCACTCTTAATACACCTAATATTATTTAGATCTTTTCACTTTCTCTCCCTTAATTTAGTAATTTTGTAAATCTCTTTCTCTCCATTTTTGTTCTCTAATTTCTTATATAATTTATTATATACTTTATTTTTTAATTCTTGGATTATTTTTTTCACTTTTCTCTTTATATTTTTGTATATTTCAAATGCATCATTATTTTTCCTATTTTTAAGATTTCTATAACACACCCATTTAGTTCGTATAGCAGTTTAAATTTTCTCATTCCACTAGCATGATTCCTTATCTATTGGAGCCCACCCTCTAGATATACCAAGAACCTCTTATCCATATTTTTGATGTTATTAGATATTTTTACTCACATAGTTTCTGAATCATCACTAACTGACCAAGTTGATTCGTGTATAAATTTTTCTCTAAAGATCATTACTTTTTTTTCTTTCAATTTCTACCACTTAATTCTTGACTCTACTAACAGACGATAATCTTTTTGCCTTTTAGACACACGCACATTTACAACTAAAAACATATGCTAGGTTGTTACAATTTCCCTTGGTGAGAAAGAAATCTATTTGGCTTAACTTTCAACCCACTTCTATATGTAACTATGTGTGACTCTCTTTTTTTTTAAAAAAAAAAAAGTGTTTATGAGTATCAGATCAAATACTGTAACAAACTCTAAAATGGTGTCTCCTGTCTCATTCCTGCAACCAAAACCAAAGTTTTCATGTACAGTCTCAAATCTTTCATTATTCTTCCATACATGTCCATTAAGATCTCTTTCAATAAATAATTTCTCTATACTAGGTATGGTCTATATAAATTCATCTAAATTTTCTCAAAATTATTTTTTTACTAATTTCATCTATATCTATTTGGGGTGTATATAAGCTGACTATATTAATTATATCTTTTCTATTAACCATCTTAATAAGTAAAATTTTATCTTTTTTTTTTTATTTCCACTATATTCTCACATAAACCTTTATGGACAATTATTCCTATAGCATTTCTAGTTCTATATCTACTTATGTATCAAAGTTTATGCCTATAAACTTTATTATTCTAGCCTTCTTCTCTACTCACTTAGTTTCTTATAAATACATAATTTAAATTTTTATTCTATCCATTATTTTACCTATTTCTTCTAATTTGTCAGTTAAAGATTCTATATTCCAAATGTCTGAATGGATCTTATCTTCATTGTCTCACATTTTTTGAATTTTGATAAGAGATTTTTACGTTAACTAACAAGGACAGTAAAATAAACTAAATTAATGATAAACTAAATTCTACCAAAATTTTAATTAAAGAAAAACAATAAAAATAAAATATCAACAACAATCATAAAAATATATATATCATGAATACTAATGTTTAGCTAGTTCAGTGACAAAAAGAGACGCTGTGACAGTTTTATGCCTTAAGGGTTCAATCAATCTCAAATCAGATTTAATCAGATCTAATATGGCCATCAGATACCGGTGATTTATTGAAAAAAAATTAGATCACTAACACTTTGGTCGAATTCTAGTGATATAATTACCCTGAAAATGATAACCATTAATATTTCATTAGCTTTCCTCTTTCCTCTAGTATAACAGAAAGGAAGTTAGTATGATTTTTTGCCTCCATCATCTTGTAGCAGTAGCAATCCTAAAAGGACTCTAGTAGGTCATTATATCTGCTTCATACTTTCTATGAATGTTGTCTGATCTGATTATAATGGCTTGCCTATGCTGCATCACACTACATTTGTTTTAAGGTTCTTATCATAGCAGATGCTCAAAATGCCTAATGACGTTTACAAAAGGCATATGGCCCTAGATAAGATTACCATTAAATCTCTACCTAAAAAAAAGGTTCAACTTACAAGGTAATAAAGTGAAAGGAGACCTATGGACATCAGCAATGAAAAGAAGTAATTTGTGACTGATAAAAATTCGAATGCAGCTACAAATTGCTTATATCATGTCCTTCAATTTCTTCTATAATGTACATTTGCATGTCTTGGCCTCATGACTTTCTTCCTTGTGCTAGACTTACTCGCATAGCCCTTCCCTCTAGTTCCTGATACTCCAACACATGTATAGTCATCTATAAAGCTCATGACATGAGAGAGAGAGAGAGAGAGAGAGAGAGAGTAATACATACCATTCCATTTAGTGATTCAAGTGCAGTCTCTAGTTCTGCTCTTGTTGAGTAGCATACAAATCCATATCCACGAGACCGTCCGGTTTCCCCATCATAGAGTACTCGTGCTCCAACCACATTACCATATTCTTGAAAAGCTTGCGTTAAACTCTCTGATGTGACTGACCATGATAAATTTCCAACAAAAAGCTTGTGCTTGGTTTCTGGGAATAATGGCTCTCTAGGTTTAGGTTTGTCCGCAAAATTCACCCTCAAGCTTCTACCCCCAAATTCCTGTAAACATAACCATTTGTCAGGTTCAGCTCAGCCTAGGAGTTAAAGGATTGTTCATGTCCACGCCATGTACAGAGAGTCATCAATTTGTTTGTGAGAGGGGGTGCTTACACTTCCATCAAGATTTTGAATGACAGTATTGCAATCTTCAATGGTACTCATTGTCACGAATGCAAAACCTCTGCTTCTTCCTGTATCCCTATCATACAGAACCTGAAAACATTTGAAACATGAACCATTCTCTTTAGGATTCACATGGAATTGTTTGGGATGCTAAATATTTGAAGCAGTCATTATGTCATCTAAATTGTCTAACAATTTAGTTGTGAATATTTACTGAAAACATGAAAATGAATAGTGAAGGATTAAGTGCAGCCGGATCAAAAACAGAAGTCTACCATCACTGCATGGAAGAATAACTGTAGCATGAATATGAGCATAAGATATGATGTGATAGACACAGTGACACAATAAAATTATAATAATTTCACAGTATTGCAAGTTAAAAGGCGTAATATCATTGTCGTGCCCAAATAAGTGTCCACACAACGAAAGAAAGAAAGTTGTCTTAAGTTCGCAGATTGCATCTAATGAAGGAATGCAAGTTACAATATAGTCCTCCAACGTTGGCAGTATTGCAACTATCTGCACATAACAGCTGTTCAAACTATTGACAAAGGGCCAAGTTTAGATAGACAATTTTGGAGGGCTGCCTAATTGAGTCTTCAAAGGTTCACAGGCACGGGATTAGATATCAATTGGAAAAATGAATCTAAGAGTGCTAGACAGGAAGATATTGGATGTAAAACTTAAGAATTTCTGATATGATGTTAGTCTTAGATGATAACTATTCTGTAGCTTAGTTAATTTTGCAGATTAGACTAAGCCTGCCCATGTGAAGGTTTGGAAGTTGATATCATAAGAATCTACAAGTGATACTTGTAATAATTCAGATGTCTGATTCTCGAATAGATGCTCCTATAACGTGGATTGGTTTTTGCAACTAAACATAAGAATCTACAAATACCAATTGACTTTCCTAATCGCAACCAAACATAGCTTTAGCTTGCTCTTCATCAATCATTATAATTTTACAGGCCACAGTACTTAATCTATTGCGGGGATGAATTCCATTGATCTAGCAGCAATATATCGGTAACCTAACTCGATTTCTTCATCTCGCTAATGACCCACAAAGACCAAACAGCCCAAATGGCTGAGGTATATATATATATGTATGTATGTATGTATTTATATTGTCACGTACCTCTACTAGTTCAGGACTACCATAGTCTTGAATTATGCCAGCAAGCCTAGCACTGTCACAATTATAAGGCAAGTTGCCAAAATAAAGCTTAGTCTTCACAGCACTCTCCGTCTCATCTCCTTCCACTACCTCCTCGACCGCCTCTTCCTCAGCTTCTGCACTTTCCACTGCCGCAGCCTCCTCCTGCGCTATGTCTGCAACAATCTTTGGGACTCTCCACGTGTAGGAGATGTGATCACCTATAGAAAATGACTCAAATGAGAGAGCATGTGACAGTGATGCCACGTGTAACATGCGCGTTGTCGATGAAATTCTAAGGAGTGTGTCTGAGGATGGCAAGTAGTTTTTGGAGCGGATGCATTTGTGGGTGTTGGTGGAGATGGATGAGCCCACTGCAGCTGATGCTGTGGCGGCCATGTCCCCGGAATTTTGAGTGGGAAGTGGTGGTGCTAGTCGTGGTTGTTGAAGGGTTGGGGGAGATGTTGATGTTTAGGTAGCTAAGCTGATGTGGTCTGCTCTTGTCCAGTAAGATTGGAAGAGATAGATAAGGAATCTTAGTTCCTTCTATTGTATTTTTCTTTTTCTTTTCCTTTTTTTAAAAGGTTATACCTTATAATAATTATTAAAAAAATAAAAACTTTAAACTCCTATCACAAATAAAATCAAAAAACTATTAATACCGTCATACCAAATCACCCATATTACAAATTATACCGGAAAGAATTTATTATTATAGTTTCAAAACTATAACAAATCAAGAACTATATTTCTAAATTACTTTTGCTATTCATTGTAGATAGATTGGTCTAAGTAGTGTATTGTTTTGCCATCTATATATATGATTTACATGCTATAGATTAATTTCTCAATTGGTATGGATCTTATGGACAACGATTTTTTCTTTGAATTATGTGCAATTGTATTAACAGCATTAACCAGAAAACTTCTATGCCCATTTTATGAGGAGTCTTAGGGGAAAAAAATATTGCTCTTCCCTCTGATCTTGGCATTCAATAAACACCAAACTTGGATTTGAATTGTCATACCAAAGTTGAATAGAGCTGGATGGTGGGTAAATGGAGGTGTGCTTAGAGCTTTTGAGCTCATAAGATAGGCCTAGGCTTTGCCAAAGACAACCAATAGATGAAATTGAGTCTCTATTTATTTAGGCCATAAATCTTATAGTGCATTTTAAAATTTTGAACTCAGTCTAAATAGTATCCTAGACCCGCTAAAATTGATGGAGAGTTCATCAATAATAACTTGCTACTAGAATTTTTATGGGTGTTGTACTATTATTTAGAATCGAATAAAAAGAAAAAATGTATTATCTTTATAGACATACTAATAAATTTATTAAATTTTTATATATAAATTTATAAATTACTCGTACTAAATAATATAAATATACATATAGTCTGGTTAAATAAGAGGACTGAAAACTTATTAAAAAATTTAAATAACTTAATCATAAATTCAATTATTAGAGAGATTTTAAAATTTATGTGGCATGAGGGGAGATTTGATTTTCTCTAGAAGACGGGTTACTGATTAGCTTGATGAGCAGAAAACTGGGCTGATGGGCTGAAAACTGGACATGATAGGGGGATTTTGGAGAAAGAAACCAAAAGGAAAAACTAGAAGTTCTTTAACAAAAATGAATCATTTTAACTCAATGGGACCAAAAACCCATTAGGCAAAAAATTTCGAAATTTTGGGGGAAAAAAAAATAGTCGAACTATTTCCTTGCAGCTATGGTCGTGAAAAAGTTGGCTAGCATTTCTTACTCCGGTCGTTAAAACTCCGGGGTTATGCGATCTTTCAACTCAGCCAAAGTTTGCAGTCCGCATGCCGTCTTTTCCTAAGACTCTCCAAAACCCACTTCATTCTGGTCCTTAACCATACCTTACTCACTCATGTTTCAGAATTCCAACCAAATCTCAAACCACTGAACTCAAAAATCGCATATTTCTTGAGAAATGGCTTTTTAGGAGAAGCTCAGAAGTCGTTCGACGAAATGCCTCAGAGAAACACAGTCCCTTGGAATGCAATGATTCGCGGGTATTTTCAAAATGGGCATTTTGATAAAGAAGTAAATATGTTCAATCAAATGCCAGAATCCAATGTTATCGCGTATGATACAGTGATTGCAGGGCTTATTCAGAAGGTTGGCATCGATGGGGCAAAAGAGGTTTTTGACTAAATGTTGCATGGAGATGTAGTTGCGTGGAATTCAATGCTTTTGGGGGTATGTTAATAGTGGGTTTATGGGGGAAGCCTCGTGGGTTTTTGATAAAATGCCTTACAAAGATGTTATTTCATCGAATTTGGTATTATGGGTCATGTGAATTCTGGGTCCGTGGATTTAGCTAAAAAGATTTTCAGGGGAAATGAGTGATCTTGATGTTGCTTCGTGGACAATTATGTTGTCTGGTCTTGTTAGTGCAGGGAGGATTACCGAGGCTCGAGCTTTGTTTGATGACATGCCTGTAAAAGATATCCAAGCATGGAAGACAATTAAAGGAGGATATGTAGAGTATGGGGAGGCTTTGATTGCTGAGTATTGTTTTGGATGCCAGAACAAGATTTGGATTCTTTGAGGAGTTTGGTTACTGGCTTGGTAAGATTTGGACAAGTTAATGATTCTATGATGTTGTACATGTTAATGCCTCAGAAATGTAGACTAACATGGAACTCGTTATGTTTGGAATTAATGAGGAATGGACTTGTCAAAGAAACTCATGCACTTATTGAACAATGTTCTTTTGGGGACATCGTGGCATTTACAAATGTAATTGTTGGATATTTTGGACTAGGTGAGGTTGAAAATGCTATTAAGCTTTTCGAATTGATGCCAACTCAGGATGCAACCATGTGGAATGTCGTTATATTTGGATTAGGAGAAAATGATTATGGTGAGGAAGGTCTGAAATTTTTCATTAGAATGAATGGTCCATCCCCAGATGAAGCTACATTTACAAGTATGATGACCATTTGTGCAGACTTGCCTACTCTGCACCTCAGAAAACAAGCTTATGCTCAAGTGATTAAAACTGGTTTTGATTATTTTGTGAAAGTTTCTGTTGCAGTGGTTACCATGTATGAAAGATGCGGAAATTTGGATTCCGCTTTGCTAGCATTTTCTTCCATGCCAAACCAGGACATCATTTCTTGGAATGCTATAGTTTGTGGATTCATTCACCATGGCAATGGTGAAAAAGCCCTTGAGATGTTGAGAAAAATGAGATTGACCTATATTCAGCCCAACCACGTGACTTTTGTAGATGAGCTATCTTCTTGTAGTCATACAGGGTTGGTTGATCAAGGGAAACAATGTTTTGATTTCATGAGGTACAAGTGCTTTCTTCAGCCAATGTGTGAACACTATACTTGTATTATTTGGGGAGGTTTGGACTTATAGATGATGCAATGAGTTTCCTAGATCAGATGAGGGGAGACAGAGTTGAAGTCCCTGCAAATATCGGGGGAGCTTTAATCAGAACCTGTATAATCCACAAGAATATTTAGGTGGCTGAACTTGCTGGGGAAAGGCTTCCTGAGATAGTCTCATATAATACTGTTGTTTATATGATTTTGGCAGAAATGCACCTAAAAAGTGTTGGGGGGGGGATGATGCTGAGAGGATTTTGGTTTGAATGAAGGAGAAGGGAGCTAAGAAGCAACCGGGTTGCAGTTGGATTTAGGTCAATGGTAGTGGGCATGTGTTCCTTGCAGGAGATAAGTGACGCCTGGATTTTAGCAGTGTTCACCATGAGTGGGACTTGATGCAAATGGAGATGGAGACTGGTTTTCTTGAAACAGATGATGTTTCATTTCAGGATTTTCGTGTAGCATTAGAATGTTGTTGGTGATGATGTGGTCAATTCAATTGGATCAAATATTAGGTTTCTCTGCTGCTACATGGCAGAATATGTGAGGCCACAGGAAGAGTGAAGAATTGGGGTCTTGGAGTCCTTGTCTCTTACTTGAGGGAACAAACACAGGAGATAAGGGGATACAAAAATAAGTAGAAGAGAAAATAGGCCAGACCAAACAAGAGACAGAGGAAAGTCCCAAAGTCTCTGATATACAACCAAAGAAATCAGCTTGCTTGAGTGTCATGATAAAATTAGAAAAATGAAGTTGTTTGGATGGGAAAAATTCAGCTGCTTGAAGAACTCTCCCCCCCTAACAATCTGAAGAGTAACTCATTTTTTCTCTGTTTCAAGGTTGTTGAGGAAGGAGGGAAGAGACCATGATAGAACAAGTTGACAAGATTTGCAATCGACTCACTGGTGATTATGCCGCGCAGACAAACACAATGCAATGATTTGCAGATGGCTTTGGGGACAGCGCAATCTGAAAAAGTTGAGTTTGCAACCAAGAGAAGTACAGGATGATAGCCTTTCTCGAAAGGTTCTGTGATCTCTGCATGTAATGCAAATGAGAAATTATTGAAGAACTATGTACCAGACAAAGCAGCATAAGATTTAGAAATTATTCTCTTGGTTGGGAGCATTAACCTCTACTCAACATAACAGTGCCATTTCCAGTTACCACTATATTTATGGTGATTGTCTTGTTTTCTTGTGGTATACCATGTCTCGTAACTTTGCCCTATAATTCCTCTCCATATTGGGTCTGCCTTGAAGACTCGCCTAAGCATCTGGTCCTGATTCACCGCATCCTGGCATCTGAGCCATTAGCTATATTTGATTGGTTTCTATGGTATATAAATAACAGCCAAGCACTTTAATATGTAACAATTCAAGGTTGAGGTTATATGTCTCCACAATTTACAACAGTTTGTCTGATGCTTAAGCAAGCTTTACTTGAACACAAAGCTGGGACTTACTGAAGTCCACACTCTGAATACAACAGAGGTGTAGTCCTACCTAGTTTATGAGGGTACTTTTGTTATTTATGCATTGATATGGACATCAGTTCAAAGCAAAATAAAATATGTCGACACAATTTTCTCTTTGTTGTGTTCTCAAGATCAGCCCCAAGATAAATGAATGATAAATATGCTTGTTTCTTTTATCAAATATTCTTCAATCCCCAAGTGTTACTATTTGTAAAATAATATTTCTAAGGATGCTTCCTATGGTAATTTGTTTTAGGATCAAATGTACTGGCTGGAAACAGAGAGATGGCTTAAGCAAAGGTATGCAGAGTTCCACCCCTGCCATGAACAGAATGGAAACTTTAGAATCCTTGGTTATCAATGGTGTATGCTTCACTTTAATGATAATACTCGCTACAGTACATTTAAACTAATGGCAGCGGAATCAGATCTTGGCTCTCTATGGTTCATGCCTCAGGCACATTGTTTGGCTGTTCCACATAAATTCCATCACCATAAATTCAATGGACTGTTTGCAGTAATCTTCTGGGGTCACTTTTAAAGAGTCGAAGTTTCATTTCATTTCCCACAATTTTCCCTGTGCCTGGCTTTTGTCTCTTTTCTTTTCCCTTTTTTTTTTGGGGGGGGGGGGGGGCGGGGGATCTTGCGCAGTACTGAGTGCACCAGTTTCCTCTCTCTCTCTCTGTCTATGAATTTGTGCCCTTGATTCAATTCGAAAGGCCTCAAGTCCAAATTTGTTAGTTAGGCTGCAATGAACCAGATTTTCCCATTCAACATTAAAGGCCCAAACATGAGCACCTCACTGAGCTTTTATTTCTCTCTGATTTAGCCATTTCTAACTGGAAATTTTTTTTTCTATGTGCACCTTTTGTGTTTGAAAATGTGAGAACTATTTTAGTTAAATATCATCACTTTCACTACAATAATATTTTTTTATTCACTAATCTTCTTGAAGAACTTCATGAAGCTTACCTGTATTTGAATTTCATTTTTGTCAATCATTAACTTTTTTAAGTCCACCATGGAAAGTCTTTCTTTTGATTTTGTGTTCATGTGTGTTCATCCGTATGTTTTGGATAAAGGGAGGGGGACTTTGCTATTTGCCAACCCATAATACATCTCATAGTATAACTTCAAGGTGCTATGTCCTAAGGTCATGCGGGCAGAAGAACAAACAATGCTTTTGCCATTTTTCAACTTCGGTAAAAACTGATTTATCATGTAATAGTTTAACATTTGTAGACAGATCTGATCTTCATTCCATCTCATCTATCTATCTATCTACTTCTATGAAGCTGTTTTTTTTTTCCCCTCTGTATTTTGGTTGCAGAAGTTTCTAAAATATTTATATGAATTTAGTCAATTTCCATTTTCTTTTGTCCAGGGTGAAGGCTATATTTCTCATGAACATTAGAAGCTAGGTTTAGTTTTGCTCCATATTTGAAGAATTTACCCTACGGATCACTGAGCATAGTTCCATTGACCATCTTGATAAACGTCTCTGGTTGCTTCTGTTTCCTAGTCTATGTTCCTAGTTGGTTGAACCCTTTTATAATATATTTTAGAATGAAGTTAATAAATTTTATTTAATGCTAACTTCCAGATTTGAAGAGTATGGTATCTGCTGGGTTGTCTGCAATAGTTTCTTGTAATTATAATCTCGTGGATGCAGTACAAGGGAAGCAAAATGTGCACATATGTTCATAGGTCATGTGGTGGAAGCCTGCCACTATTTCTGGCTAGTAAAATTCATGGTGAGAAATGTGATTTCCTTTTTCTCTTTGTAAACCATGCATTTTCTTGGACCTTTACAATGTTAGAGGAACTTCTGCTTATTGATCCTTGTCAGTTGTTAATGTTTTCACAATTTTTAGTCTTTTAATTAGAACAATTTTCTTATATATATATATATATATATAGATATACATACTGCTTTATTATTGGTTTAGCTAAGAGAGAGTTGCCATATTCCATTGATGAGAAAACCAGGGCACTGTAAATAGTGCAAATATATATAGAAAATAGTTTGTAAATACCAATACAGAGTATAGAAAATAGACTTTGAAACTAAGAAAATAGGAGACAAGCAGAAACAACAATATGTAGGAGAGAAAATCGGCCAAAACAAACATTAGACAGAGGAAAGACCCAAAAGTCTCTAATATACAGTCAACACTCGAGTATCATGATAAAATTAGAAAAATGTTGTTTGGATAGGGTAAATTCAGCTACTTGGAGAACTCTCCTCCCTAACAATCTGAAAGGAGGCTCATTTTTTTTTTCTTAGTTTCAAGGCAGTTGGGGAAGCAGGGAAAAGACGACGATAGAAACAAGTTGACAAGATCTAATGCAAAAGAAGATTGCAGTCGATTCAGTGGTGCTTATGCGGGGCAGACAAACACAATGCAATGATTTGCGGATGGCTGTGAGGACAGTGCAATCTGAATAAGATGAGTTTGCAACCTGATTGAACCCTTTCCAAATCCTGCTCAGCAAACGAAGTACAGATTGATAGCCTTTCTTGAAAGGTTCATTGGCTTCGTAATGCAAATGAGAAATTATTCAAGAACTATATACCAGACAAAGCAAATTATTCTCCTGGTTGGGAGCATTAACCCCTACTCACAGTCACAAACAAGAACAAAAAGATTGCCCTGTTTCATTTCATGTCTCACTTAGATTTTATAGTGTCAAAGGATCAATGCAGAAAACTCTTTGCTATCTTCTACCTCTTCTTTTTTTTTTTTTTTTTTTTTTTCCCCCTTTCCCCAAAAAAAATATTTTAAAAAATCCCTTAAAAAAAAAAAAAACAACAAAAAAAAAAAACCCCCCCTTTTTTTTTAATAAACAAGATGAATGAAAGATGATCATGACCATCATCATAAGCTGTCTAAAAACAATATGAATATATGCTTCTGATAAGTAGCACTTTAACTACCGGCCCATGTCCCTCTGATCAAGAAACATTTTTGAACAAATTCATTGTGCCAAATTGTCATCAAAATAGGATTTCTGTCATCTTTGCTACAATGATGGCCACTATATACAAGAACCAAAAACAAGTACTCTAGCGTGTCACTGTGTCTCTTTCTAGAATGCAAAGAGCTACACCTCCTACCAGCATCACACTGGCGTATACAACTTGATACGTAACTGCAAACTGCAACAAAATTGAACATAGAAGCAACAGAAAGGAAGGTAGAGCACCGAGGTTATTTCAAATACTTGAGCTTAACTCTAACTAGGTTTGGTCCTTATATTGCATAAGTTCTCTCACTTGGAATGGTAACCGGTAACTTCTTTCCTCTCTGATCATTCATATTATCAGCAGTCCCCTTGGATTCTTTCCTTGTGCTTAAAGGACTCTTGTTGTTTGCATGCCGTGGAGCAACCTTACACTGTTCATGTCGATTTGGTGGCAAATTCCGACTCCTCAGAGCTGAGCGTCTTTCTGTCCCCTTGTTTTTATTCCCTATCACCCCATCATTATCTGAAAGCAGAACAACCAAACATGTAACCTAGACCAACAGAAATTGAACAAAACAGGTGAAATCCTGAAAGATAATGCCAAATTATACAGCACATATGCAACTAAAGTTTCTGAGTTTTCTACTATGTTGTTTAGAGAGTTCCTCCAAATGTTAGGCATACCGACTTTTTTCTAGTGTCTTAATGTAGGTCACACATTGGAGCACAGGTGTTAGAGGTCTACAAGTCCAAGCGAGGACTCACCTTATCCCCCAAAATTTGTTTTATATGGAAAAGTGTCCAACATCTATTCCAATTACCAACATACCGACATTGTCATGCCATACTTTAACCAAGCATGGGTGGCAAAGAGAGTCCAAAAGCATAGAAGTCTAAATCAAACTTTTACGTGTAACAAATTTGGCATCGTACCCAATTTAATGGTCTTAAGGAAGTGAGGAAGGTCACATTATATTTGTAGGCATTGGGTGATTATGGTCAATAGCCTAAGAAATGAAGTGCAATAGATTTACCTGGACTGGACACAACAGCGCGTGGCCTTGGAATTGGGCTGGCTCTAATTTTTGGTTTATCTTCATCATCAAAGTTGTTGTCATTCTTCCGTCCTGATCAATTTTGCATACATTCAGTAGATAGAATCCCCGACCAAAGAACTAATGCGTGATAGTAAAACAAAACGACGGGAAATTTGATCAGAAAAACTAATTAAAACCTTCGGAGGAGGAAATTGAAAGCATGGGCACAACTGCACCCGGAACATATGATTTTGGAACTCTTGCAGTGCATGGTAGAGTGTCATCTTGATGTTCCTTCACTGTGATGGACACAAACAGGCCACAGAGTATATATCAACTCAACTAGTGGTAATCATGAAAAAAGTCTAACCAGCCATTAGCAAAGTTCCCAAAGAAGGTCCAGTGCCAACAAAACACAAACTAGAGATCCCACCTCACTTTATACATAGTTTAATGAATTCATCCAAAAACTAGTAGAAGTTGCAAGAAATATCTAATTCACACTCAAAACAAATAAATTTGTTAAATCAAAAAAGTCTGAACAACAACCAAAGTTTTGAAGGATTAGGTTCAGAAAAGATTCAGGAAGCCCAAATTTCGAGACATGCCAACTCACCTTACATGGGAGCAAGACCTATACACTATTTTCTCTCACTTGATTGATTATTTTCACCTAAGCAACAAGTAAAACGCAAAACTAAGCACAAACACAACAAACCCAGAAATTCAATACATCTTATATAATTAAAAAACAATCTGATCAAATTACAGAACAACACAGAAAGACTTCCAATCTTCATTTATTCAACCCAAACAACAAATTGATCAGATAATTAACCAAAAGGCATAAACCCCACAAATTTAGATAAATCAATCAATCAATTAGTCCATAGAATTCATAAGTCCAAGCCCAAAAAGGAACATAGGAAAAACAAAGAACTGATGTAAGTAACCAAATATAAGAGGAAAAAAATGGGAACCTGGATAAGATGAGTCATTAACAGAGAGAGAAACAAAAGCCTTCAAAGGAGGCTGCAAAGACTTTCCCAGATGATTATCTGTGTTGGGTCGATCCTGTTTTTCTTCTTGTCTCACCCTAACCTTAGGATACACTGCAAATTACAAAATTTCAAATAATCAACAAAAACCCAGTAAGCAAAATCATCAACATATACAAATAGAGAGAAAGAGAGAGAGTCAACAAAACTGACTTGTTTCCTTCTTCTCCGGCAGCTACCTCTTTTTTGAGAAACAGTTTGCTCTGTGTTGTTATTTTTGATTCTGAGCTTGAAAATGAAGCGATGCTGAAATTGTGCTTAAAAATGAACGCGCTTGAGATTTGACTCCACTATTCAAACAGGGGAAGTGGGGTTGCAAACCAAATCCACTGCTTTTGAAAATGGGATGGCCCCAGTGAGAGAGAGAGAGAGAGGAGGTAAGTTGACTTGGAAGTTGGAAATTTGGAATTGGGAATCCAATTCCGGACGGCACTTTCAACGGTTGCCCTTGGCTTTGGCTTCGTTCTCCTTATTTTTCTCGTGGCTTCCGGTTTTGTTCTTTTATTTGTTAATCTAGAGCAAATGTAAATATTACGTAACATTGCTCTTTACGAAATTTTATTATAATTTATTTGATAGATAATTAAATATAGATTTAAACGATAAGGTGCTTTTGAGAAAAACAAACAACTTGTTTTTTGTAGTAATTTAATTCTAAATTATTATTATTTTTATTTTAATACCATATACATATTTTTGAAATTTATAAAAAGTATATATGATAAGGATGAGAATTTCGGCCACCTTAACATTTTTTTCTCTGCTAATTTTTTTTCTAAGGGAGTTAAAATAATAATATGTTAATTTGTTGCTCTTTATGAGAATATTTTTCCAAGTCTTCCTATGGAAAAGGTTGGCACACTGTTTTCAAATGAATAATTTCAGCATTTAGGTTTTTCCCTTTTATTATTCTTGGGATGACAAAGTTAATTTTTGGGATAATGTTGAATTTGATTTAAATCGGTTTGAATTGGGTTAGAGTTTAACGGATAAAACTCTCCTAACATATATTTTTTCAATATATAAAATATTTGAAATGTTATTTAAAAGATATCAATATTAGTCAAATAAATTGTACACCATTAATAATAGTTTTATAATTAAAAAAATAACACTCCCTAATTAAATGTTAGCTTTTTTGCTTGAATATTTGAAGTAAGGTTGACTTGTGCAAAACTAGGTTTGACAATTTAAATAGGGTGAATCTGAATGTCAACAAATAAAAAAGGAAAAAGAATTATATATATATATATATATATTTACACACACTGTGAAATCTTTTCCTAATTATTTTGGAAAGATGGGTAGAAAATCAAAATTTTATAAAGTTGAACATGAGAGCTCTGGGACAAAAGGTGAAAGTGTTGATTTGTTTAAGGTGATTGAATGTTCCCTTGTAATAACAAAAGGGCAATGTAATTATTATCATATCTCTATCAATAGAGAGAATTTATAATTTTTTGAAAAATTCTATGAATTTAAGTAATAATTATCTAAGTCAAGAAATAAAATAAAATATCATTTAAACAATGTTTAAAAGAGGAATCTAAGCCAATTAATTCATTGGTCTAATGAGAACGGTATTAAAATCTTACATTAAGTGTTTGGTTTTGAGTCTTTAGAATGATAAAAATAACATTAGAAGAGCTCCTTTCAAATAAAAATTTGATCACAATTCGATCTAAATTAGTCAAAGTAAAGATTTGATGACTATATGGTAGACCATGGGATACTAAAAAATATGAGAAAGCCGGTGATTCTCAAACAAAACATTAATTGTGAAAATTGAACGGTGTGCAAAAATGTTTTTTATACCCATGTTAAAACTTTTCTTTTCTTTTTTTTTTTTTGGTAAATATGTTGAAACTTTTCTAGTTAAAGTAGTTGATGCCCTTGTTATTTTTTTAATATGATATCTATATAACCAAAGAACGCACGTTTGATGATGCCAAATCATCTTTAGAGGATTTCAGACCGGCTCAAAAGTTTCATGGTCTCAAATCCATAATATTATGGATATCTAATTGATTTAATAATTAAATATTAATATTTTTTAAATAAAATTTAAATTTAAAATTTTATTTAAATAAAAGATAAACGTGAAAAAATTTTTATCATTTAAAAAATTTAACTCGATTCAAATCAAATTTAATCAGAATCAATATAATTACCTAATAATAATATGATTTGTAAAAAAAAATAAAGATTAATAATGAGATTGAATTCAAGTTTGAATTGTCTAAAATATAAGTCGAGTTGAACATATTTTTATAAAAGTAAAACTAGACTCACTTTAATTACTTTTCATCTCCTCGGTTGAGTCTGAACTTCTAAAACAACAACAAATATTTTATTAAAAAAAAAAAAATTTATGAAGGCTACTCTACATTTGTAAGAATCTGAAAACATTCTTTTATTCAAAAAAATTATTTTTAAAAATTAATTTTCAGATGATATAATTAATTTAAACAAAATAATAATAAAAAACCAATAATCCAATTTGGTATTCCAATTTTATTAATCTTTTTTATCCTTATTAATCTGAAAATATTCCATATTTGAGGGTTTTTTTTTATTTTGAAATGAAAATAATGAATTTGATAATTATGCATATTGTGTTAATAACTTCTATTTCCTTGAAAATTTCTTTTTTCTCCCTCACAGCACTTTCTCTCTTTACTTAAATTTAATACAAAATTATATATATATTTTTCTAATTAATTAATTAAATTTAAAATTGGACCCATAAGTTACAGGCCCCCGGGGGTGGGGGGTTCTAGGGTTTTGCGAGGGTTTTAACACCGGAGACCTGAATTGAAAGTGGGATTCGATTCGGGGATTTCAAAATTCGGTTCCAATTTCAAAAAATGATATTGCAGAGGGTGAGAGTGGGTGTTCGGCGATTGTCAACAGCGGTGAAGCAACGTCGTATTGAAGACGAAGGCGACTGGTTTTACTCTTCCGAGTGGTGGGGTTACCATCCCGACTGTGGTCAAACCGTTTTCCGATCTACTTCCGATGAGGGAAACGGCGTCGTTTCTGTTCTTGCTTATCCTTCATCTCGACCCGTTAGTCTCTCTCTCTCTCTTTCTCTCTCTCTAAATTTTGTCTCTTTGAACTAATTTTACTTAATTAGTTTGGGATGTGATTAAAATTCAAATATTAAGAAATTTTAATTGATTTCTTCATCTTCTTTTAAATGTTAGGTTGATGTCGAACCAATTCATGGGGTATCAAATTTTAATTGATTATGAAAAATTAAAGGGAAACACTTCATTGATGAGGTTAGCTTTCACTGCTTGATCCAGTGGCTTACCTTTTAGGATTGTATTAATGACATGGTCGCAGTTATGCAATTATTATAATTTCATTTTGGGTAACGACTGGTGGAACGGGGATGTTTGAACTCTTGTCCTTCATTAAAAAAAATGTTGGGTTTTGTCCAAAGTTTTCATTTGATAAATGAAAAGAAAATAGTGGCATGATATTCTTTTACACTGTGTTTGGGAGGGAGGATAAGGACAGGTAGGAAAAGAAATGCAGGTGAAATGGTCATTAGCGGGTGTTTGCACATTTAGTCAGGTTAGAAACAAAGGGATATGGAGGGATAAGTTATACCCCTAACATTCATTTAGTTTTCCTTTCAAATTAGGGCGTTAAGGATGGAAAAAGGAAGGATTTTTAAGTGATAAATTATAGATAGAACTCCACATTTTCTTTTCCAATCCTATTCATTGGTTTTTCCAAACAAAAATAATTCATAGCCTTTATTATTCATTTCAACATGAAGCTCTAAAAGGTTACTTGTACCTTCATTTCCTCATTGTTCTATTCTTTCCTAAATCAGTGATTTAATTTCTTTTTAAGTTCCTTCTAAACTCCCAAACCCCAGGATAGCTTTGACATTTTTGAGTGAAGGAAGTAACAGAATGGTCTTGAAACTCATTGATAATGAACAATTTAAGGAAGCTTAATTTTGAAAATTTGACCCTATTTCATGCCAGAGGAGATTGAAATTGATAGTCTATGCATTGACTTATGTACAACTGTAGGTCAAGAACAATGGGTTATCTTATCTTTGGGATACATAACCATATGTCTTGCTTTGTCCCAAATTTCTTCTTACATTGTGCGATTGCCTTGTGGTGGTTGTACAGTATTACATATGATTTTAGAGCTTGTGTCTCTTCAGCTGCATCAGTCATACTTTTTGAATTTGGCTACACAAGCATTGACAACAATACAATTTTTTCAGTGAACAATCGGAATCATTGCTTGAGGAGTATGAATTATTGCTATGATGTCAGTGTGCCATTTTTGTGTCTCACGCCATGTTGGATGCCACAATCTTCCAGGTCTTGTTGGCTACATGTTAGAGAAGCCAGGTGGCATGTTTAATCTTTTAACATTGCTTTTGATCTTTGATTTTTTTTTTTTTTTTTTGGGAGATATTTATAGACTTTCTTGGAACAATTTCTATGGTGATAGATAAAAGTTAGGGTTGCTTGGCATTTATGACAATATGAGAGCCTTTTAGCTTGTTTATTTTATAACTAAAATGCTTTGATTATTTCATCATTCACTTCTTCAATAACTAATTAAAATAATACACATCTCTGAACTGTAAATTTGCTTTTTTTTTTTTTTTGGGGAAATATAAGAGAGAAAAATTGTTAATATAATATGAATTGATAACCATATCTATCTGTTGTGTTTGATTCTGTTGCAAATTTGCCACATCACATGTTTGTAGCTTGCCCTTTTTGCATCTGTGCTTCATAGGTTATATTATTTGAGCGCAAACATTTTTACTAGTTGCAATATGGTGTGCCATTTCATGCCCGGTGTCCTAACAGTGCCATTTCTTGTTACCCCCACATTCATGGTGTTTGTCTTCTCTTCTGGTGGTGTTCCATGTCTAGTGTCCCTGCATCATAATTCTTCTCCACGTAGGGTCTTCTCTTATGACTTGTATAAGTATCAGGTCCTGATTCACGGCATCCTGGTATCTGAGCCACTAGTTATGTTTGACTGGTTTCTCTGGTATATGAATAATGACCAGACACTTTAATATTAACAATTCAAGAGTGAGGTGATATGTCTCCATAATTTACAACGGTGTAACTTAACTGTGCCTTATGCTTAAGCAAGGTTTTCTTGAATATGAAGCGGGGGCTTATTGTAGTCTACACTCTGAATGCAACAGAGGCGGTAGTCATATCCTAGTTTCTGAGGGTATGTTTATCATTTATGCATTGATATGGCCAGCAGTTCAAGGCAAACCAAAATATATTAACACAATTTTCTATTTGTTGTGTTCTCAATATTAGTCCCAAGATGAATAAATGAGAAAAATGTTTGTTTCTGTAATCAAATAATCTTCAATCTCCAATTGTTACTATTTGTAAAATAATATTTCTGAGGATGCTTCCTATCATAATCTGTTTCAGGATCAAATTTACTGGCCAGAAACAGAGAGATGGCTTCAGCAAAGGTATATGGAGATCCACCCCAGCCATGAAAAGAGGAACTTTAGAATCCTTGGTTATCAATGGCGTGTGCTTCGCTTTAATGATAATACTCGCCAGAGTACGGTTAAACTAATGGCAGCAGAATCAGATCTTGGCTCTGTATGGTTCATGCCTCAGGCACATTGTTTGGCTGTTCCATGTAAATTCCATCACCTTAACTTCAATGGACTCTTTGCAGTAATCACTTTAAAGAGGTCAAAGTTTCATCTCATTTCCCACAATTTTCCCCGTGACTGGCCTTTGTCTCTCCTTTTTTTTTTTGGGGGGGGGGGTGTTCTTTCACAGTACTGAGTAGTGATTGCATCAGTTTCTCTCTCTCTCTCATGTTTCTCGGTTTCTGTCTATGAACATGTCAACAAGCCTCAAGTCCAAATTAGTTAGTTTGGCTACAATGAACCGGATTCTCCCATTCAGCATTAAAGGTTATAATATGAGCACATCACTGTGCTTTTATTTCACTCTGATTTAGTCATTTCTAACTGGAAAAATTTTCTATGTGCATCTTTTGTGTTTGAAAATGTATAAACATTATTCTATTTCAGTTAAATGTTGTCACTTTCACTAATCTCCTTGAAGAACTTCATTAATATTACCTGCATTTAATTTCATTTTTGTCAATCATTAACTTAAAGTCCACCATGGGAAGTCTTTCTTTTGATTTTGTGTTCATGTGTGTGTTCATCTGTATGTTTTGGTTAGAGGGAGGGGTCTCTAGTTACTTTACTATTTGCCACCTGATAATACATCTCATGTTCATGTGTGTGTTCATCCGTATGTTTTGGTTAGAGGGAGGGTCTCTAGTTACTTTGCTATTTGCCACCTGATAATACATCTCATATTATAACTTCAAGGAGCTATGTCCTAAGGTCATACTAGTAGAAAAACAAACAATCTTTTTGACATATTTCAACTTCAGTAAAAACTGATTTATCATGTAATAGTTGAACATTTGTTGACAGCTCTGATCTTCATTCTATCTCATCTATCTATTTTTATGAAGCTTTTTTTTTTTTCTCAGTATTTTTCTTGCAGAAGATTTGAATATATTTGTATGAATTTATTCAATTTCCATATGCTTTTGTCCATGGTGAAGGCTATATTTCTCAAGAGCATTTGAAGCTAGGTTTAGTTTAGCTCCATATTTGAAGAACTTACCCTACAGATCACTGTGTAGTTCTGCTGACTGTCTTGATAAATGTCACTGGTTGCTTCTGTTGCCTGATCAATGTTCCTAGTTGGTTGAACCCTTTTTTACTATATTTTAGGATGACGTTGGTAAATTTTCTTTAACGCTAACTTCCAGATTTGAAGAGTATGGTATCTGCTGGGCTGTCTGCAATAGTTTCTTGTAATTATAATCTCTCGGATGCAATACGAGGAAAGCAAAATATGCACATTTTGTGCATAGGTCATGGTGGAGGATGCCTGCCACTATTTCTGGCTAGTAAAATTCAAGGTTAGAAATGTGATTTCCTTTTTGTCTTTTTAAACTATGCATTTTCTTGGACCTTAACAATGTGAGAGGAACTTCTGCTTGTTGAACCTTTTCAGTTGTTAATCTTTTCACAATTTTCAGTCTTTTAATTTGTTAAATTTAATTGGTTTATTTATTTGTAGTACATTGCTTTATTATTGGTTTAGCTTAGATGGTGAGTTGCCATGTTCAAAGGGCACTATGAATAGTGCAAATAGGCCCTGTGAATAAATGCAAATATGTATAGAATATAGCAACATCCTTCTCTTTACTTGTGATATCATCTTCTCCAGATCAAAGAAGATATAATAACGAAAGCAGCTGCTAGTATTGATGGTGTCACAGAACTTCACCATAGAATTTACACGTCTATGAGGAGATGAAATACAACTCAACTCTATTCATCTAAGCATTCATCCCAACTTAATTGGGCCAATTTAAGGAGATAAGGGAGAGCAAAAATTAAGATATGTATCCCCCCCAAAAAAGTAATGCAATTGAGCTTATTCGTCGATAGTTTTGATAATATTGGACAGTACAAGTTCAACATTCCATTATTAGAAAAGCAGTAAGATCATTTGGTTAAAAGCATGGATGTCAAATGTATGCTATGAATTGTTCTGTTGGAAACATTGTTCCCCACTGTCCAAGGCTATGCCTTGCTCTCGTTCCCCTGTCTGTCTATCTGGCACACAGGCATGCCAACTGCACATTCATCCCTAACAAAGTCACCTAGGAGTGTTCTCTGTTCTGTTTTAAAATACCGTTGTCTTCTCTTTAATTCCAATTACTATCCAGCATGCCATAAAAGACCCATAGACATTAGTTTTAACTGAAATTGATAACTCTGTTAAAGTATGTTTTCATTCAAAATCTTGTTCTTTGCAGGGGCTATAGTGCACAGCGTCGAGATTGACCCTCTTGTTATCTCAGCATCAATCGAAGCAATGGGATTCCCTTCTTCCTCTGTTGTGAAGCCATCAGGCCAGCGGGCAATATCCAAGCCTAAGCTGGTGGATGAGATCTTATGGAAGGGCACACATGAGAGGCTCTTTCTGTACGAAGCAGATGCTGAGAAGTTCATTCTTGACACCACCAACACTTATGACTTGATATTCATTGATGCTTATGATGGTGATGATATCTTTCCTCACAAGCTCTGGGACCCAAGCGGCCTATTCCTTAAAACTCTCAGTAACCGCCTTCACCCTGACCATGGTACTGTAGTCGTCAACCTTCATTCAGATTCTGACATATTGAACCTGGATGGTACAAAAACCGTTCTTCCGCAAATATTGCCAATGGGTAAGTATGTTTCTGGTGTTTGCCGAGCATTTAAGGATGTGCTGGTGGGTAATGAAACTTGTAGCCACAGAAACAAATACCAGGGTTTGGGATTTACTGTTTCCGCACCTTGGGTGTGCAATACGTCTCTTGTTGTCTGCAGAGGTTTTGAGCTGGGCGGCGAAATTTTGAATAGGGATGAAGTTCTAGGTACACTTGTATCCAAATCTTTTGATGTTGAAAAGCTTTTCAGGTTGCCATTTTCATGGTTGCAGTACCTAAGGAGAGGCTTTGTTCTTGTTGATTAACATTCTAATTGCTCTGCATTGGAGCGTGTTGTACCATCCAATTTATCAATGCCTTTTAAGCAATATCTATGATGAGGAATGTTTACCAAAAGTTGGTCGTTACTCCTTTATCTTCATGTGTTGATTCTGATTAGGGTTGTTAAAAAGCAGCGCAAGGTGGATTTTGGCACCTCTGCCCCCATTTTTGTTTAGAAAAATGGGCTCCATTCCATGGCACTTCCCCTAGAGCATTATGGAAATTTTGAAATTTGTCATTAGTTCAACTTAAGATTAATTATTTGTTTAAGTAATAATATTTCAATTTTTTGGGACCTCAGCTGAAAATGAAATTTTATTTGCTTCAATTATTTTGCTCTTCCCCCAAATTAAATTCATATTGCATTTTATTTTAAAATTGTGCAAAAGAAAATATTTTAAGAAAAAATAGAATAGAGAAGACATGGCAAGAGTGCCCTATCTTCTGATAGGAGTATATTCAAGTCGAGTTGATTTTGAATATCCCTGTTATCGAATTCAATTTTTTTAACTTGATTCGAACTTGACGAGTAGTAAATAATAGGACTTGAATCAACTCAAAAACTTGATTATTATATAATATATTAATATATTTTATTTTATTTATTATAATCATATATAAATATATATTAAAATATGTTATCGAATTATTCGATGAGTTTTCAAGTCGAAAATTCTATCATTCGAATTTGACTCAATTATATAATGAACTTGATTCGAATTCAGTCAAAATCAAGTCGACTCAAACCGTTAATTGAACAGTTTATGAGCGGTTCAAACTCAACTTGATTCATTTAACAATCCTATTACTATCCCTAAGTTATGGAAAGCAGCCCTTTTTCCTTCATTTTCACCTAATATTTGATTTGCCATGAAAGATTTTTCTATACTATCTTTTTTTTTTTATAATAACAATAAAATCTTCATTAAATATAAAAACTATCTCTAAAAGTTTCGATAATACTCTAAAATAATAAAAATACTGTTTTAAATTCTTAAAGTACAATTTAATGATTTTTTTTTTTAATTTTATATTTGTCTCTAAAATGATGGATCTCAAATTTTAAGATTAAGTCTCAAATTATTGTTGTTGTTTTTATAAAATACAATTAAAATCTTTTTGAAAAATTATAATAATTTTTTTGCTAACCCTGTATATTATCAGCTTCCGTTGAAACAAAATTTTGACTTCATTATTTTTAATCTATAAATAAATTTATGAATTATATGCAAACCCTATAAATTATAATAAAATTTATTCTAAGTATGTACCTTCATAATTATTTAATTCATTTAACAAATCCAGATCAGATAATTGAAAATTAAAAATTTTTAGTGTATTAATAGAAGTGTTAAATTCGGGACTTGCTTCCTTCTTATATATATTATCTAAACCAATGAGCTTTTCACTTTAATTAAACTAATAAAACAAATTTTCTTTTTCATTTTTTTTTTGGCTAGAAATAGAATACTCGTTGCTTTAATAAAAAATAAATAAATAAAAAGAAGAAATACCTGTTGGCAATTGCAATTGCCCTTCCTTCACAATTTTTCTTTTTTCTTTTTTTTTTTTTGGGTAAAATATTTATATGTTCACGATACGAGAAGTTAAACCTCTCTTTTCGAATCTCATTAAACCCTCCTCTCTTTCTAGGGTTTTCTCTCTCTCTCTCATGGCGTCGCAGGGCAGAAGAGGATCACTCCCACCGAGTGGCGGAGATGGAATCCTGGTTCGAGTCTCAAACGCCGTATCCCAATCCTCAATAATCTCTCAAGGAAAGAGAATCGCATCGGACACAGCCTCTGTAACCAAGAAACTCCTCAGAAGCACAGGAAAAGCGGCCTGGATCGCAGGTACAACCTTTGTCATCCTCATCGTGCCTCTCATCATCGAGATGGATCGCGAGCAGCAGTTTAATGAGATGGAGTTGCAGCAAGCCAGTCTCCTCGGAACTCCTCCTGTTGCTCACCAAAAGTGATATCAAACCTAGTAAGTAATTTTTAGGGTTTTTTTATTTATTTTTTATTTTTTGAAGTTGTTTCAATATTTAGTTCCCAAATTTTGTTCTTAGCCGATTGTTTGTTCTGTTCTTTCTCTTGATATCAATTTATTCTAGAAGGAAAACAAGTCTACGTCTATGCAAACAATTAGGTTGTCTTTGCCTTGTGAAAACCTCATTTTTTGAGCTAATTAATTGAAATAGTCGACCTTTATGCAATGCAACATGTGTTTGAGCAAAAAGCCAATACAGGACAGAGGATGAAGTAGCCGTCTTCTTTTGCTGCCAATATAATGAATTGTAAAAGTTCTGAGAATTCACCTCTGTTATTCTAAATTTAGTGGGGTTCATATTGTCAAAGAAAATTCGAGCAGTCCTTGAGTTTGAGATTCTATTTTTCAGAAGGTTCCTAAGTCAGTGGTTCCTCAATTGTAACTAAGACCTCTATTTCCAATGCTTACTAATATATACATGGGCTTTAAATTTTTTATTTTTTTAAAAAATAATGATAACTTTATTGGAGATAATTATGGTTAGGTATTTTTAATAAAAAATTCCATGACCATGAATTGAAATGTATATGGATAAGAGATATTTATTTTGAATTTCCAGAAGAGGACATGTCCTAAGTGAAAATTTTCTAATGTGAGGATAGTTCCTGATATAGAACCAAGAACCTGCTCTAGAAGAAGTTTACAATACCAATTAGAATGGAGGGGACCATTCTTGTGTAAGAAAAAAATATATATTTGAGAAGCATTTCAGTATGGCAACAAATGCTCGTTGTCTGTGTCCATTCAAACGCTAATAGCACCACTAAGTCATGTCCCAATGATGTTACTGTTCTGGATAGGCGAGAGTTGCAGCAGCTAAATCCAACAACAGTAACTAAGACTATTTTCCAGTTATATACATGTTGATTGCAGTAACTAGCACCACAGACAATGAAATAGGAGGGACTAAAAATACATTAATTGTATTTCTGCAACATTTGACCTGATTAATAGTGAAGAAATACAGCCATTTTAATATCAGAGGGACAAAATAAACTACATACTTTGATTATTATTGTGTGTATGTACAACATAAAAGGGGCTATTAGAAGCATTTTTTTTCCAACAAAGTAATAGAATACATAAAATTCCCCATAGCCACAGCCAAAAATTAGCCTTTTTCTTTTTCCTGATTTTAGGTTTGTTAATCCATGCAGCTGAATCTATTGAACATGATTATACCACACTGAGTTTGAGAAACCTACTACTCAATTTGAGTAGACTAGGCCTGTTATCACCCAGAACAAACCATTTATTGATATATATGTCTTTCAGGTTCTTGCACCTTGGAGGCCCTAATCTTGCCAAAGGTTTTAAGGATTTAAAAAATAAATTGGCCTGTTAGTTCATTAGCTGTTGGTTTTCATCTTTCATTTATTCTGAAGCAAGATTTGAATATGATTTACTTGAAAAATGATTGCTAGGATTGCCCATTGCCATGTTAATGACTTAAATTCATCTGCCTAGAGGATGGCTTCTAAAGATGTGAGCAAATAGATAAATAAATAAACGTCATCCTAGGCTGCATCTTATGTTATTGTTTATTATTTTTTTTTTCAATCTTTTCCATGGCTTGGGACCTTGGGAACAAGTTGCATAGCATGTCCTGCACCAGAATTGTGACATTAGGTTTTACTAACTTTAAAAAAGTGTTGTATTAGCCGCTAAGGATAAATAATATATCCACAAGGCATGAAATTTCAACTGCACATGTTAAAGAAATGTTTTCTTTAGAAGGCCCTTAGCAAATACTCTTTCCCTTGACTCCTTGATTGCTATTGCTCTTGCTTCTCAAACAAGTAAGCTACTTCCGTATATTCTTTGTTGTAATGGTGTGGGATGAGTCATCTCTGAATTTTGTTCTACTATTTTTGACCATCAACGTGTAAACGAGCTCTCTCAAAGTTCTTGGCTTTTCGGCTAAGATCAAGTGAATTTGTATATGGACACACGAGGCAAATTAACAACATATGACGCCTTTACGGAAAAAATAAACTGGTGGGCAGTTTGCCAGATGAGATGGATTAAGGAAGAGAGAATAGCAAAAGTCAATAGGCCTCTCTAATACATTTCCATTACAGGAATTTCTTTCTTTCAATGATTGCAAGCACCAAGAGTTTTTACATAGACTAGTTAGACACTGGAAGTGGCTTAACATTGATCTTGTGGTTTGCAGGCTTATCTCATTGCGGCCCTTGATAAGCAGAGGGGATAATGGAAATTACTTTTATTGTTGCTGCTAGGAAAGTAGGGGGAGAGGAAGAATTTGAATGCCCATGTAGTTCTATCTTTTATTTTTAAACTTACATCTTTTGCACCAAACAATGTTTGTGGCACTAGCAGTATGTATAAACTCTGGCAAGTTAAAGGAGTCCTGTTTTGTGGCCGTCATATTTTTACAAAATAGCCAAGTTTACTGTAGTTTGGTGTTGCGAATTCAAGCCAGATTGTGCAATGATTTATGGATATCATGTAGGTTATCAAGAAGAGAAACGAAGATAATGTTATCTCGGACAGGAAGATAATCTTATCTCAGACATAGGGAGAAAAGAATTGCATTAAACTTTGCAGAGCAGTGGTGCCCCAGGCATCATATTTCCATGTGATTAGCTTTACAATAACATTATATGAAGTGTGCCCCATGTCTAGCCTGAAAGATACCCATTATGGCAAGTTGGTGACTACTGCCGAGCGCTGTTGGACTAATGACTTATTGGCATGTCATGCCACACCTATGATAGTGATTTTTTTTTTTCCTCAACAAAAGGATTCATCTCAAAATGCATACCATGTTGACACCTGAGCGATCAACAATCAAGAACAAGAATTGTTTAGCTCACCTGCCCAAAGGAATCACCTTAGGATACAGAGCTGTACTTTCACTCCACGAAGTTCAACAGAGAATTTCATTCAGGTCATACATCATCCTCCCTTGATAAGATGTGGGGGATTAAATAGACTTTGAACACCCCTTTTAAGAATGAGATACTTCAATATTACATGTTTCAAATAATCAAATAACTTAGGAAAATGAAAAGACTACAAAGAAATTATCAAAATTTTTAATCCCAAACAGAATAACGAAGTGATTTCAATTTGGTCATGACTTTCTCAACAGAACTCCAAAATGCATGAAATGATTCAAATGAACCAAATTCTTGCGACTTTCCAATTACACCTTATTTGACCAAGATTGATAGATTAGCATTTTTGATAAAGCAGTAAATATGTTCAATCAAATACCAGAATGCCAGGTTATCACGTTTAATACTGTGATTGCAGGGCTTATTCAGAAGGTTGACATCGATGGGGCAAGAGAGCCTTTTGACAAAATGTAGCATAGAGATGTAGTTACGTGGAATTCAATGCTTCTGGGGGGTATGTTCATGGTGGGTTTATGGGGGAAGCCGCGTGGGTTTTTGCTAGAATGCCTTTCAAAGATGTTATTTCATGGAATTTGGTATTATGGGGGTCATGTGAATTCGGGATCTATGGAGTTAGCTGAATAGATTTTCAGGGGAAATGAGTGATCCTGATGTTGCTTCGTGGACAATTATGTTGTCTGGGCATGTTAGTGCAGGGAGGAATGTCTAGACTCGAGCTTTGTTGATGACATGCCTGTAAAAGATATCCGAGCATGGAAGACAATCAGGATATGTAGAGGATGGGGAGGTTTTGATTACTGAAGTATTGTTTTGGAAAATGCCAGAACATGGTTTGGATTCTTGGAGTTTGGTTACTGGCTTGGTAAGAGTTGGATGAGTCAATGATGCCATGAGGCTGTACAAGCTAATGCCTCAGAAATGTAGACTAACATGGAATTCGTTATATTTGGAATTAATAAGGAATGGACTTGTCAAAGAAACTATATTGAACAATGTTCTTTTGGGGACATCGTGGCATTTACAGACGTGATTGTTGGATATTTTGGACCATGTGAGGTTGAAAATGCTGTTAAGCCTTTTGAACTGATGCCAACTCAGGATGCAACCATGTAGAATGTCGTTATATTTGGATTAGGAGAAAATGATTAAGGTGAGGAAGGTCTGAAATTTTTCATTAGAATGAAAGAAGGTGGTCCAAACCCTGATGAAGCTACATTTACAAATATAGTGGCCATTTGTGCAGATTCGCCTACTCTGCACCTTGGAAAACAAGCTCATGCTCAAGTATTCCAATTAAAGCTCCTCCAGATGCAATCATGTTAAGAAAGTGTTTTGCCTGCCCAATCTATAACAATATGCACCTTTTGCAATTCAATAAGATTGTCAGATGAGGCTGGTGTGCTTAGAATCTTAAATTCATCTAAGCAAAACCAATGCACTGGTGGTCTCCTAGGCTTTCGTCAGTCTCATGCAAGTCACCAGTGACCCCCACAAGAACAACCACCATTAGCAAATGTGTGGTATCTGTTCATGTCCCTCACAATAATCTCCCTTTCAACCACTCTGCTGATATATCTAAAGGCCTCATGACAGTCCTTACAAATCTTCAAATTCTTCACAATTCTTATGGCCTTCCCAGGCGGTGCAGCACCACAAATCAACGCAAAGGCCAAAGCCAACTTCTCACTGTGACGCCACAATGCTTCCTTCTTCCGTCTTTCCTCCGCCTCATGCAACACCTCATTCCAGATAGGAACATAGCCTAATTCTTCAATCTTCTTCATCAGCTTTGATAGTTCGGCATAAATCTCTTCTCTCCTCTCATGACTTCTATCCCCAGCAAAGAATACATGAATCATGCCACGTACCTCAACCCAACTCCTCCCTCCCTCTTTCCTCACCCTTCTCTCTTTCATCATACTCCTCACTTCGGCAACCTCATCCCACCTCCCCTTACCAGCAAAGACATTCGCAGCAATCACATAAGCAGAATCATCCTTCGGGTCAAGTTCAAGCAACCTCTTCCCCATTTTCCAAGCCATATCGGGTTCACCATGAAGCGCACAAGCTGAAAGCAATGCACGCCACACTGCAGTGTCCGGGGCAAATGGCATTGTCAATGCAACCCTCTCTGCTTCCTCGAGTCTCCCTGCATGGCCCATTGCACCAATCAAACAAGTATAATGCTCCATTTTGGGCTCCAAACCATACTCCACGCTCATCTTCTTGAACCACTCCTTTATTTCCACAACCAAACCTGAATTAGCCAATGATGTTACTATTGCCAAGAAGCTATATTCATCAGGAACAAAACCTCTACCCACCATTCTATCGAAAAGCTCAAGGGCTGAATTCTTATCACCTTGTTGGGCATAACAACTGAGCATTGCATTCCACCCAACAAGATTCATACCCATCACAAATTCATCAAAAACCTGTCTCGCATCGATAACCAACCCACATTTTCCATACCCATCAACCAAAGCAGAGTTCACAATCACATTTGACTCAAACCCAGAAACAAAAGCATGTGCATGAAGCATCCTACATTGCTCCAATGCAGCCACATCTGCCGCCGCACTCAATGCACCCGATATACTATACAATGTAGACCCAATTCCTCGAACTCTCATCTCCGAAAACACCGACAAGGCATCGATGGATCGCCTATTCTGCGCCAACCCAACAACCAATGCGGAATAACAAACTTCATCTGAATGAGGCATTTCATCAAACACCTTGATAGCTTCATTGGGTAAGCGTAATTTGGCATAGAAATTTGTCAGGGAGGACCCAACAAAGGGTTGAGGAGAGAGAAAGAGTTTGAGGGAGAGAGAGTGGAGCTGGAGGCCAAAAGAGAGACAAAGAAGAGAGGCGCAGGTTTTCAGCAAGGAGGCTAAAGTGCGCTGGTTGGGGAGGATAGGATATCGGAGCATGGATATGAAGTGGTGCAGTGCATGGGGAGTGTTGGTGTGGGCACAGATCAGAGCCGTCCATGTGACGACGTTGGGTGATTTGATTTGGTGGAAGAGGGAGAGAGGATAGGAGCGGAAGTCGGATTTGGAGTAGAGGGTGATGAGATTGTTGTAGAGGGAGACTTCGGTGTGAGTGGATTTTATGGCGCGTGCGTGTGTTGCTCTTGGGTCCGTCTCGCTCACACTCTTGTCCATGGCAGGGTTTTAAATTGTGAAAAGAATTCGCATTTTGAAATTGACCGATGTGAATGTCATTGGGGGATTTTGTGGGAATAATGACGGGCTCAATGATTTGGGCCTTCAATCCCATAGTGGGCTGTTCAATAGCCTTGGATTGAAATATTTGCAAAATGAGCTATTTTTTTTTATTAAAAAAAACCAATTGATATTTGGAGTTATTTTCCTATTCATCCATTTCGAGCAGTTTCGCATTAATCTAGGGAAGAGTTCTTCCATTATAGTTTTTTTATTCTCAAGTTTCAAAGTCGAGACTTGATTAAGTGATCAAATAGTCTTACCCAATAGGCCGACTATCCATTAGTACTAATATTTTGTTTCTTTTTTTATCATCGATATCTGAAAATCTAACTAATCTGATTCAAGCAATTATAGAACCCAAATATGGGGTTAACTGTCTTAATATTTATTTTTTTATTCTCAAAACTCGAACCCAAAAGTTTAGTTAAGAAAGTATGATGGTCTGTCACTTGATCCATAGCTAATATTTTGTTTCCAAATAGCACATTGCTGAGCAATGCACTTTTTTCTAAGTAAGAATTTAATAAATATAGTTCTAGTTACTTGCATTAGATAAATTTTGAGTTTATATACAAAGTTTACTCGCTATATTTATTCGATATGTATAAACAGGCATAGTCTGATGATTAATGTATATCGTAATTTCATTTAGTGAAATAGGTTCAGTGTTGATAGTGATTTTGAATTATTTAATACTTATATAAAGTGTTACCATATTAATATTGTTAAAATCATTTAAAATTGATCAAAATCGATCGTTCAAATCGGTTTAAAGAAAAATTTAAACTTTTTAAAAATATATAATATATAACTTTTATAAATATATATATATATATATATATATATATATATGATATTATAGTGATGTCATGTATTTTATAAAATGATCCAATCAATTCAATTAATGAATTAATGAATCAATAGCTTAACCGACTTGTTTCATGGTTGGATTTTGAAAACATTGCCCGGGGGTAGTTAGGTGTCATTGGGGTATTTTTCTAATCCAAACCTGGGTAGGATAGAGTGGTGTAAAATTCCATCTGTGTCCTGGTGCAAGAAATGTTGTAGGAATTAAATTACCTGTAATTAACCCTGAGACGTGACATTTAACGAAAAGTCACACTCATATGCAGCTCAGCTCAATACTTGAGAGCAAGAAAAAACAGAAAAAGAGGTGGCCTGATATGGGAGTAACCCAGTTGGAGTTTCTTTTCAAACTCCTAAGAAAGTACGATCACCAAGGAAGGCTAAGATATTCACAAGTTTGAAAGTAAAATGATTATTATGGCCAATGAAAGAAACCATGTTCTAAAAGTAATGTGATATTAACTGCACCATAGAGTTTGCATTGCCATGGCTATCTCTCAAAGGTATGAAAGCAGAGAGGGTCCACAAAAGCTCAGGGCAGTTGGACCCACACGCAATCTGTCTGAAAAAGGCAGGGGCAGGAGGAGAATCAAATCACAAGCTCTATCTGGAACCCCAGTTGGCCGGTTGGGAGTTTGACCATTTGGTGGAGAGATGAAATTGAGGAGAGGACCCTTTTGTTTGTTTGGTGCGTTTGATTTTTTGGGTCTTTGAAGGTACCCCAACTGGCAAACACCATTTCCGCGTGAAAGGGTAAGATTTCTCCATTTCAAATTATTGTACAAATTCATTCTTCTCCATGCTGCCAGATTAGTACTAGAACCAGTAGTCAGAGACCCCACAACTCACTCTTTGTAATGTTTGTGAATTGAAGTGTCAACAATTTGCATCACCCCAACTTTCGTAATACAGAATTATATTTGTCATGCAGCACTTCGAGTATGAAGAGATTAAACGACATAATAATAAACAAAAACAATCAAGTAAATAAGCGAAGTATAATTGAAAATAACAATAAAGTTTATTAATTAATAATAATAATTACAATTTGTCAGTAAAAATATTTTAGATAAGTTATACTAAGTTCTGAGAAATCTCTTTTTCCAATTCACGAATTTTTGTCCTGTCCTGGGTAGGTAAAGTTCGATATATATATTTTTTTATATATAAAATTATAATTAAACGGGTTCGAAATGAAAAAGAAAGGATAAAATGAAAAAACTCTATCGCTTGATCTGATCTGTTACTCATAAAAATATCGGTATATCTAAGAAGTCATGTTTTATTTTTTTAGAGTTAGGCACTTTTCTTGGCTATCAAATTTTGTTTATTTCTCAAATTTTTATGAACTCTTCTCTCTCTCCAAAAGTTACCTAAAATATATTACATTTAAAAATAAAAAGCAGTCAAACACTTGACTTTATTACTAATTAAATCAGTCACTATAAATATCTACCCCTAAGCAAACTAAATTTTAAATTTTGAGACGAAACTCCTAGAGGTTGACATGTGCTTGCGAAGGAATAGACTCGATTCAGGGGTTCAATGATTCTTTTTACTCGTAATTTTAGATTAGTTGATTTATATTGTGTAAAGATTACAAGTAAATTATGACAAAAAGAAAAGATTACAAGTAAATGATAGAACTAATCCGGTGGCATGGATGATGGAAGTAGCAAAACGCTTGGTTAGCAAAAAGAAAAGTTAAGGGGGGGGGGGGGTAATTGAGTTATGGGGATGGTCCAGTCTGTCAAAGTTTATATGGATGCGCCTCTGCACTAAGTTATTGGAAGTAGATAGCTTGGCACATGGCAACAACGGGAGTCAAGTAATTTTTTCGATAAAACATTGGTACCAACAACTTACCCTCAGGTTGAATTTTTATGAGTTAAAATTCTTTTAAAATATATGACATATTTTTATCATGTATAAATCAATGTTTTGAAATTCCGATTCGATCGGTCGGACAGGTTTGATCAAGAATCAGACTAGTAGCGACCCGGTTGAACCGATTTGATCAGGAATCGGACCAATAGCCGATCTAAGTTTCTCAATAAAATCAGACTCTGAAAAAATCGATCAAAACCTCTGTTAGATCAACTGAATCGAAGTTGAACCGGTCCGATCCAACCTGAGTTTTTTAGAGTACAAAATAAAAGTTCTCAATAAAATCGAATTCTGAAAAAACCGATCAAAACCGGTTCAACTTGAGTTTTTTAAAATACAAAATAAAAGTTCTCAATAAAATCAAATTCTGAAAAAACCGATCAAAACTCTGATTGAATCGGCTGAGCCGAAGTTGAACCGACCCAGTCCAACATGAATTTTTTAAAATACAAAATAAAAGTTAAAAAATTATGCTTATCCATGCTCGAACCCGTGACCAGAATGGATATATCAATAGCCTTTTCCATCATGCCATATATAAGAATTATGTAAAAGCCATATAATTTTATATTTATTTATTATTTTATAACGATATCATCTGGATTTTTGATCCGATTTGATCAGGTTAATCTAGTGATCCATTGATCTCTTGACACGATCGGTTCGTACTCCGATATAGATTTCAAAATATTGATATAAATCTCAAAATATATAAATTTTGAATCTAAATCCTTATTTAAAAGACATAAGAGATAACTCATTTGACCAAGAATCAATAAGGTATTCAAGTAATTTTAGCACAAAGACGGCGGAATTGGGAAACGCTACAGATTATTATTTAATTCTGCTCATATACTCTTTTTCTCTTCCTTTTTTTTTTTTAAAATAAAATAATTTATAATTTTATGTATATTATATATTTATATTTAATGTGAACAAAGATCACTGCATTCTCCACCCACCAGATAATTTATGGAGGAGACCATCTCATTCTCTCAAAATCTTTTTAACATAAAAAAATCCTAAATATTCACAAATTATTATTTTTCTACAAATTAAAATTTCTAACAAATTAACACCACATGACCAGAAATAGTTTTAAGGGGCACAAAAATTAGGATTTTTATTTTTAATTTTGAACACCAAAATTAAAATTTTCTAAAAAATTGTGTAATTTAATTTTGAATATATAATTAAACCATGTTAGAGATTGAAATCGAATATTTGTCTTCAATATGATTAAGATAAAATAGGGATATCATAGGGTTACTGACACTACTATGATTTTACCACAACTATTTGATTCAATGATTTACTATTGACACCTCTTAAAATAGTCTCAAATTTGAGTTTTATATATAAGGAAAAAAAATTAAAGAATTATATCGAATTTGAACCAAATTTAGTAAGATTAAACGTGATCAACCAATGGCTTATAAAAAAAAAATTACTATGATTTTTTGATAAAATGGAAAAAATACTATGATTTATGAATTACTAATTAAACAAAACACATTCCATTATTGATTTTTTTTCTATATATTTTATTTTATTTTACTTGTAATGACTTAAATCAAAATGATTTCTTGGATAAAAATATAAAAATTTGTAAATAGAATCAAATTTCACTATAAACAGAATTAAGATTATTATTATATTAATAATTTTTGTATTAAAAATTTTATTGAATCTCAACAACAGAATCTAAATTCAACTTTCCTAAACTGGCCTAGGATTTTTCTGTTCTAAATAATATTCTTGAAGAGACTAGGGTTTCCCGTTCAATTTTATATGTGGAATGAATTTGAATCACAAGAGAAAATCATGGAAACATCATGGAATGAGAGCAATATCTAACTCAGACTGGCCTCCTTACAAACTCCTCCAAAAGATGAACAAAAACCAAAATTTTTCAATCAAAACTTCAATTGGGATTAACAATCTTTCATGGTAGTAATATATGTGTGTAGTCAAACTGTTAATTTGTGCGTTTTGCCTCAAAATATCCGCTGTCAGAGTAGACCCTGATCAAGAAATACACATAACCCACAGAGAGAGAGAGAGAGAGAGAGAGAGAGAGAGAGAGAGACAACTTTCTGAAAAGAAGAAAAGGTTTGCTATGGAAAATGGAGAAGCATTATTAACAAGTGGGCAAAAAGAGACAAAAAACAAGCACATGGCAATGCAAATAAAGAAAAGCAAAGGGCAAATTACCATTTCTCTTCTTTTTCATCTCTTTTCAACCACCCAGGGCTTCACCTCGCCCAATCAGAGTGACAAACATTCCTCATTTTCACTTGTTGAAAACTCATTCCCACTTTCACACCATACCCCCAAAAAAGAAGAAAAAAAGTCCTAATTGTAATCTCCATTTCTTCTCTCTCTCTCTCTCTCTCTAGCTCACCTAATATATTAACCACAAAAATACTTTTTTCTCCTCTGTAAAGAAAAACAAAAGAAAGAATCCACCTCAAAAAGAAGTCAGCCTCCTCTCTTACAAAATCAACTCTTCCTTTTAATACTCTGCACAAAATAGCACAACCATGGCATCATAAGCAAAAAAACCCAAGAGAGTAACAAATAAAAACAACCTCCAAAAGAAAAGAGAAACAAAAAATAAAGTTTCCTTGTATTTAATATAAAATTTTAAAATAAAAATCTTACCATCATGTTTCTTCAATAAACCTCTAGTAAACAACAAGCAAATCACAACAAATCCCACTCCTGCAGCCCCACCAAGAATAATAGCCACTGTTTTCCCTGTATTTTGCTCTGATCCTACATTAAAAATCAATCACATCCCACATAAAAGCCAATTAAAAAAAGAAACCCAATTCACTCTTTTTTTAAAAAAAGCAAAACAACCGATGTTCTTTAGTAAGAGCTTCTTGGTGTCCCATCAACATTTCTAGTATATTTTAATGGAAATAATTTCATTCAGAAAATTGCTACTAACATGCACATTGTTTGACACGTTCATGAATCAATGAACATACTAGATAAATTTTTCAACACAAAAAACTTCAAATTACCTGAAGAAGGAGAAGAATAAGATGGAGAATGTGAAGCACCTCTCGGGACCCCGTTAGGGTAATAGCTATAACTAACAAAGCACTTTTGCAAATAAACCTGCCCAGAAATAGAGCTTCCACACTCAACTTGTGCCCTTTGAACAGCAGACTGCACACAACTAACGCAATCACTAGACCCCAGATCTGATTCACATTGACCCAAAACATAAACAGACTGATAACTAGTAGTGTAAAATCCATTCCCACTAGAAACCCCATTTTCCATAACCTGAAAAGCACTGTCCCTCCTCAACTCAAATCCAGTCCCAGCAACATTTGTAGCACTACATATTTTGTACAACATTTCCAAGCCTGAAACCTGTGCAAAACCATTGATTTCATAGGATATGTAACAACCTAGGAGTTGGACTCGAGCTGCCTCAGTTTTGCCACACAATTGGTCAGTCATTTGTGGGAGTTTGCTAACACAGTTGTAACAGTCATTTGTTGATAAATCTCCTCTACATTGGAAAAGGCCTGAGAATGAAGTTTGGCCTCCACCAGATGATGTTTTGTAAAACTTGGATTTTGAGGATTGTGAGACTAGGGAACTGAAGAGTGCGGAGAGTGCTTGTGAGTAGACCCCATTAGGATCTGAAATAGATTGCTTTGCACAACCCTTGAAAACCAACGTTGCGTAGTCTGCGGCAGATTTGGCAACTGGGGTTTGCTCAAAATGTGAGAGGAAAGCAAGGGAAATCAAGAGTAGGCAAAATGGTTTTTTGGGAAAAATTGAAATACCCATTTGGAAATTGCGATTCTTTTCAATTCATTACAATTCTTTTGATTAAATTTGAGGTTTTTTTTTTGGGGGGGGGGGGGGTTGAGAGATGGGTGTTTGTCGAAAAGGCAAAAATGCGTAAGGGTTTTGTTTTGCTTTTGGAGGTGTGCACTGTGCAGAGATGAGGAGGTGAGGTTCACCTTTCCCCGAGAGAGAGAGAGACTAGAGTGAGGAGAGAGAGAGTGCTCAAATTACAAAGAACAAATGTACTAGCCTAATGGGGGGAGTGGGATTGTATTTTTTATGGAAATGATGAATATTAAATTTGCATATTCTTTTGGTTTTGATTTTGAATAATTGGTGGGAATGAAAACAATTAGTACTGGTACAAGCAAAATAAATTAGAAAATATGAGAAAATATTCCTTTGGGTCAATATTGTGAGGTGAGAGAAAGGGAAAGGGATCGGGGTTCTGTTGCTGGATGAGGGGTATAGCGCATGAAGTTTGACAGAAGTACGGTTGCATGAACTAGGGTTGAATTTTGAACAGCATTTAAACATAATTTTTCTTTATATATATATATTAAATAAATTAAAATTAATAAAATTTAGAGCTGATCCCTCAAAAAAATTATTAAATATATTAATCATCATATTATTTTTTTTATGCATGTATGTTATCTAATTGAATAACAGAGACGAAGAATTATGGATATTGATCAGTCGGTGAATTAACATATTTGAGTTGACTTACTCCACAAGCGTAAGACGTCTCGTGTACAAAAAAAGCATATTTTTTCCCATAAATTAAGAAAATTCCAACTTTTTCTCTTTTTTTTGTTCTATTTATAATATTTTAACCCAAAAAAATCAGTAAAAATAAGATTTTACAATTAGAAATCAAAATTCTCTAAGAAAAAACTGAAAAATAATATTATATTGCAAATTTTCTGTATTGAAAAATCTATTTTATCTCAATTGTTAATCTCAACTTTCTTAATTAGGAATATTCATTAAGTTACCTAATATTTTTAACAGGGTAAATTCCTAACATTCTCGTATATAACTATAAAAAACTACAGTTTTTTTTTCTCTTGGAAATATGATTGACTCGCCCCATTTTATACTAATGTTATTAGGGTTTCTTAAGACATATCTAATACAAAAATAAAAACAGTTTTAATATTTATTGAACAAGTTTATTTTAACACAGCTATGTAAATAAATTTGTTTTTAAATTTTCCTAAAGGGATAGACAAGGTAAATTCAATATATTTTTACTTTTCCTAATTAAATTTAAACTTTTTCCCTCACTTAACATATCAATCTCTAGCAATTGGCTTTTCGGTATCATTCGCAAGAGGCAAGGGTGCCAAATTGAGCAAGTCGTATATTTTTTTGTTACATCAAGATTTGAATCCAAAATTACTAGATTAAGAAAAACAATTGTGATTACTAGACTGTCCCCTTGTGATGCCTCTATCAGATTCATGGCTTTTATAATGGGGGATGAGGAATTTGAGGAGGCTCACTCAGGCTTCGTTTAATAAGCAGAATGCCCTTTTAGAACCTGATCTATGACTTGCAAGTTGAAACCTGGAGGAAAAAGTACCTAAAATATTTTAACATGAAGAATTTGTTTAAACTTCCAAGTATCCAAGCTGGAAAGTAGAAGCCAAAAAGAGGATTGTTCTCTCCATGCTTTTTTGACTACTTGCCCTCTACTCATTGACATTACAAAATGTTTGTCTATCATGGTATTTGTCTCAGTGTGCAACAACATGTCCTACATTGATATTTGGCTATCATGGTATTTGTTCTCTTCAAAATGCTACATTAAAAGTGCATAATATGTAACTTTTATGTTTGTATAAGAACAAGGCCAAATCTTAGGAAGCAAGGGATATCAAGTAGGAAGAACATGAGTTGCATTCAGGTACTGAGATTGAATATGACAGTGGACTAGAGGCAAAATCTTATTGTCTTCCCAAATGAACTAGAAAACAACAAATCATATGCCATTTGGCCTTCAATGGTCAAGGTAAGAGGCTTGTAAACACCCGGAGAGTGGTACTTGGTAAGCCAAGGTATGAATCTCATGTTTTACTCTTATAATCTGGTAAAAGATTAAAACAAATAATAGACTTGACCATTGGGTTGCTCTTGTTTACCATGATACAATGGGATTTTTTTTTTAATAAGAAAATACAATCAAATGGGATCGAATCGAAAAGAAAGAATAAAACTGATGAAAGTCTGCCATTTGAGCTATCTCTGAGGAACATGATACTTGATAGGGTATAAATTGGTGTAATAATTATAGTTTATTTTATTTTATTTTTAAATGAATATTACACTAATTGTGTGTTTTATGATGATTGATATAATAGGAATGATGAAAGAGATTTATGAAGAAAAAGAAAAGAAAATGAGTCAAAATTGAAAGTTTTAAAAATTTTTAAAATCTTTAATTTATTCATAATATTTAGAAATAAATTTTATAAATTTAACTTCCAAAATCTTTTACCTTTCAGAAAATTGTTTTAAAAATTTTTATTTTTTAGAAAATCTTTTCTTCTAAAAAATAGAATCACTACTCCTATATATATATATATATATATATAAAAGAGTGTTTCATAGCAAGAAAAAGGAGGAGGAGCGCCAAGGGAGGCAGCACCCCACGTTCAGCAGCCTGTAGCCCCCTTCACTTTTTTCCCAGTAGCACAATTTTTAGATCAGAGGTTTTGTTTTGTGTTTCTTGTTTCAGCAGCTACACAAGACGTTGGATGATGGTCATTTTTTTCCTTCATTGTTTTCGGCATTTTCAACATCAATAAAAAGTTTGTGAGTTTTCTATTTTTTCTTTATGATTTTATTTTAATTTTATTTTCTATTTGAAAGGTATTAAAATCTTGATTTTCAATAATTGTGAGATTTAATTAGATTTATTAAATCAATATCTCATAGATATTTATTTAATTCTTACATTTTATAGATCATGATTTTCTAGAATTTGTTAAATAGTGATTAATATTTAATAGATTTAGAATAATTTATAATTAATTAAAACGATAAATTCGTAATTTTTTATTAATTTTAATAAAGTGATAAATGACATACATGTCATGAAATTGAATAATTTAATTTAAATAAATTCCTTATATGTTTGTTAATTAGAATTGAATATCTCTAAATTTTAATATTATTGAGACTTGCAATACTAAGAACTTTCTAAGATTGACTCTTGATTAGAGAAATAATTAACGAGTTTCTCTTAATTATCGATAAAATAAGGAGAGATTGGTCGTTGGACATTTGTCGACGACTATAACCAATTTATTTATGGGTATTGAAACTTTTAGATAGATTGATAATCAATTAAATGAAATCAAGATGGATATAATTCTTTTGATTAGAACAATTGATTTTCTATTAATTTTTATTTTTTTTAATTTCCAAGTTATTAATTTTTTGTTAATTATTTCTTTATTAGTTTAGTAGATTTTAAAAACCCCTATATTTTAAATTTTATTTTTATTTACTTAAAAGAAATAAATTTACCATTTCGTGTGGAGATGACTCTATTCACTCTATATTAATATTTAGTGAAATAAATTAATTTATTTTTTGTTGTTTGATGATACATCAAATTTTTGACGTCGTTACCATAAAATGATGTTAAGTGATTTATTTTTTTTTTAAATTTTGTTTTGTCTTTATTTTTTGGACTAACCTTTATAGTGAATTTGCTAAAATTTGACGATGACATGAAAGATAAGGACTTTAAAGATGAAAATATGGCTGCTCAAAAAATTTTAAGGGAGTTATTAGCATTTAATATTAATGAACATTTTTTTGATATTGAGACTCTCCAACAATTTGAAATATGGTAAGATGTTTCAAAGAAGGTTAATGAAATAAGTATTTGTTCCATTGATAAAAAATTAGATGCACTAACATATCTTGTAGAAAAATTTGTTATAGAACAAAGGCAACCGGTATAAAATTATGGAATTTGTTCAGAGATAGATCATCCTACCAATAAATGTCTCACTCTCTATGATGACCCATGTTCGAACATTTATAGCCAAGAATGGTATAATGAATCAAATTTTAGTTATGAAAATTGGCAACAAGAGTTCCCACAATAACTACATGACTGATCTCAATTTCAATCTCAATAAACTTTTTGAATCAAGGTACGTCTTTAGAAAAGATTGTTAAGAGTTTCGCTAATAACACTCTGTTAATTCAATAGAAAAACCAATGATTTCAACAAGAGAGCCAATGATTTCAACAAGAAAAAAGAATCAACATTTAGAATTTAGAGAATCATATGTCACAATTGATAGCAACCATGAGTCAATTAGAAAAATTATGAAAATAAGTGCAAGACAATTCAACAAAAGTCGAAGAAAATAGAGAAACCGAGCAATAAGAGAAATCATCGAAATCGAATAATTTACTCAAAAAGGTAAATCAAGAACATAATACTTTTAGGCCTAAAATAGTGATTCCACCACCTTTTCCTGGTAGATTGGCACAATCAAAGAAAGAAGGAGAAAAGAAAGAAATTTTGGAAATTCCCTAAAAGATAGAGATTATTATTCATCTCTTGAACGCAATATAGTAAGTGTCAAAACCATTTATGAAAACAATCAAAACAAAAATTAATGTGGATTTGGGTACTTCAACTCTTGAGTTTGATAATAAAGTTGTCACTTTTAATATTTTTGATATTATGAAATATTCAAATGATTTTAAATCTATTTTTCATTATAGCATGGTGAATTTCACTGTTGATGATAATTTTATACAAGATGAATTGGATTTTGTGTTTAAAAAAAACTTGACAGATAAGGTTACACAATGAAACAAATTTCTTGATGACAAATTCCCACATTAAAAACAATTTATGATAAGTCATAAAGTCTTTCACTTCAATTCAAAATTGAAGTTCATGCTAGGTAAGTTGAAGTCTAAATAGACCCAATCGGTCTTTGAACGAGATTGAAATGAGGATATAATATTGAGTCAAAGACACTAAACAAAGCGTTTGTTGGGAGATAATACAATATTTTATTTTGTGATTTTTTTAATTTATTTATTTGGTTTGATTATATTTGATTTTGATTTTTTAGGTGAATAAAAGTTGGAAAAAATTGATGATCAGAAGTGCTCTGTCATTAAGGCTTGTCTACGCCTTAACAAGTTTTTATTGCTGTCTAGTTTTACTAATATTTTTTTAAGTGACCAGAAATACATATGAGTTAAGGCGTGTTCACGTTTTAAGAAGGGGTTCATTGCTACCACCATAATTTTTTTCCTTCAAAACTTGTTGAATTTGGCTCTTCATTCTCTACTCCACCCTCGGGAAGTCTTATTCTCACTTTATCTTTTTATTTTTGCTTTTTATTTGGAATGAATGTTATTTTTTTTTCTTTATTTTCCTCTCTCATTTGGCATGCATCGGGGACAATGCATGATTTAAATATGGTGAATATTTCATATTTTTGTTTTTAGTAGTATGTTTATTTTTCTATAATATGTTAAGTTTTGTTTCATTTTATTTAATTAAAAAAAACAAAAAAATAAAAAAAAATAAAAAAAAATCAAATTTTTTAAATTGATATGTGTTATTTGGTTAGTTAGAAATTTATGAAAAAGTGACTCGTATCAATAATTTTTGTACTTGTAATGACTATTCATATTTTTAATAGTTTTCTTTGAATGATAAATATGCAAGGCTCAACATAACTTTATTTCAAAGTGAGGTTTTGAGTCTAAAGCGACCAAATTCGTTTTTTATGTTCAGGATTGTTTTTCTTATTGAGTGATTATCACACTTGGATTGGCTATTCTAAAATTTATTTTGTTATGCATTTCGAGATCACATCTAAGATTTCACACATTGAAATGATAAAAGCAATTAGGTTTTACCCCCTTTTAACTTTCGTAAAAATCCTTACCCTACTTTTATGATTCCCTTAGTGAATTAAGTTAAGTCTAAGATTTTTTTTTTCTTCATAACCCCTCCATACAACACTTTCCATTTTATTTTGACCTTCATTTTAATCCCTTGTACCAAATGTGTATGTAATTAATTGTATAGTTTTAGTTATTTATTTGCTTCAAAAGAAAAGATATGATTGGAATTTTGATATTAATGTTTTCATGATATTATATGAAAAATGAATTTTATGATTACACAAGGAGGGAAGACACTTGATTATCATTTTGGCTATTACTTGTCAGAAAATTGTTTGAAAAAAAAAAGAAGTGCAAAAATAGTCAAAAAAAAAAAAAAGAAATGAAAAGAAAATGAAGAAAAAAAATACTGCATCATGTTGAAATTCATTTCGTTCATGCAGTAGGGAGAAAAATATTGAAAAAAGGGCATGTGAACAACAAATACACTTATGTTTTTATGTACTATTTGTGTATTTGTGTGGGACAAAAGTATTTATTACAAAAAAATTATATAATTAATTATATATTACCTTAGACACGTTTTAACCCTTAAATATTCTATTTTATTCTATTTTTAACCCTATGAAATTTTTTTTGATTAATGCATAAAATTTAAATTTTTCAGTAGTGAAGATTTTATATATTTGCAAACATATGATAATGTCAATTCAAATGTGTTGATTTGAATTCTATTGATATATTCTTCAACCTATTTTGAGTGAATTTGAGTGAACACTGGGAGAACAACGTTGAATCTTACAGTTTTGATTTCATAAGAGACTATTAGGATTTGTATAATTGTTCTCATACAAAATACTTTGAAGTACTTGTTATTTCGATTATTTTTTAGTTTGACTTTTATGATATATATTGGCTTAGCAATTCGAAAGAAAAATATATTGATTTCAGTAGTTTTAGTTTTATTTGAGTTAGAAATGTTTGAAGACAATCATTATCTAGATGTGAGGGAATTTGATAAGGTATAAATTAGTATAATAATTATGGTTTATTTTTTTTTATTTTTGAATAAATATTACACTAATTGTGTGTTTTATGATAATTGATATAATAGGAATGATGGAGGAGATTTATGAAGAAAAAGAAAGGAAAATGAGTTAAAATTGGATGTTTTGAAAATTTTGAAAATTATTGATTTATTCATAATATTTAGAGATAAATTTTAAAAATTTAATTTTTAAAAATTTTTATTTTTTAAGAAATTTTCCTCTTTGAAAATAGGATTCTACTCTTATATGTAAGAGTGTTTCATAGCAAGAAAAAGGAGGAGGAGCCCAAGGGGGGCTGCACCCCACGTCCAGCAACCTGAAGCCCCTTCACTTCTTTTCCCACAGTACAATTTTTAGACAAGAGGTTTTGTTTTGTGCTTCTTGTTTCCAGCAGCTACACAAGACATTTGATGATGGTCATTTTTTTTTCCTTCATTGTTTCGGCGTTTTCAACATCAATAAAAAGTCTGTGAGTTTTTTTTTTCCTTTATAATTTTATTTTAATTTTATTTTTTAGTTGAATGGTATTGAAATCTTGATTTTTAATGATTATGAGATTTAATTAGGTTCATTAAATCAATATCTCATAGATATTTATTTGATTCCTACATTTCATAGATCATGATTTTTTAGAATTTATTAAATAGTGACCAATATTTAATAGATTTAGAATAATTTATAATTAATTAAAATAATAAATTCGTAATTATTTGTTAGTTTTAATAAAATAGTAAATGACATACATGTCATGAGATTGAATAATCTAATTTAATTGAACCTGCTATATGTTTATTAATTAGAATTATATCTCTCTAAATCTTAATGTTAGTGAAACTTTCAATGCTAAGAGTTTCTTTAAGGTTAACTCTTAATGAGGAAAATAATTAACGCGTTTTTCTTAATTATCGACGAAATGAGGGGAAATTGGTCGTTGGATGTTTGTCGACAACTATTATCAATTTATTTATAAATGTTGAAATGTTTAGATAAATCGATAATCAATCACATGAAATCAAGTTGGATATAGTTCTTTTGATTAGAATAATTGATTTTCCATTAGTTTTTATTTTTTTTTTTAATTTCGAATTATTTATTTTTGGTTAATTGTTTCTTTATTAGTATGGTAGATTTTTAAAACCCCGATATTTTAATTTTTATTTTAATTTTCTTAAAAAAAATAAATCTACCGTTCCCTGTAAAGATGACCATATTCACTCTATATTAGTATTTAGTGAAATAGATTAATTTATTTTTGATTGTTTGATAATACACCAATACTATATGATATGAGTTGTATTTTTTTTTTTTTTCAATGGGAGGTCTGCGGCTTAAATTTATATAATGGATGTAACTTTTTCCTATAATTATTAGATAAGTTAAATCACACTTTCGAATTTTCTTCCCTCTTTTTTTTTGTTATACAGAGATTTAAATTTGAAATATCTAAATTAGAAAATAGAGGTTGTAACTATTAGGCTGTCGCCTTAGAGACGAATCTGCTCCCTTGGGTACAATGTAATATGGCTATATGATTTCTAAGATACATCTATTATTTTAAACTTTTGAAGTTGATAGTAATTACATAAAATATAAGAATAATATTATGAAAGGCTGGTTTTTAAAATAAAATAAGGGTTTGTTAAGGTCCAAATGGGTCGAGCAAAGCTTCGCGTTCAAATCTTCACTAACTAAGCTGAGACAAGTGGTTCTATAGAACTTGATGGGTTACCGGCCATGCTAGGTTCGGAGAAAATTGATATTAAAGTTTAGTTGGGGTGAAATGAAAGTATGAATATAAAAATTATTGATATAATTGTAATTTTATTTTTTTGTAAGAAGAAAAAATTAATATTGCAAAATTTTATTTTCTTATATTTGTTTTATTTTAGTTAATTGTACATAATATAAAATAAACGTTAGGTACACTCAATTGCAATTTGTCTAAGGGTTCTCAAATTCCTTGTACTGCAGCAAAGAGGTTGTTTGGGGGGGGGGGAGAGGGTTTAGATTTTCTAAACATGCTAAATACGTCCAATTCATGTAAAAGTTATGAAAACACTTTTTTTTTTTTACATGAGATTATAAAAGTTATGAAAATATATATGTTTACGAAAATTTAAATATTAGATTTCAAGAAAACACTTAAATAATTTTTTTTACTATACAAGAATTCAAATCTAAAATCTTCAGATTATGAAAAAGGATCGTGATCACTAAACTATCTCTTGAGAATACTTGAATAAGAGTTTTTTTATCACTTGAGTATCCTACAACAACTAACAACACATTAATTAATCTTAAGCTTAATCATCATCAATCAATTAGATGTATTGCCGCTTGAGCAGAGGGATTCTTTGTCAATGCCAGTCTCCCATCCCTTCTCTTCCATTTGCATCATTTGATCCCCACAAGAGGTAAAATTCCTCTTTTAAATAGTTATTAATTGGCTAGTAATTACCCAACTTTGATTTCAAAAATGTCATCTTCATCGTTGAAATTAAATAGAGTTTTCAAATATAAAAATTAACAAATATTAGCATGAATATATTAATAAATTAATAAATTTAACTGACTTTTTTTTTCATAAATATATTTATTTTAAATTTTTTATTTTCTTTCTCCTATGATATCCTAACCCCCACTAAGATAACATTTACCTCACATGTTCTCTCAATGTGATTTTACCATAAAGAAGAATTTTACTAAGTGTTATCTTATTAATTTTATTTCATCCACTATAACAAATAAGGGTGTGTTTATAAACTTGCCTTTTTATCAAAGAAGCGTTTGAGTTGAGTGAGTCGAGTTCAAGCAGAAAGCCTTGCCCATTCAATAATCAAATTTTCGAAACTGAGTTCCAACTCATCTAATATTTTACCTAATCAAGCAAACTTAATGATTTGGCAACCCTACAAAGCACTCAAACTAGTGGTGAGTGGGAGGATGTGAAAAGCTGTTATGACTTTTCTTTGTCCCTTTCGATTGGAAGAATTTTAATTGATAAATTTATGAAACATATTAATATTAGCATTCTTGCTTGTTGATGAGGATGATAGGGTAGGGTTTTGATAGAGATTATTTATTTTTAATATATTCAATTGGTATTTAGAGTCGAAATTTTATTAATTTGATTTCAGTATTGTCAGACCCAATTTATAAAGAATTTTTCAAATGTAATCCTTTTATCTTTACATTTTGAATCAAAAAATTGATTAAATAATTATCCATCAATCTCGAATTCTATTATTATTATTATTGTTATTAGTATTGTTTCTTTTGTTGCATAGATCAATGAGCTTTTGGCTATTCTTTTTGTTTTGTGTTGTAATTGTTCTATTAGTATGTGATTTTGTGATGAGGTCCTTCATCAAGGGTTGTTGGACCCTCATCTTCTCCAATGTTGCTCTGCTCTTACATTTCTTATTGGCAAGCTTTTAGGCGCCCCCTCCCCACCTGGTCTTGTCTCACTCTTGCTTGTATATAGTTGACGAGATTATATGATAGTATCGGTTTATATATATATAAATATATATATATTATAATTTAATATAATTTATATATTTATAATTTATATATTGAATTCTTTGGTTTCAAACAGCCTTCAAGAAGCTTATAATCCCTCTCTATAATTTTATTATTTTCTTTACTAGATTTTAATTCTTTAGTATCATGATTCAAAGATAAAATAACGTAATCTGATTTATTTTTTTTCGTATTTTTCATTCGGTTAATATATTTTTATTTATTAATAAATATATTAAATAATAAAAACATAATTTATAATTTTATGAATATATAATAGATTATTTATTCATATTTTATATGAATATAGATTTTATATTAACCAAATAATTTGCCACGTACAGGAAGGGCAACCTCCCTCTCCTTCTCCTCTCCGGCTTGGATTGGTCCACGTTTGGTGGCAGGCGAGAGAGACGCATAATAACGTAGCTATACTATAAAATGACACCCAAAATGGAATTGCTTGTCGACCAACACCATCAATTACCAAACTTTCTTCGTCTTCCCACTTCTCCTGTGTTAATTCAATTCATCATCTCTCTCTCTCTCCAATGGACATTGGGGTTTTCGTTTAATTAACCGACACCAATAATAAACAAAACGAAGAACAACGTTTACGACAAAAGGGTCTTGCCGATGAATTCCTGGAAAGACAAAGTTTCCGACAAGATTTTTGGTCTTTTCGCTGATTCCCCTTCTTCGGGACCCCATTTGGACAATGGATCTCCTAAGGTACTCCATCAACTGCAGGTTTTTTTTTTTTTTTTTTTTTTTTTTTGAAGTATAATGTCTATTGTTATTATTGAATCTTCTTTAGGTCGTTCTCTGTCGACATTTTCTTTTTTCTTTATTTTTGATTTGGATCACGAGCTCGATCTGTGGATTTTGATCAGCCAATTTTGTTGATTGTTGATCAATTGATGAGAATTATGGATTTTAGGTAATTTTAAGGAAAAAACTTGTCTTTTTTTTTTGTGGGGTTATTTTTTATTTTTTTATTTTTTACACTTTGTCTATTGTTTTTGCATCTTTAAATATGCGAAAATGAATAAAACTGAGCCTCATATTGTGTTTTTTGATTCTTAGAAAAATTTCTTTCTCGTATTTGTTAAGTAATTTGATTACATTATTGAAACTAGGGCCCCTCCAACTGTATTATAATACTCCAATTTTTAAGGGTAGTGTATGAAGCTTGGTTAGCTTTATGGCAAATAACAAATCATCAATCCTTAACTAGGTTTGTAACATAATATGTTTGGCATTTTTGTTTGTGTTGGTGCGTTGGGAGGAGAAGGGTGCTACAATGGTTTGAGTGATCATCCTATCCTAATCCATCACATTTTGCCACCCTTTTCCCAGTGGTTGTCTTACAATTTGCGACCAACATTAGTCTTGCAGGAGGCATTAAAGCATCGGTATTTATAGCTGAACTGTCACCAGTACTGTTGTTTCTACATTCCCTGCGGATAATGATATACGATTTTTTGTTATCGTGAAGCACTTGTGTTGCCCTCATCTTTGTGTTTGCTCCACCTGGTCTCTGCTTTAAGAAGTGTCTGATTCTGTTAAGATGCGTTGAGCTTGCGTTGACATTGTCTGGCTTGTACACCCAAGATGGGGGATTGGGTTTCGTTGATAGGATTAAATGAATACGTGAAATAGTAGTCTTATGTATTGTTGTGATTTTGTTTTAAGTTAAAAGGCTTCAGGCCTCATTGTTCTGCATCGTGAGCTGATCATGCTTAATTCTTTCTGTGAGAAAATGAATCAAAAGATTTTGCTTTGTTGTTTTGGCTTTACCTTCATTGAAAGTTGGTGGCAGTTGAACATGTAATTGGGTCATTTATGTTATAACACCATGTCTACACCTAGGAGCCTAGAAAAGAACAAAGAAAACAAATAAATAAAGATGGAGAAGAATTACAGAATGATCAATGATCAGAGCGAGTTTTGATCCTGTTGGTGTGGCTACCTCCCGTTCAAGAGAGTAGCTTTGGATTCCAGAAATTCCTCAAAGAATTTGGTTGATGTGGTACTTTGTTTATAGAGTGCCAATAGTCACTTAGAATCTTCCAAATCAGCATGACGTGGTGCTTGCTCACTGCAACACAACCATTACAAGGTACATTCCTTTGGGAAGACATGTCTTTCCATCAAAAGTGAGAAGGTTCTTACACTTAGTCGGGGGAGGATTCCACGAATGAGGATCCGCACTAATTAGGGTGTGGTTACACTCATGCAATCTATCAGTTACATCTTGGAAGGTTTGAAAAGTAACTTGAGGATTTGTTGGTGGCATACTTTGTTCTATAGCACATGCATTGTCCCATTAGAATTGGGTGTAAATAGATTTAATATGTACTGCTTGTACTATTTTTGTGGTCAAACCTGTTGGTTGATAGCAGAGTTGCTTTCATCTTTGCTTCATTCATGTTTAATTCCTCAAAACAAAAGAACGAGGGGCTATCTACGTATGGCCCATCTTGGACCTCATATGTTTAGTAGAATGCTTTAATCACTATGCGACCTATTTGTACTATTTTTCATTTACTCGTGACTATGAATGCTGTCCAATCCTTGTTAATTGTTGCCACTGTACCTACAACCCTGTGAGAGATCATGCCCAAATTGTATATTTGGATAGGAAAAGAGAGTTTCCTCCAGATCTGTCTTTAAGTCATCTGCTACATCTGATGTGATTTTGGCTTGTTAAGTTGATCAACCCTAAGCCTATGGGTAGTCGGCTTTTCTCATGGAAAGGAGATTACTTGCTGAATAACTATGGGCAGCCGCATGCATTTGTTCAAAGTTGTTTATAACATTTTTGTTTCTTGTTTAGGCTAGGTCACATGAGGAGGGAAAACCTTGGTCTTCATTGGTTTCGCTCCTTATTCCCTCTGCTGGCTCTGATGGTTTGACGCAGGATAAGCATCGCCATATGAAATCCTTTCACTCACTTCCACTGAGGCGGGAGAGCCATGATTTAGATTTGGAAGATGATCTCAAGTTTGAAGAATGCCTGCCTGTGTGTGAGAACAAAGAAGTGGTTTCACGTGACGAAGATCAATGCCCTGGCTCAGGAAGGAGCACCGATAGTTCTGATGTCTTTGAAGAAGCTAACTGTCATGATCTGCACAAGCCTATGCCTAATCTCATAGATGAATCTTCATTTATATCTGCGGAGTTGTATGAGTTCTTCCAGTCATCCCTACCTAATATAGTCAAAGGGTGTCAGTGGATCTTGTTATATAGGTAAGCCTTTCATGAAAATATCTGTAGTTTGTTTTAGAAATGCCTTATCCTTGCATGTTGTTGATTTAGTTTTTATTCTTTACTGAAGGGCAGTACCTTGAAACATGGAATTTCACTTCAAACTCTTATTCGTAAGAGTGCTGAGCTTTCTGGTCCTTGTTTGCTGGTATATACTTGCTTCTTTCAGTTCCATTTCTCTGTGAAGTTACACATGTTCTAAATTCTTTTGATCGCCAATGAATTTGCATATCTTGTTCTTTATCTTCTAGATTGTTGGAGATATGCAAGGTGCCGTGTTTGGTGGGCTGCTAGAATGCCCTTTGAAACCTACTGCTAAGAGAAAATATCAAGTAAGTTAAATTACTTGCAGTTGGCTTTCCAACTATATGAAGCTTTCCAAGTGGGAAATCTTCTAATATTTCTTATGCTATTTGCCTTTTTGTGGTACCAGGGGACAAATCAGACATTTGTCTTTACAACTATATATGGGGAACCAAGATTATTCAGAGCAACGGGTAAGTATTTCTTTATATATTTGTCTAAAAATGTCTTTGTATTGTGATATGCTTAAGGAGATATAGGTGTAGCAAAGCATGTTTTTATTTGTCACTTTGAATGTTGGTATTTTTTTCCCCTTTTAGTCACAAGCTATGTCCTAGATACGTGGCATTATGCCTAATTCACTTTTCCTTTCCGTTTCCATGTAGGTGCAAACCGATACTTTTACATGTGTTTGAATGACTTGCTAGCACTTGGTGGGGGTAGCAACTTTGCGTTGTGTTTGGATGGAGATTTGTAAGTCAATTACTCAGGCATTCTGTTCTTGTTTAATGCTGAATATTACTCATGAAATTTTAGTGATCTCAAATGGGTGATCATCTTAGCACTATCAGTAAATTTGCTTTCACGTGCATATTTGTTGGTGAAGGTTATGTGGATCTAGCGGACCATGTGAAACATTTGGCAACTTGTGCTTAGCTCATTCTACAGAATTTGAGTTGAAGAATGTGGAGGTAATCCTCACATGCTATTTATAAATGTGGCTGACTTACCTTGAATTTTGCAGTTAGTTTAACTTAATCCGTTCTTGTTGAGCATTTTGTCATGGTCTATGTGCTTTTCCACCATGATATGGTACCTTCCGAGTTTCATTGAACTCTGGCTAAGGCAAAATATTGGCTACACTTTTAAACCACAATGTTTCTGTTACTGGGTTATGCAAACTGCAATTTCATAACGATGCTGTATCTGTTTGTACGCAAACTTTGGAAGTAATTTAGAACTGGAATCTAGCCTCCCCCAATTTTTGCCATCTTATAATTCCCTGGATGAAATGAAAAGGGTTACACTGCAAGGTGTTACCTGCCCATTTCATACCCTCTCCTGAAAAAATAATTATTTATGTAGAAATCATAGAAGAAATTCCAGAAGCTTATCATCTTCTTCTAGCTTTTGCTTGAAGCTCATCTATGTAATCTCACACTCATGAGTCCATGTCTTGAAGTCACATTGTTTAAGCCGGTGCTACATCCCCTTTAAATCTGTTTTCATTGTTCATAAATTCTCATATTCCACAATGTAATTGTTCCTGATTGTAGCTTTTGCCAATCTTTGCAGCTGTGGGGGTTTTCCCATTTGTCAGAATACCTTTCTTGATGCAGGCACGCTTATCAGTCTAAACCTAGAGTATGTAAGATGCCTTTCTTTGTTCGTTCATTCTTTTTCAGCATTTGAGTTCCCTTGACTAAGGAAACTCTACTTTAAATGGTACCAGTTACTCTCTTTTGTAAACTATAGATTCAGTCTGTAATGTGAATGAGTTGGACAGAAGTTCACTGTTTAAGAGTTCATCTTTCTCATTATGTAGCAACATTTCTTTTTGGTTAGTAAAATTTTACGCGTGGTAGTATATTTTATACTGCACTAGGCTTTGCTTTTGCTATGTATGTGTTGCGTTTGGCGGGTCATTTGACTTGAAAGTTTCCATACCTCAACCTCTCTTGATTAGGAAGTTTCATCCATATGTTGTCGCTGCAACACATGCACCAACATAATCAAGGAAGTTCAAGTCAACCACTCTAAGCTATAAATTTTTAACCACTACTCTGGTGTCACTCCTTTTTGTTCATGTTCAGGTGTGTAAGAGTGTGTGTGTGTGTGTGGATTTTTTTTTCCAATTTTACCCTTATTTCTTCTTTTTTTCAATAAATGCTCAAGCACACTATAACATGATAAATTTGATTTTTATTTAGTCAATTAAATACTATTTTTAGTTAGAATTGTAGTTGTTTAATTACTTTCTTAATTCTTGTGCAATTGCTTTAAACAACACTTAAATTGGGATACAGGGAGTGTATTATTTTAGGTGCCAACTAGATAAAATCCTCCAATCAGACATGCATAATTGTCTAATAGCTGGTACAAGACGGGCACATAGAAGAGACTCTGGGCTAATCCCAGAGGTTTCAATCCTAATGACTATGGAGATTGACAGGGCTGCTCATCACCGAGCAAACCATAGCATACCCACAGAAAAGCAAAACAAGTCATGCAAATTAAGAAGAGAGATCACAACACAAGATATGTTTCAAAATAATTTTCACAATCAACTGTAAATGTGTTGGTGTGCGTGCGGATCATTTTTGCTTGTAAAGAGTAGATCGTTTTGCTTAGGAAGTGAATGCAGCAGATACTTCACAATTATAAAATTTTAGCTTCAAATTCAATTAAAGAAAATCATTAGCATATATTCATCTGGGACTTGGGAGTTATGAAGAGATTGTGGGTGCTTGCACTTTTATGGAGTCATAGCGACGTGTTCGCTCAAATGGTAGTAGTTACTATCAACGTTATGCGTTCTATCTTTTGCTTTAATGGTTTCTTTGATGGTTTTGTGCTTCTAGTTTTGGTTGGGTGTATTTTTTTGGTTTTGTTTTGCGTACTCTGTGCGTTGGGAATCTCTCCTCTATTTTTTGGGATTTGCCATCTATAAGCTAATTTTTTTGAGGGCTATGCCTTCACTAAGGAAAAAAAAAAGGAAATAAGATGCGGTAGAGGTACATCCAAATGAATAATGAATAAAAATACATAAATTATAAAGAATTGACAAAAAAATTAAATATAATAAATTGAAAATCAAATAAAATACATGAACTTATGATGTCACTAACCCTAAAAATAATGCAAAGGACCATCAACGCCACCTGTTCTATAGAATTGCTGATTACTGAAAGGGAACTAATATAAGGGTGATGGAACTTACCATTATAAAGCATGCAACCGTATTCTCAATGGATAGTTTAGTAATCATAATTTACTCTCTCAATCTAGTAATTTCGGATTCAAATTTCAGCGTAATAAAAAATAAATAAATAAATAAGGCAAGCACCCATTGATCATGCACTTGATGATGAGCTCTCTAAAGTCCTACACAATGCTTATCTCTAAAAATCCACATTTTGTGAAAAAAAATCTTTTTGGGGTGGGGGGGTGGGGGTCGGAATAAATGCCACCATTTGGAAGAGATCTTACCTTGAGAACGCTGCATTACCCTTTCCATCCCCTCTAACATTTCGAATATATGTTTTAACTTCCACATAGCTTCGGGTATTATAGTATAGAACGAAATATTTGATTCGGAAGACATAGCGTTGTCTCTTTGCTTTGCGAAAACTTTTGTCAAGACACTCTTTCAAGTTTGCAAGGCAATCGAATTTTGCCAATGATGGTAATATAGGAAGCTCTTCCAAGCTGAGGTGCGCTGCCACTAAAGGATGGATAGATGGATATGAATTTGTGTGTGAGAAAACTATATGGGGAATAAGGCATAAGGGCATGTCTTTTGTTAGTCAAATTCACAAGATGTGTTTAGAGCATTATTATTGTTGTTGTTGTTGTAGTATCCGAATCATATTCTGATCAATCTGGTTTAAGCGTTTATAGGGGCTCTATTTAAGGCGGTACTAACGTAATCTTTTTTATTCTTAAGTTTCAAAGCCAAATTTTGATTTAAGTGATCTAACACTCATCCCATTAGACTGATTCTCCATTGATGTGTTGAAAGCATTATGGCTGCAAGGCGCATACGGATTCAGAGAGGCCAGACCAAGGAAAGGGAAAGAGATTCCTGTGCAATGTTCTTACTTTGAGATGTTTTTGATGCCAATCAAATGTAGCTAAGCTGGTAGCCAAGTCCTTGGTTAATGTAGAGCCGTGCTTTGGTATCTCCTTTACACTAGCAAAGGGAATCAAATAGTGGTGTGTGGAGCACCTAGTGGGTTTCACATTTTGTTCCTACATATGATCTTTTGTTGCTTTAATTATTTGCCAATCTCTTGGAGTTTTTCCCCTTTAGCGAATATCCTAATTTTTTGGTGATGATTTTCAGACTTTTTTCCCTTACTCTGGGGGAATGAAAAGGGCTTTACTCCTTTACCCTCCTTTACCCTTGCCAAGGGTTTTCTATTTACCAGATTCAATGAGGAAAAAAAAGGAATAAAATTAGATATGTGGAGCATTAAAATTGTGTAACTGAACTCATCAAATGAATAAAAGCCGCTGTTTTCTTGAACGATTTTAAAATTGTTGTTCTTAATAATAATTTCAAACTATTTGCAAATTTAGGTTGAGTTGTTTTTTCTTTTCTTTTTTTTTTTGGTTTAAGGTTTACCAACTTGACAACATGACATAGACACAGAAAGAAACAAAGAAAGGGTCTTATCTAGGAAACCACATTTGTCTCAAAGCATTTGCTACTTCCAAATAATAGTCTCAAAATTTTAATATATTGAGAACCTAACCAAAAAATGAGCAAGTATACAAAGGCCAACTTGCAGTCCCCTCTTTTTCTTCAAATGGATAGACAACTAGATTTTAAGAACTAGTAATAGTTAAATAGCTTTATCAAGTGAGATTGTGAGGGAGGAATTTTTTTTTTCTTCCTCGTAAAAATCATTAAAAATACAAGTGTTTATGGAGATTTGAATACTGAATCTCAAAAAAGACATTTGAGTATAAATTCTTTACGACTTGGGTGCCCATGCAAGGACAGTGAAGACCCCATTATCATAGAGCACATGGATTAAAATCATGGAATCGTCCTCTATTTATTTCTAGAGTTAATAAATTTGACCTTTTCGGGAGTCTTATGCACTCTTTAAATGCAATTGATGATTATGAAAGACATATTATAATATTTCTGGTGAAGCCCATGACTAAGACGCAAGTCCCTAATTCTTTGGTATTTTCACTCACACCATAGAGTTTGGAAGCCAACACGTGTAGTCCGGTTCATGGCCTTAGATTCAGTAAAAGGGACAGGTAGAGGGTCACTTTCTGAACCTTAGATCACAGATTTAGACATAAGCATGGATGGAAACAATGAGAAAAGCAACACAGTGGTTGACGTGCTTAGGGAACCCTAACATTAGCCAATACCAATTTGTTGTGCAAACTAGGAAACAATGTGGTCCCTTAGGCACAACACCTTTATTCCCTATTTCTCTTTTTTCTTTTCCTCTCTCTTTTGTCATTCAAGGTCTGTGTATGTGTGTCTGTGTATCTTACTCGATGCTTTGAATGTGACACATACCATATCTCATTTTCTCCTATCCATATTCCTATTTATTTTATTGTGTCCACTACCGATATCAGGAGTCATGACCCTATTAATCTTGTTCGAGTGTCTGTGGGTTTTATTTAAGAATAACTCTCCTAACTTACTATTTTCTAATTTAGTTTCCAACCCCATATTTCTATTTGTTGAGATTTCAATTCCATGTCTTGTATTCACATGCTTTTATTTTCCATCCCAAGTTGATTGAGCCACTATATGAGCACACTCACTCTTGTGACAAACTCTCTTAACTCTGTACAAGTTGGTATAAATATAATGTTTGTGTAATGATTATTTTTTTTTTTTCTGTAGAATAAATTTGAACAGCAGTGATTGTAATTTATTTCGCGATTGTATATAAAGGAGTTATTTTTTATTGTATAATTCTAAAATTTAGGTCATCTGATTGGGGGGGGATCTTTCAATGAGGAATGAATTTAAATTTTTTTTTTTTTTTGGAAACTAACAGTTGGGAATGACACACATATATAAGTTGATCTCAGTTTGCAATCACAACAATAAGGTAGCAAATTTTAGTTTAATTTTTGCTCGATATTTGGATAAACCTGCAAATATTAGCAATTGTTACTGTTTTCTATGAACAACCTACTGAAAATTTAATGCTAAGCCCAAGTAGATTTTGCATTAAGTAAGATCAATAAATTTAAAAATAATTCTACTCTTTCTGCTTTTTTTTTTTTTTGATAAATCCCGATATTCGGTAATTATGTTGGAGTCGATTAAATCCGGTTGAATGAGATTGGATTCTTAAAGAATAAAACTCTTTTAATATCTATTTCTTCATATACAAATCTTGAATTCGAGATTTTATTTAATAAGTACTGGTGTTCAATATTCGGACCAACTAAACATGGGTTCTAAATAAGTTATCAAATACACCTATGCACTGCAATTGATCAGTTTCATCACAGTAGATTTTAAATGAACAAAAACCAAAAAAAGGGAGAAAATAAAATACTACACAGATGGAAAGCGAAAAAGGGAAATCAAGAAAAGCAAGTAAAACTACAACAGAAAAACCAGATAAACAATAAAAAAAAAAACCTACAAACTACTAAACAGTAGACAGCCAAAAAGGAAAAAGATAAAAAAAATATATATATATAACCAAATTATCAAAAAAAAAAATTCTTTTTTGTAATAAATTTATTTTTTCTAATTATTACCAAAGTTTAAGAATTACCTTTGGACAATTTCAGATCGCTACCTGCATTTCACCATTTTTTTTAGAGATATTTTGAAATCTCTATTTTATTTTCAAAGATATTAATTTGATGAATCAGGTACGAGTTGGTTTAGGGTTAGATTAGATTAGGTTTTTAGAAGTATGTCATATATCGGATCAGATCATATTTTTAAAAAAACCTATAAGTTTGATTATGGTTTTCTATTTTTTGATCCAATTCATGTTAAATTTAGATATAAATATCATAATTAAAGTTTAAGATCGGATATTGGATTAACATGACCCGATTCATTGTCATTCCTACTGAAAATTACAAACTTTTTGTGGGTTTATTGGCAAGGTACTAAATTTTCTTAATAAAGATTACAGGTTCGAATTTCGAAAATAAAAAAGAAGACGAGAGCCGATCTCTAAATTAAGTCCACACATGCTCTAATCGAATTATTCAGACTTCTAGATAACGGTGGTCAAATATTAAAAAATAATAATTATACCGAAAAATTTAATACTATGCCAAAGTAATTTTTGCATCAAGTAAGATCAATAAATTAACACTAATTCTACTCTTTCTACTAAATAAGTTATCAAATACCCCTTTGCACAGCAATTCATAGTTTCATCACACAGTGAACAATAAACCCAAAAAAAAAAAAAAAACAGGGGGAAAAAACTACTAAGCAGATAGACAGCGAAAAGAGGAAAGCAGAAGAACAAGTAAAACAACAACAGAAAAACCAGAGAATCAATTAAAAAAAAAAAAAAAAAAAAAAACCTACTACTACAAACTACTAAACAGCTGACAGCCAAAAAGGAAAAAGATAAACAACAAATAAAACCAAATTATCAAAAAAAAAATAAATTTATTTGTAAAAAATTTTGAATGAGAAGATATATAAAACTAGCCTAACCCCCCCAAAAAAAAAGTTTCAAAGAAGTATATTTTTTTAAGCAATTTTTTTTTTTAAGTTAAATTTACAAAAATTTACTGGTCGGTTTAAATTTTTAATTTATAAACAGAAGAAAAGATGTGGCTTATAAAGTCTTGTGCGTGTGTAAATATATTTATCAATATATAACTTTTTGAGAGTAATTAATGGGTTATATATATTGCATAAAAATAAAATTGAAAAAATAATTTTTTTTTTTTAAAAAAAGAAAAATTCCGGCGGACAGAACCCGATTTGACTAGGAATTGGAACTTCCTAAGAAAGCAAAGAGAACTACAAAAGAGGATAGAAGTGTAAATTCGCTAAAAAGCCGGCGAGGAATTCTGTTCATTGCTTGGTCAAACCCTTTTCTGCTCATATCATATGTGTATGTCCATGTCATCGAAGGTTGCGCTAAAAGGGCCACGCAAGCAGGAAATGTAAACTCTTGGCCTACCGGGCCCACCGGGGCCCCACACTCGTCGGCCCTGGCTGACGGCTATGTGCTTTTACGGACACACTTACCTCTCTCTCTCTCTCTCTCTCTCTCTCTGTGTATAGCAAACAGTATAAATATAAACACAGCCCAAATACAGCTATAACATGCTAATTTTGAAAACGAACACCTCTCCCTCTCTCTTCTAAGATGTGGTTATCTTTTGCTTCATTGGTTATAATTAGACATGTAAAGAAGGTCAGAGAAGGTTTTGGAAACCACATTAAATGCTTCCAATTGCTATTCTAGGAACCCCACCCCCCTCTCACAAGCAAACAAGAGAAAGAGAGAGAGAAGAGCTTTAGACCCTTGTCTTTGGATTTTTCTTCTTCATCATTGTTATGTTACAAGACATGGTTCATCCTCCGGAGCAATATCCGTTGGTGATTATCCTCTCCCTTAATCCTTCTTAATTTTCTTTTTCTTTTTCTTTTTTTTTTTTTAAATTTTGTTGAAATTACCCAATTTTTAATTTTAACTCAAATTCATGCTTTTCTTCATTTTCTTTTCGTTTCTTTTTCTGGGTTCTTCTTTCCATTTTCTGGGTGTTGAGCATTTTGTGTGGTTATCATGTTTCATGTTTGTGTCTTTGCACAACGCATAAATACCAAGATGGTAAACAGTAATGCAATAAAGTTTATAATAAATTTTATACTTTATAAGTTATAAAATATCATATATTATACCATAACGAACATAGTTTATTTCAAAAAGTGTCGGTTCAAAAATAATTAACAATATTTTTACAATGGGTAGCCAAAGTTTATGTGGGATTATGTTTCATGTTCTTTGAAATTGTTACAGATTTTGGCTGGGGTATGAAGCTTTTGTAGTTTTTGTTTATTTGCTGCAGTGGGTTCGATTTCAAGTTCTTCTTTTGGTGTTTTTCATGCTTTGTGCATTGAAACTTTTACTTAGCTATTTTGTGGAAGTTTCTGCATTGACGTGTGGTCCTTTTCTAGCATAACCACAGTGTTTTTGATGATACAGTGTTTTGGTCATTAGTTTCATATTCTTGTCCATCAACAATGTCGCATGGCACCAAGACTGTCCTAATCTCTTATCCTGAACTACCCTACACAGTGTCATTGACCTTATCTTTTACATTATTATGGAATAAATAGCTTTATATGCTTTTCTATTAAGTTTTCTTTGTTTGATTCTTTTATTCAGTTTAGATTGATCGGGGGGAAAAAAAAGGCTTGTTACCTAATGATTTTCGAAGTGCCCTTTTCTCAATTCTAAATGTTTGCTTAAATCTACGTAATTTTCTATATCATGAGCAAGATTAACATGTCTTGCAACTTCCTTGTTTACTTAGGTGATTTTTATTGCTATTGCAAGTACACTTAGCTTTGTTCTTACATGTCACATGGAGGCACTTGCAGCACATCTTTTTCTAATTGCATAAAACATCCATCATTAAAGCATCCCTCTCTTTGGAGAAGTGACATGTTTTTTGTTCAATAAAAGCCCTTTGCTTGGTGGGTAGTGGTCATACGCATTTATATTGAGAGAGAGAGAGAGAGAGAGAGAGAGAGAGAGAGAGAGAGAGTATACTTGAGTAATATTAGTCACATGAAGAAAAGATTTGTTGTTAATTGTGATCATTGTAGTTGAAATCCTCATTTTAACTTCACAATCTTAAGATTTTTATTTTACTTTTGAACCAGTCTGCCAGAATTCTGATTCTAGCAATCCTTTGTAGCTCCTGTCCTTTAAGATCGTAGGTCATTAATATGGCATCTATAACCTATTCTTTTGTGGGAGATAGACTTGCTCTTGTTATGGGATGTATGGCTTCTCATGATTCAAACTCGCAGTACTATGAGGTTGTCTTTTAAGTCTTTTATCTTAGTAACACAACAGGGAAACCTTTCATATGCTTTTTTTCTTTTTTCAATCTAATTGGTGTTTCTCCTTCTTTGCAGGATGAGATATCATGCTCGCTCAGTGCTCAGATCTTTGAGTTATGTGACCCTGATTTATTTCCAGAAACCATACAAACTTCTGAAGTGACTTCTTCCTCAAATTGTGGACAAGAAGACAACTCTTCATACACTACAAACCTGTCTTTCCCTTCTGACTTGAACAACTTCAATTCCCTCAATGATACTAATGACAACGCTAATGTAACCACCACCGCCGCTGCTGCCACCACAACTTCTCCCATCACGATTACCAATAATATTAGCAATCTCTCTGCCCTCTTCGATGGTCAAGAAGATGACATTTCTGCCTCCATAGACTTCTCACCATCCCCTCCATTCTCCGTCTCTCAATTCGCTGCAAACCAACAAGGCCCATTTGACTTCACCTCATTGCAAACTACTACTAGTAAAGCGACTACTAATCCTTCAACTTCACAAGTCCCAATAATCAATCCTGTTGGTGTTGAAGGGCTCTCGCAGTTTCCTTCAAGGGACAACAATGTTGTCCCTCTCATGGGACCTCCATTGGGAATTGAAGATGATTGTCTTTTGACTATGCGGTCTTATGTCCATTTGAATCCTTCCTCTCCTTCTTGCTCTTTCCTTGACCATTCTTTGGCATCATATTTACCAGGAAGTCTGAATTCCGCCCTGTCTTCTGCTGACACTTGTGGGATTTTCACTGGAAATCTTCTCATGAATCCAGAAATACAGCCTCAGGATTTGGATTTCCAAGGTGACGGTGGTGGACTGTTTTGTCCTGAGCCTTTGCCGCTGCTTTTTAACCCTGGTAGCCTTCAGGTAAAGAAATCTCTTCTTGTAAAGATGTCAGAATTCAATTTCTTTGTCGTTGATAAAGAAGAGAAAAAGAAATGCATATCAAGTTGGCTTCCTTTTTTTTTTTTCATCGATCGGTATACGAGCTTATCCAACTAATCTAGTCTGAATACTATGGGTTCGTTGAGGGGTTGGCTCTCTCAAATCATTTTTTTCTGTTTCTCAAGGTACAAACCAGAGAGCTCTAGTTAAGAGAGTAGAGTGACCGACCACTCAACTCAAAGAAACTGGTTGAATGATCGAACACTTTACTTGTTTAACTAGACACTTTACTTGCTTAATTAGAGGTTTCGAGTTCAAGTCCTCAAAATAGAAAAAAAAGATTTGGAAGAACCAATGAAAAAAAAAATTCAAGTCCGCTTGTGATCATTTATTTATTTATTTATTTTTTCTGCACCTGATTGACAGACACTTAGCAATGAAAGTCAACCACTTGCAAACGGTGGTGGGAGTTCTACTCCTTTGGCATCAGAGATCACAAGTTTGGAAGACTCTACCTTCAAAGTCGGGAAACTCTCCGTTGAGCAAAGGAAGGAGAAGATTCATAGATACATGAAGAAAAGAAATGAGAGGAATTTTAGCAAGAAAATCAAGGTCTCTCTCTCTCTCTCTCTCTCTCTCTCTCTCTCTCTCTCATACTAGAGTTTGTGATCATACATTTGGTTGGCTTGAAACTCTATTTCTAGACTAGAATTGGGATTGTGTTTAACATGTTTGAAGACTAATATTGTAGAATCAAAGTTGGGATTTTACAAAAATCTTTAACAGAAGAACTTTAGAAATAAAAAATTGCACAGATAGAATCGAGATTTTAACAACTGTGACACTAACTCTTGGAAATGATAATGCAGTATGCATGCCGCAAAACGCTTGCAGACAGTCGACCTCGAGTGAGAGGAAGGTTTGCAAAGAATGATGACTTTGGAGAGGCTCATAGAGCTACCTCAAGCACCCATGAGGAAGATGAAGACGATGAAGTAAAGATTAAACCTTTTACCCAAAAAGTTCTTATTTGGACCAAATTTAAAAACTGACATACATTTTTATTTTTGGACTTTAGGTAATTGTGAAAGAAGAAGAGGAGATGGTCGATTCCTCAGACATCTTTGCACACATAAGTGGTGTAAATTCCTTCAAATGCACCTATCCAATCCAATCCTGGATCTGATTTAGTTCTTATTCTAACCAAGGTCAAGCAGTATTCTACAGTCTACAATTTTGCAGGCCCTGTCTCAGCCAGGATTTCTATGTCAGGGTCCTGGTTTTAGTAGAACTTGAATAATTGGGTCATTACTTTTGGATGGTTATTAGAATCAAAAAGTAATCAAAAAAAATTATATGCTTAGTGAATAAAAAGAGATCTTTTGTAGATAACATCATCTCTTGTATTGACTTTGACAATTATTTCTGTGTCTACAAGCCAATGGCACTTCTTTCTTTTACCACATATTTTAGGGTTGGTACCTAAGACATAAGGGTATTTTGTGAAAACTTATTTCATGTTGTATGATGGGGCATTGTACGTCATGTCCCGAAGGGGGTGGGGGTTAAAAAATAACAATAGGCAAATCTCTCTTAATGTCTTCAGAATTGTTAAGATGGTGATTGATCAAAGGTCCATTGTTTTTTTTTTGTGGAAAATACAAACCTTACACAAAATTAATAAACCAAATGTTATAATAGTACTTGTAATATCAATTTAGTACTCCCGCACTGCCTTGACAGCCTAGTGATCCCATGACTACAAAAAACAATTATTAAAAGGAATTTAAAATCAAAAATTATGAATGAAAATGATCATAAGAAGGATTTTTATGTTGAAATTTAATAATAAAAATATAATCAGATTTTTATGTTGAAATTTAATAAAGGGGATAAAAATGAAGAGGCTACCATTTGAGGTGTCCAGGATGGTATTGTCATTGCATTCTCTTTTGGGAATGTGGTTTTTGAGAATCCTGGACCCTCATTATGTTTTGGGTAGGCTTAGTTCAGTCTCAATTGTGGGCTGAGTTCATTTATGGTGAAAAGTGATGGCAATAACATCGCAGAGACTTTGCCCTGTCATGCACGAAATTAAACGAAGATCAACATTTTTCCTTTATGAAATATTTTGAGACGTTAAATTTTATATTTTTATATTTTTAATTAATTAAATAAATATAATTTTATATTATTTATTTTATGATTAATAATTTTTTATATTTTTATTTTAAAATATGATAATTTTATAATTTTCATAAAATAATCAATATTTATATAAAATTTTTATATTTTTTTATATTTACACATTTGCTCTTATTTCTATTTACTGTATTTTTATAAAATATCAATTTTTTTTTATCATTTCATATTTATTTCCGTTTCTCATTTCTATTTCTATTTCCGTATAACCTTGATTTTAACTTCTCCCAGCTGGAATTAATATTTTGAGTCAAAAGAAAACAATATTTAAGGTTTAGGACTTTTATCCTCCTCAACTTATATGTTAATTCTCTTTAGGTTTGGCTGTTTGTGAAAAAAAAATTGCATTGACGTTCAATTTTATTTTTTCTTGGGAAAATTAACATATTAAAAAATGTACATGAAAACAAGGGCAAGACATTTCTTGAATTCGACTAGGAACAAATGTTGTTATTGCACTACTTTTGACAGCTGAAGCATCATCGGATGTTCATATCTGGAAAGGTATTCTGAAAAGCAGGGATTGTATTAAACAGGGGACAATATGGAGAGTTGGTAATGGAATAGAAATTAACTTCTGGAGAGACACTTGGGTGGGAAACAAGTGTTTAATAAATCAGTTGAATAGGGAGCTCAAATCAGAAGACCTCAACTTAAGAGTAGCTTACTTTCTAGATCAAGACAAGAATTGGAAGATTGCGGATCTAGAACAATTTCTGCCCCGTGAGAAAGTTGAGGAAATCAGAAGCATCCTAGTTCCTAGAAGGGTTGTTGCTCAGGATAAAATTATATGGAGGAGGAATAGTGATGGCAATTTCTCTGTTTCGTCAGCGTATAAGATCCTCAATGAAGAAGATGAACAGGGTCGGGAGGTGAATGTGGATGGGGCTTGGAAGAAGATTTGGAAAGCTGAATGCCCTGAAAGAGTGAAACTCTTCCTCTAGCTGGTTAGAAAAAACAGGATCCTCACTAATGTGGAAAGAAAAAGACGAAACCTCTGTGAGGAAGCTGTTTGTCCTTGCTGCAACTCTGAGGATGAATCGGCTCTCCACATTCTAAGGGATTGCAACAAAGCTAAGCAAGTATGGCTTTTGACTTGTCCTAAGCTGAAGGGTGATGATATTTTTTGGAGATTGCCTCTCCATCAATGGGTGGATGAGAACATCAGGAGAGCAGATAAATGGGGAGATGTGAAAATATCCAATATCTTTTTGGCAACCAGCTGGTATCTTTGGAAATTCAGATGTAGAGAGATCTTTCAAAAAGAAAAAATCCAGCCGCTAAACGCAGCTAAAATTGCCTTCCATATGGCCCGTCAGCTAGACAAGGGGAGGAGGAAAATGGAAGCTAATAGCTCTTGTAGCCTCAGGAAAGTCAGATGGCATGCTCCGCGGGAGGGAGGCTTGAAATTAAATGCTGATGGAGCTGTGAATAAGAATACGGGGAGAGCTAGTGCAGGGAGATTGGGTGGCTGGTTTTTTCCTTAGTCTGGGCAAAGGCCATGTTCTTCAAGCTGAGACTTGGGGGTTGAGAGAAGCTCTTTCCATGGCCAAGAGACGGGGCTTCCGCCTAATTGAGGTGGAAATGGACTCTGAAGTCCTGGTGAAGTTGTTGAAAGAAGGAACTCCGGAAGACCATCCATTCTTTTGTATTATCCAGGATTGCATTATAACTACGAGAGAGTTAGGGGTGGAGCAAGTGAAGCATGTCTTCAGGGAGGCGAATGTGTGTGCTGATCTCATGGCAAGGCTGGGACAAAGTGGCAATGACAGGCTGGTTGAGCTGGATGATCCGCCGGACTCTATCGTTCATCTCATCCTACAAGATAAGGAAGGTGTTCAGAGGTCCAGGAAGATGAACTGGTCCAAGGATTAGTTTTGTCTCTCTTGTTTTGCTGTGCTGTTTTTGCTTCTCTCGTTTTTTCACCAAAAAGAAAAATAATAAAAATAAAAAATTAACTGGGTGGGTTCAAGTTGACCTTGGCTTTGCAAAATTTTGGACATTTCACTCATTTTCCTCTCTCTCTCTCTCTCCTCATACCTCTATCTGAATCCATGACCAAATATGGGTATGGGTCTCAATTTTGGCATCTAATAATAAAAAAATGTCAAAAACATGAAAGAAGATGATGAATTACAAATAAAATATTAGTTTAGGGGTTTTAAAAAAATTATAGCTTCTTATAATTTGTCTCAACTTACCTTTTTCTTTATAGAAAATTTAGAATTTTATAATTAAAAATTAATTTTAAATAAAAAATTAAATTATTATTATTACATTGAAAAATATATTATTAAAAAGTTCACCTAATCTAAGCTAAACAGCCTCAATTTCCTACATGGGTCGATGATAGTATGAACCTAAATTTTGTATATTTAATTATTTATTTTGTTGGTAATTTTGTATATTTAATTATTTATTTTGTTGGTTAACTATAAATTTCAGTTTAAAATTACTTATTTCTCAATAATTATCATATAAATAAATTTTACTATTCAAAATCAATTTGTTTAAATTTAGGCTTGCCTCTGCCTCAGGCTCTGACTCAGCCACGACAAAACGGGCCTAGGTAATGATTGGATGAAACCATAGAAATCGCATCACATTTTTAGTTTAAATAGCTCTCTTCCACCGGTAACATGCAGGTATATTTAATGAAAATTAAATTTTTTTAATTAAAATTTTAAAAGTAATAAAAAATCACCAAAAACGTTAATTTTTTAAATGGACCTTATGATTACTCAAATTAAATTAATTATAAAATTTTCAATACCGATTATCGATTATCAATTATTTGGAGGGGAAAAAAAAAAAAAGCTCTCTTCCAACCAAAATCTTTTGTTTTTCTTACAATTAGGTCCATGAGAAGTAAGATCCACGATAGAGAATTTCTTTTTCTTTTTTTTTTTCTATATTGAAAACAACTTGAGAGTTTTTAAATTGATAGGCACTGAATTATACATTTGCCTCATATTAATTAACTTAAATTTTTGAGTGGGGTATATAAATAAGGAGATTCTTTATTTTTGTAATTAGTTTTGATAAAAGAATTCAAATTTTTAGATAATATTACAAATATTTTCAGAGCAATTAAACCTTGGTTTTTTGTTTAATTAAAGATGATTGATTTCAACACAAAATCAAGCTTGCTTTGGCATTTTTATCCAAAATGCAAATTCAAAGGATCCCAAGTGGAAACCGATGGTATATGGTTCAACGCCTATTACCACAAGACTGAAATTACCCAAATCCATTAGATCATAAAACCCACAAAACAATTGAACACACTCTCAATCTCTCAATTAAGTGCTCTCTCGATTGAGCACTCTAATTTATGTCTTTTGACCCTCTTGATTTTACTCTGTCGAGAAGCCATCTAGTCCTTTACCCTTTTGTCATCTCAGCTCTTGGCTCTCGGGCCTCTCGGTCATCTTATTTCTTACTGGATGTGTTTTATTAATACAAAGTAATTTCATTATGCGATAAGTACAACTTGATATCATCAATAAGGAAATAAATCTCTAACAAATTTAAATCTTCCTTAATTAGATATGAATCTCACCAACTCCTGGGGAAATCTTTATCAGTAAGAAAATAGATATCGGTAGTCACTTTCGATTAGGCAAGGAATTTTCATAACAACTTGAACTTTCCTTAACCAATAGAATTCTAAATATACTAAAGTTTTTTAACTACAGTTCCTATAATTTCGAAAGATTCTTAACAATCTCTTTACAAGAAAACTAGGGTTACTACACTCTTAAACATATACGAAACTTGTCATACAGGCATGCTATATATTTAGTACAACTGTCAAGTATGTTTATAAATTCTACACTCTACACATAGACAATACAGGACTATCTTATGGCTCTTTTCAATCTATTTCTTATTCATTTATAATCGTTCTTTCTTATTTGAATATCAGAACCCCCCTCGTTGAAATACCCTCTGACAGTATTTGTAGGTCCCATCACTTGTGAAGACCTAGAAGACTCTGTTACACCGGTTTCATACTCGGGTCAGCGGAGCATATATCTATAAAGTAAAACGTACCTCCATCAGATTGGCACTTCTTAGCCGGCATATTCATGCCTTGTCTTTTGTCATACCAAGAAGAAAGAACAGAAACACCTCAAAGGTCATGTCTATAGTGGGAGGACAGACATCTAATCCTGTAAACACTTCTCTAACAACACCTCCCAAAAATCAACCAGATACTTCGGCTTTCCACCGCCAACATCATCAAATAGAAACGTTTCCCTAGGAAAATCCTCATTCGCCTACCACCCAACCTCAAAACCAGTCGATTCTACTTGTTACTCCAAACTCTCCTAATACAGTCCACCGCTTGGAGATAGTGAGACTCAAATCAAAGATATATGGGATGATTAAACAGTTGAAATAGCTTAGTCGTGCTCACCAATATGAAGAATCATCCTCTCTCCAGAGGTCAGAGCATTCGTGCTTGCATAGACTCCAACATCAAAGGCACCAAGAGTGCTCGGTGACCTCCTAACATGATTTGAATGATCTGAGAAAGCAAATCAAGGACCTCATGGTTGCTGAATTGAAACGTGCTAATAAAAGAAAAGAAGATGCCACCTAATATGCCACAGCCCTCTCTCCTTTCGATCCCAAAGTCTCTACTGAACCAATGTTATGAGATGTACTCCTCCCTCCTATGGAGAGGTATGACTGCACTACCGACCTTTGGGACCACGCAGCCCACTCAATGATAGTTATGATTTCAAGGGACATATCAAACGTGGTCATGTATAAACACTTCCAAATGACTTTAAAGAACAATAATCTCTTGCATGAAATGGTGAAAATCTAATTTTACTGTATTTTAAACAAAACATGCTTTGATATGCATTGATTCAACGTGTGATATTAAATCTCAAATCTGTTTTGTGATTATTGGAGTGTCTTAAACTTATGTTTTCTACGATTATGCATCCATGTTTGAAAAGAAATGAAATTGTGCTATGATTTGAGAAACGGAATAGTTGTTATTCGACCATTGCATTGGTTTGTTGAATTTGAAATGATTTTGATGAAATTGTATTGGCACACGGATTTGAAATGTTTTGATGAACTGTGAAGGCACCGGGATGCCCACTTGTGATGAGATACTATGATGATGACATTGATGATTCCGTAGCTACGAAGGGACTTTGTAGAGGCATGAGTTGTCCGGATACGCTTCTGCAAGAGGTATCCGCAAACGTCCAGTGATTGATTCATAGGCGCGGCCGGTTGAACCCTCATCGGGGGAGGACGTGTGTCCATCACCGTCTAGCACCGCACGTTGTCCTATTGACAAGCATATATATATTCATAGGCGCGGCCGGTTAAACCCATATTTGGGGGAGGACGTGTGTCCATCACCATCTAGCACCGCACGTGGTCCTATGTGACGAGTCTGGGTAAGCAAGGGCTAAACCCACGGCCAACGTCGGGGTAGAGAGCTACTTTTGAAACACTTTGCATATTAAAACCCTCGATGCGTCTGTCCCAAGTCATGGTTGACCTTTGTCAGGATTCTTTTAGCTTGCTCTATGATATACTTGATTTTAAATGGATGCATATATGTGTGATATCGTGTGATTGAATAAATGAATTCATTTTGTTGAACATATCATGATTTATTGCGAAACTTGAACTTTTGTTTATGAATGATATTATTTGACACTCTAATGTTCACCTATACTATTAGTACTTGAGATTAATCCCCTCACTCACTGAATATCCTCCCATAGATACTCACCCCTCTTCTTTCCTCCCTCAGACAGGATCATTGTCTAAAGCGACATTTCAGACTCTAGAGGCTTCGGTTGATCATTGGCGGATTTGGTTATTCTGAACGGTGAGATTTTAAGTTTAAGTTGAAACTTGAATTACGTATTTTATATCGACCCTGCGAGGTCTTATTGAGATCCGTAGTTGGCCGTGTACTTATTTTGGGATGACTGTATAATTTATGTATATTTATTTGCGAAACTCTCATATTTCATTTGCATTGAGGCAATTATACGTATTTGTATGTTACTTGGGAAAAAGTATTGTATATTATATAATAATTTAGGTCCGCTTGGTATAGCGGCTGCTCATGCTCTAGTTGGGCATGACAGTAGAGGTCTGTGACTAGGTTTGTTGATAGTTTATTTAGCCTGGCGTTGTCCTGGATGTCTGCCGTGGTTGGTGGGTTGTTGTGAGGCCGGGATGACCCTTTTATTTTAATTTCAGAATGATTTTAAATTATACAGGTTGATATACAGGTAAATTGTACATGGGAGACCTCCGATTTATGGGGAGGTTCTGTCCGATTTTCTGTAGAAATACAGCCGGCATCCAGGGCAACGGGCGGCTGTTCACGATTCCCGGTTTGGGGCGTGACAACAACACCCTGATATGGTTTAATTCGCTACCTCCATTCAACATTAGAAACTTTTCACAACTCTGCCAATAGTTTGAAACTCATTTTATGATTACCCAGGGAGACAAGAGGAAATCTATCCCCCTCCTGTCTCTATAACAAAGGGACGATGAGCCCTTAAGAGACTTTTTAGACAAGTTTAAGACTGAAACGATTAAGGTCTCCAGTTTAAACCAGTCTATCACACTGGTAGCACTACTCACTAGTATACGACCTTTAGGGATGAAGACTTTTGTAATGAAGAATCCTTCATCCACCATTCAAGATTTCTATTCTCGAGTAGGAATGTATATTGCAGTGGAGGAAACTGAGGCATTTGATAAATGCCGAAATAGGGCCAAAAAAAACGAGCCCAGCTACTCCTCTCGACAACCTTCACCCAAGAGAGCTGATTGGGAGCTCCTCCTTGCAGGTTCACCAACTACACTCCTTTAAATGACATGCCCAGTCAAATCTTGTGTAGATCAGGAATAAGCCTTATATTAGATGGGCCTCGTACCTCCTGGAGGATGATTCAAAAAAAGATGACTTAGTATTGTCACTTTCACTGAGACTATGGCCACCTAATGAACGAACGTAAGAAGCTAAAGGATGAGCTTGAGGTTTTAGTTCGAGATGGCAGACTATAGAGGTTTATCAGTAGGTAACGAAAGAATACCCCCCTTGGAGTCAGCATGCGGCAGCATAAGCAAACGAGCCAAATGAACTACCTCTCCTGGGAGCTACCCGTAACCAAGCCAGCGGGGTAATCCTCCAGATACAAGCGAACACCCAGAGACAAAACGGATGGTCACACCAATCTTTTAGAGGATTGAGGCTCTCACCTCCAAAGAGGTTCTTACCGCCCATATCGAGAAAGGACAAAAGAAGAAAAAATCCATCATAGGCTTTGATGATGACAATCTGATAGGGATTGATCCAAGTAGTCATGACCCGTTGGTTATCATAGCCAAAATAGGCCAGTATATAGTAAGGAGAATTTTCATCGATTAAGAAGTAGGTTGCGATCTTCTCTACTCAGACATTTTCTAGCAAATGGGTTTCATCATACTCACCTCTATGTCACTAATTAGATATGTTGATTCAAGGTTTTTATAGTTATTCTTATAATGATATCTCCTTTTCATATGCTCTATTGTCTTTTCATAACAATCTAACTAAAATGAGCACATATAGCCGAGAACAGCTTGCTGGTATCAAATGCCCTCAAACACGTCACTAATATTAGATGTAACACCCAATAGAGCAGACACAAGTTACTCCCTCTCGGTGCAATGCCATCACCACCCTCTTAACGCAACGCCAATGAGCCCTCTCGATGCAATGCCATCAAATCCTCTCTTGGCTCAATGTCAATGAGCCCTCTCGGTGCAATGCTATCAAATGCTCTCTCTTAGCACAATGCCAATGAATCCCTCTTAGTGCAATGCCATCAAATGTTCTCTCTTGGTGCAATGCCAATAAGCCACTCTTGGCGTAATACCATCAAATGCTCTCTTTTGACACAATGCCAATAAGCCCCTCTCGGCGCAATACTGTCAAATAGTCTACCTTGATGCAATGCCAACAAACTCTCACGACATAACGCCATCCAATGCCTTTAAACATGTTGTCAAAACGGGAAAGAACTCTCGACCACATAGACATGACCCACTCTCTCAGTTTAGTACATTGTAAAGGTTTTTCACTCCCATTATCTTTCAACTCAACGCCTCACATGGGTTCCACACCTAGTCTAGCCAATATACAGATCTAACTCCTGAGCGGGTTACTCTTACGATCTTTCAACTCTACACCATCTATGGGTTCAATGCTTACATGACTGAGTCTGCATCCTATACTACTTGTTTATTCCTGCAGTTTAATTTTTTGGCTCCACATTGCACAACGAATATCCCTTGTATATACTTTCAACTATACACCCTATGAGCATTCCCTTGGTTCTAAGCTTTATTGGGAGCCCTCTTGGCACTGAGGGAAAATTTTACCTTGTACATAATCGAAGTGGTTGAAAGAAAAATACGAATTCCAGAAAGCTCATGAGACATTCATTTCATTATAGGTATACACCAAACAAGGAGGTCCATGAATAATTTGAAAGCAGGGTACATCAGGATAAGCAAACTAAAGGGAAATTCATACATTATAACTAAAGAGATAAAGGAGGAGCACACTTCTGTCCAAACTCTCGAAACTAGCCAGAGAGCAGCAACGCAGGAGTTTGCATCAACAACCTCTTGAGAAAATACAACAGTAGTAACACCAACTAGGGTCTGACCTAATTTCTTAAGATCTTGACCACCAGCATTACCAGCTAAGTCTTCCTTCAGTCCGGTCTGGTAGATAATATCTTCTGCTCGCTGTAATCTTTCAAAAACCTCTTGGTGGCGGTGCTCATAGCTCTCCTTAACCTCCGTAACCTTCCTCTCTGAGGTTGCAAGTGCTTGCCCTCTTTCCTTTGCTAACTTCATGGCGGCCTCCCGCTCCGCCTCACTATTTCTCAACATACCCTCTACCTTTTTGCATTCCACAGTCACAATATCGGTATATCACTATGAGCTATCCAGGTCAGCTTGCAGCCACTCTATCTCTTTTTTCTTTTTGCGTAAGGCAACATTGGTTGCCTTTTCTTTCTTAGCTTTCCTCTGGGATGGCCAACACGAAGTTGAGCGAGCTCTTCTGAGCACTGACCCAATGTGCTCTGCAAATAGTCCACTAACCACTTCTTTCTTAGCATTTGAAACTCAACCATAGTAGCAATTTGCATAAAAAATAACAAATTATCTTTTCCATAACAAAAGCATTAGATTTATCCGAATTTAAAAAAAATATACTATAATTCCAAGGGCTATTATTGTCTCGTCACCTTGCTCCACTAATAAACCATTCATTTCTGACTCGGCTCGGTAGAAATCCAGTTTGTTAGTGAACCTTCTTGCTTTGACAATGTCTAAGTAATAGAAATTATTATTCCCGCAGCTACTTGTTGCAGTCTCCCTCTCTTTTAGATCCTTCGAACAATCAAAGGACCTAACAAAAATGAGAAAAGAGGGGTTGTTTGCTCAAGCATGATCCTTTTACCCTTTCAAGTTTATGGATACTCCGGGAGGGCACTTGAAGAACCTGGTTCAACCCTCGTTACCCCCTCCTCTAGACCAACATTTGGGGCTCTTAAGGAAGTGTCCTCTTCCTCGAAAACGGGAGCTCTAGCCTCAACACTTAACACCTTAAGGCTTTTGATAGCCCAAACTTGTTTCTCTTCCCCTACCTCCTCGATGCTAAGAGTAGGGGTTATCAACTGACTTCTCTTCCCTTTGAGAATAAAAGTAACAATTAGGCACACTGCCCTCCCTTTATTCTGACGCGCTTTCCCCCTCTTCTCTCGCTCTCCTGACCACTGTGGTCAGTGATTCCGATAGCCTTCCACGGAGAGCTTCCACGGAGAGCTTCCACTTTGGCCTTCTCTCCCTCGACACCCTCTAATAAAAGAACTGATTTTCCATATGCCGATGGAAGCATGCCTACTGAGCTTAATTTACCACCATCATCTACATAGTCATCTCTTTCTCCTCAGAATGGACCCCATGATAGTATTTTCAGATGTACTCCCCTTATCCTCAATATCCTTTTTTGATTGAGTCCTTATTAACCTTTTGGTGGTAACCTGTCGAGATCATCCACCTCAGCAAAATCAATAACATCGACGAGTCTCTTGCCCTCTTTTCTAACATAAATAGTCTCTAAATTTGAAACTTCTCATTCAATAAAAGACTGGCTAACATCAGCATCTCGTCCTCAATTAAGATCTCCACCTAGATAGTCTTGTCCTTTGCAACACAAAACTTGTCAATCGATTTAACAAAACTTAAATGCTGGGAAGATGCAGAGACTTTCAATTCCACAGAAGGCTGTGCATCAGCCCCAGTAGGAAATTTTTATTTGCAAACTTTACAAAAAAGAATTTTTTCCTCCATAACCTATTGATAGTTTTTCTATATAAAAAAAAAAACTTCCATTTCGACTCTCGCCATGTTTGGACGCAATACCAATCTTCTGTGGGACCCAATAACACACTTTCTCAGACAAAATACTAAAGACAGAATCTAGAAATCGAACTTCAGATGACAAAAACTCAACAAACTAGCCACAATCACTACCTGCCACCATGCACTAGGGATCAACAGGGTTAGAAATATATTCCAACCTCCTAAAAGCCATAGCCAAAGGTCCTAAATAGAGCACCTGTAGACTGTACCTTACGTATTACCTATACATGGAAACACAACCCTTTGGCATTTGATTTGCCCTTTCCTCCTTTGTAGGTAACCTTAGGCGAAAGTTATTGCCTAAACTCATGTCTTTTGATGTAACTTGTAATTCTTTATCTGTCATTATGCTCTTAATCTTAGTAATACTACGATGGTTATGTGAATCAAAACCTTTCGCCATTTCAATCTCTTCAGAAATGTCGCAAACCCTAAATTATTGAGTTCTTTTTCTCTCCCAAAAGAAATTGCCTAAAGTGTAAACACAACACTACCCACAACCAATTGGAAAATGAGTAATAAGAAGCATGTTACAAAGATTCACGAAAATCGAAAAGGCACGTACTGCATTTAATATTCTACTATCGCGCCTATCTCACTGATCAGAAAAACTTTTCGTTTTCATGAAATTTCGAATTTTTTCTCCAAATCTACTCCTAACGCCACTTTTACGAAACAACATTAGTAGTTGGGGCAATTGATAGTGCATGGTCCAGTAGCCCATTATCACAAGACCGGAATTACCTGGGTCCATTATATCGTAAAACTCATGAACAATTGAACATGCTCTCGATCTCTCGGTTGAGTGCTCTCTTAGTCAAGTGCTTTAACTTGTGCCTTTTGACACTCTTGGTCTTACTCTCTCGAGAAGCCAACTACTCTCTGACCTCTCGGTCATCTTAGCTCCCGACCCTCGAGCCTCTCGGTTATGCCACTCCTCAATGGATGCATTTTATTAATACAAAATAATTTCATTATGTGATAAGTACAACTTGAAATCACAGGTAAGTAAGTAAATCTTTAATAAATTTAAATCTTTTTTAATTGGATATGAATCTTCCCAGCTCCCAGGGAAGTTTTTATCAATAAAGAAATAGATCTCAGTTGTCACTTCTAATAAAGCAAGAAATTTCCGTGACAACTTAAGCTTTCCTTAACTAACAGGATTCTAAACACCCTAAAGGTCTTTGACTACAGTTCCTGTACTTTTGAAAGATTCTCAGTAATCTCTTTACAAAAAAACTAGAGTTCCTACACCCCTAAACGTATACGGAACCTGCAATACAGGCATGCTATATATTTATCGTAGCCAGCCAGGTATGTTTATGAACTCTACACTCCACATGTAGAGACAACATAGAGCAATCTTACAGCTCTTCTCAGTTTGTTTCTTATTCATTCATAACCGTTCTTTTTAATTTGAGTGTCAAAATCTATTCTATCGGAGCACCTTCCAATGATATTTGTACTTTCTCCTCAATACTGGTTCTACACTCGGATAACCCACCTCTATCAGAAACCATTTAAATTGACGCAGCACTAGGGATGCCACTCCAAATTGATTTGAGGGGCAACCATGGTGGGTTACCCGAACATAGCAAAATCTCCTATTTGGATCAACTTCACACGGTAAAAACCCACGAAAAATAACCCTCCAAAGTCCAAACCAGAAGAGCACCGGTCCAAGGAGAGACCTTATGTGTTGAGGTCCTACAACTAACACTGAAAACCTAAAATAGATATTTGACAAGTCAAAATTATATTGTCAATTGATCCATCCTGTCAATTATATATGTAAAACCTATATAGCAAGGAAATAAACCAATGTTAGAAAAATGCAAAATCATTCTTTCAAATGACATCTGAGCATTGTCAGACCCAATTTTGAGAGAACACTCTCAACGTAATCTTTCACATTCCCAAATTTTGAATGCGAAATTTAGTTAAGAGATTTAACATTTTTACTCATTAAATGAACTGTCTGTTGGTACAAATACCAAAATCATAACTTATCATATTTAAGTGCATTTTAAATAATTTTTAAAATTTAATTCTATTCGATCAGTTTTTAATACTTTTTTAAATAAAAATCAATTAATACATAGGAATTAAAATTATACATGCAAAGCACCTCATTTACTGTTTAAGTGCATTTAGAATTAATTGAAAACAAACAATATATCATGAATCTTTCCTTCATTTATCCCCTCTTTTCTTTTGTGGTTCTTCCTTGACTATGTGCTCCCAAACCCCTTGCCCTAGAAATAACTTCACATAAAGGAGACAATTTAGGAACAGGAGTAACATAATACGTCAAACGGTCCCATTTTAGGACTATTATAATTCAAATGGTTAGGCACATGTCCTTGTCCTTAAGTCTAATCTTCAAAAACCGTGTTTGTTTAAACCATGAAAGCCCGGAATCAATGAAATGAATCAAACTATGTATTTGGTAATAGAAGAAAAGGGTGAGCATTTCTAGTATTAATAATTTTTTTTTAAAAAAAAAAACAAGGAATGTGAAAATAGCAATTTTCATTAATCAATTTTGTCGAATTAGTGTTTTAATAATCAAAAGTAAATACAAAAATAGTGTGTGAAAATAGTAGAAAATACGAAATATTAAATATAGGGTTTAAGACAAGCAAATACGAAATATTAAATATAGACAGAAACTATAATATATATATATATATATATTTTGGTAGTAATAGAAACTATTATATAAAAAGACAGATAAAATTGAGTTTTTAGCATAAGAGAGAATTTTAAACTCAACTCAACCAAATTAGAGTTGGGGATTTAAAAAATTAGTCCCCATCTACCGGAAAGGTGAATGATGTCGTTGGACTAGGACTGTTATGAGACTTGGTCAAGGCTCGAGCTCAACTTTAGTTCGGTATTGAGGTTGAAATCGACTTCAATTGTATCGAGTTTAAAGACTTAACGAACTTAATAAATTATATCTTTAAAATAATTTTAATTTTTTTAAAATAATTTTTATTTATTAAAATAATTATAGTTTTAAAATAATTTTTAAAATAAGTGATATTATCCGATAACATTACTCGATCATACTTTGAACTCGAGTTTGAGCTTGAGAAATGTGATCTAAACGAGATCGAGCTCATCAAAACGACCTTTGAACCGAGTTTGAATATTAACACTGCTTAACTCGATTCGAGTATCATAACATCTCTTGGATTAAAAGAGTAAAGGGTGAGTGATATTCATGTTTACTATTACCCAAAACTCGATGCAAGGAAAATTTTGAGGATTCAAATGATTGACTAGAATGTTTTGCTCAAATGGTTACTTGAATAACCCAGAAAAACTATTGGATGTGATAAGAGTTTGAAATTTGAATTTTATCCTTTTTCCTATTAAATATATTGAATTTGAATTCGAATTCGAATTCGAATTTATGGGACATACTTTGGATGCATCTGACACACCGTCGGCGTAATTATACTAGCTAATAAATACACAAATTCCTACGCCCTTTTTTTTATTATTTTTTTTCTCCTTTTCCGGTACACAAGAGAAAGTGCGCCTAAAATATTGATACTATTAACTAAGAAAGTACTCAATCCAACAACGAAAATATTATATATTAAAATTAAATTAATTATTAAAATATATTATATATCAAAATAAATTAATAATTTATTTATTTTTAAAAATATTTGATACTCTTTGTTTTCATGTGTAATAATAAACTTCTTATTTAAATTTAATTTATTATAATATTTTATTAAAATAATAGATTATTAGAATTTTATATTATTATATTAATGCATATTTTTAATATAATATTGGAACTCTTTTTATATATTTTCTCAAATCACCTATGTTGATTATTCCTAATTTTTTCCGCAAAATTTGTATATTGATTTCCCTCTTGTCGCACATGAACTCCCTTTACAAGCCACTCGCGATTCCACAAGCTCCTAATATCACTGGTTATAGAGGATGCCATTCAAAAACAAGTCTTCAATCATGGTTAATGCCCTAGAGAGAGTCGTATTCAAGAAACAACTGCTGCGCACGACCCTTGCAAGCAAAAATTAAGTCAAAACCTAATCCCCAACGGTCCTATAAACATATTCTTTTTCTTTCTTGGTTGAAATTCCATGGACATATTCGAGGCAATGCTAATGAGAAAATAAACCAAACAACAAATTCTGAGCCTAAATTCTAATAATTAAAATCGATTATTTGAGAGATAAAATTATAGAAGAGAGAAAATAAACCAAAATGCTTACTATTTGATAATCTTACTTTTTAAAAAAAAAAAAAACAAAATGATGTGTTGTGAGGTAACGAAGTTTTGTTTTGTTTTTGTTTTTGGTCCTTTTGGATTTGTTCCCGGGTAGAGCTCATTTCCATGTGAAATTGAGGATATGAATCCGACAAAGTAACTTCAAATATGGTATATTTAGATAGGAAGCAAGAGTAGTGATGCGTAGACGCAAGAAATTTGACAACCATATGTTGATTTGACAAATGAAAGCTAGAAAATTACATAGGAAAGGAACAACCTCATTTTCAATTAGGTTGTTGGGTATAAGAACAAACAAACTCTGCCCTTAATCTTAGTTTTTTTTTTTGAATTATAAAATCATATTCATGCTCCTACTGATATAATGGTCGAACACTACATTTTCTTAATTATAAATTTTGGATTCAAATTATAGAAATGAAGAATTAAGATTTGAAAGAGTTTACCCCTTCATGAAGAGTCTGTCATTGCCTAATCTAAATTAATCGGATAAAATCTAAATATTAATTGGATATTGACCGGTGGTAAGTAACCTATTTAAAAAAATCATATTCACACTCATAATTGGATCTTATTAGATTTAGTAGGCCCCACTTCTATATGATCTTAAACATAATCCTCTTTCAATTCAATGATTTATTTGAATTTTCTTTTATTTGTCAATTGGGTAGGTGAAAATTTTGAATCCTGCGACCTTATTATGGTGGGAATCCAAGATTTGGATTTGGATACAATGATGGAGTGGTAGAGGCCACCAGAGGGCTATGGTGACCATAAGTGTCCAAACAATTGAGAGGTTGATTAGATTCCATTTGAAATAATTAGTCTCTTTAATTAAAAAATTTATGTAATCTTACTTTAAAACTATATATCTTTTCATTAAAAATTATTTAAATAACAAAAACAGAGACAAAATTGAGAAAATACAAATGGGTTTTAATTATGATACATAAGAAAAATGTAATTCACTGCCATTATCATAAATCTTGACCTTCCCTTCCTAAATTTCAAATATGGTATGTGTTTATCGATTTTATTCATGTAAGGGTTAAGTCTAGATTAGGCTCTAAATTAAAAGAGTTCATCCAGTATATAAAATATTCTCCGATTTAGTATAGAGATAGGAGAGGGTGGACGTATATATATACAGTCTTCCTCTTATATTTTACAAAAAGACTATTTTCACGTTTCGAACCCAAAATAGATTAAACTCTAAATTATTACGTGTTTTGTATATATGATCTAATCAAATTACAAAACTCTATGATTCGATGAGAGTCATACCTATTATTTCAAATTTAAGAATTATAGTAACACATAAGGTAGTTTTTTGATCGGAAAACCTTAACTTACTTGTAGCTTATTTTTTTTTTATTTTACTTGTAATATTTTATAATTAAAATATAATTTTTTTATAAGAAGATATCAAATTTCACAAATAAAAGTCAAATTTACTTTTGAAAATAATATTAATATCATTATTTTTTACTAAAAGAATTATTCGATTTTAATTAAATTTAATTTTAACTTTTTCGAGCACCATGGCTATTAGTTTGTCTTACAATAAATCATTGGGACACACAAAGTGTTCTACAAGAGGAAGTATTTCAACATGGAAGGTATGGACAAATGAGATGAAGGAAATGGACAAAACCAATGGGCACAAGTTCCTATGGACAAAAGAAGGGAAGGCCCAATGATTTATTTAGATTTTTAATTCATCAAAAAAGTGATTTATTTTTATGATGAAGGTGCCCCAGATGAAGGCAGCATAGGGCACCCAGACGCCCCGAGGTCAACCTTTTTTGGGTCTGATCAGAGTAACAATTCCCCACCAACAATTCCCCACCGACCAAATTTATGTGTAGGCACATTGCATAAAAATGAACGTATGAATTCGAAATTATTAAACTAAAAAAAAAATTATTACCATTAAATTAAATCAATCCTCTTGCAAACACATCTACCAATTGTTTTAAATTAAAGGAAGGTTCTTACCTTTTTTTCCTTCCCTTTCATTTTTTTTTATTTTAATTTATGGATATTCAGACTTTACTCGATTAATTCAATCTGAATACTATAAGACCCATTAAATAATTAACTTTTTTAAATCTCATTTTTCTATTCCCTATCTCGAATCCAAAACTTATAATTAAGCGAGTAAATTTTCACCTTTATTCTTTCATAAAGTATGCTTAAAAAAATATTTCAAAGAGAGATAGAAAAATAGATTCCCTTTCCCCATAAGATTCTCAAATATTTTTGCTCTTAACAAATTGTATCACCAAATTGAAGTAATTAAAAACTTGTCCACATTCAGAATCTATACAAGATGGGGGCTGATAATCCATCCCTCCCATAATTTTTTTTCTTTTTAAAAAAGATTAACCTAAATAAATTATAATCAAAGTAGTGGCAGAGCCATGTGACTTAAAAAAAAAAAAGAAAAAACTTTACAATATGTTTTCATAAAAATTTCATATTTTTTGAAAAATGAATTTTACCTTTTTGAAAGTGAATTATAATATGGGTATGCTAGGAGACCAATAAGAGATAATAAAGAACAAAATTCGAGCCAAGTTTTAATAAATGAATTTTCATAACATATTTTAAAGTCAGGGTAAACTATTGTAACAAAGTTAAATTTTATATCGACATATTTTTTGAAAAAGAAAATGGTTAGAAAACCCAATTGAGAACTCTGCGGAACCATGGAGCCTAGCTTATAATGTACCAAAACTTTTTATCACTAATATTTTCCGGTTTTCAAAATTTTAATATGTTAAAATTAATTAATATTTACATAAAAGTTCTTAAATATTTTATATTTATAAAATTTTTCATATTTAATAAATTATTTATTTATTTAATTATAATTTTTATTTTTTTACATTTTTTGTCTTATAATTAATAGTTATATTTTTTATCATTTTAAATTTTTATTATAAAAAATATCTATTCTATCATTTCTATAAAATAACTAATATTTACATAAAAATTTTTAAATTTTTTTATTTATATGTTTACTCATATTTCCATTTTCTATATTCTTATACGTTGGAGGTGAGTTTTGATTCCACAGATACCGGCTCCTTGCTGACCCTAGTGGTTGCCGCCGAAGGGATGTAATACCTGCAAAAACCCTCCGAGGGGGAGATTTCGATACTCAAATCAGAAAGAGCGATTTTCATATAAAAAGGAAAAACAGACTGAGAGTTGAGAGAAAGTTACTCTCTGTGAATAATGTGCTCAAAAGTATAAGGTCCAGAGAGCGTACCTGTTGTGTAGAGTTTTGAGATATTTTATACTTTTTTGAGTTGGATGCGACTGCGATGTTCTAACCCTACATTCCTTATCGGGTTGATCCAGAAATTTCGGAAACTCCATATTTCGAATTGATTGCGATTCTCATCTTTTTTTAAAACCACCGAAATCTTGCAAAGATTCATTCCTTAATTGCAAAGATCTCAAGGTGTTATTTTTAGTAAGAGATGAGAGCCGCTGGAATACTTTGACATTCCTTATGGATCGTTAGAACCATTAGCTATCGATCGGTCGCTTGTCTGATGAGAAATCCTCAGAACTCCTTCGTTTGAGGGACTGTCGATTAGGTACCCGATCGGGGCGATTAACTTCGTTAGCCAAATTTCGTTTGGTTCGTTGGGCGACTAAGGCCCTATCATTCGAAAGATCTGGACGACTGAGTTCTTTCGGTAGATAATTGTATTCAAATCTCAACCGGTAATTGTCCTTCATGGGTCTTCTGCATGGGTCTCCCTTGGGCTGACTTATCAGATTCGATTCTGAGACCTTGTCCCATCATTATATATTGTTATTATTTTTATATGCTTTCGTATTTGTTTTCTTTTTTTTTTTTTATTTCTATTTCCGTGCAACTTATGAGCTAACTAAACTACTTACCCAACTTGAACTTTGGTTTACCCACAAATTCATAGGTTAGAAAGTACCATGGAAAACTTTCATTATTGCTCAAGAATTATCCAATTGCAACCCCAAGATCAAAAGGCCAACCTTACAAAAGAGAGAAGAAAAGATGAATATGACAATGAATGGTTCATCGACCACTAGTGGATGCATGATTACTTTTCCTAAAGTAGAGAAGCATTCTCTTTTAGCTTTCTCCTTGGAAAACTACCTTTCAACTTTTCCTCATTTATTTATTTTTTAATAATAGGAAATATAATCAAACGATATCAAACTGAAAAAGAAAAGATGAAAGTGAAAAAACTCTATTATTTGAACTGTTCATGAGAGACAACTTTTCCTCATTTAATGGTTCCAATTTTGTTCTAACCCAATAATCCATTTCATTTTTCTTTTGCTTCTAAGAATGTAAATGGGGACCAAAGTAAAATTTGTGAGAAAAGAAATTTGAGGAATTATTTTAAAATATGTTACTTTCTAGGTTTGAAGTAATCGTACGTGAAACAAAAATATTTATATAAATTACAAATCAGTAAAATAATGGCATATTTTTAGGAAAAAATTTTCATTTTCTAAAATTTTCCATGTGTTTAGAATTGTTTAAATCTTTAAGGAAAAAATTATTTATTAACTAACAGATTTACAACTTTTTTACTTTCTACTACCAAAATTTCGTCTTGGCATCAAAAATTTTTTGAAAAATATTTTCCCTAATTTTGATACCTTTTTGATAAATATTCTTCCATATTTGAGAAGATTTTTTTTTTTGAAGTTTATTTCTTTTTTTAAAAAAATAAAAATAAAAAAAAAATTTACTCAGGGAAAAATTAAAAATTTATATTGGGGGGTGAAAAACATTTATAAAATATGGAGAATGATAATTTTTAGGGGGGGAAAAGAACATTTGAGATCCTTGATTAAGGGCAAAGAATTTTTTTTTTTTTTTATTTTTTTTTTTTTTTTTTTAATAATTTTTTAAGAAACCCCCCTTTATCCGCCCCCCCCCATTGAAACCCCTAATTTAGTATTGCTCGATAAATTTTAATAGCAATATTGATTTTATTTAAAAAAAAAAAAAACCAAACTTACCATTCGATTTTATTGAACTCTTTTCACGGTTTTGGATCTATTTTGTAAGGTCTGGCTTCTGTTCGGTTCTGATTTAATTTTTGAAACTGTAAAAATGATTCTAATTCTAGAATCAAAATCATTCCAGTCACACGTTTTTTTTTTTTTTTTTTTTTTTAATTTGTGGAGTTAGAACCAAAATTTTTAAAAAAATCATAAAATTGGAAGCTAGGATAACTTAAAAAATCACCAAACATGATACAAAAATCGTAAAAAATATAAATATAACCAAATCAAAATCAAATTAAAAATAAATTAAAATTAGAACCATCTGATTCGCAATCATAATAAAACCATAGTCTTGATTTTTTTTTTCTTTCATTTTCCTTATAAATCAAAACCATTCCATTTTTGGAGACCTTGGATTAGGCGTATTATGACATTTGGACTACTTGGTCAAAATTCAACTTGAGCTCGAGCTTAGGCTTGCGTAGTTCACTATTGAGATCGAGCTTAAATTCAAATCCAACTATATCGAGTTTGAAGATTGGATGAACATAGTTTTTAAAATAATTTTTATTTATTAAAATAATTATATTTTTTAAATAAACAAGATAACATTATTTAATGGTACTTTGAGTCCAAGAAAAACTCAAAAACTATAAACTCTATCGGTTCAAACTAACTTAACCAACACTCGAACGGGGTTTGGGTATTGACACCGCCTAGCTGACCCGAGTGTCACAGCCCTACCCTAGGCATGTCCAGCCTATAGCTCCCACATCTATCCCAAGGAAGGAGCACGCTTTTTCATGGGGAAAAGAACTCTCCCAAGACAAATCCTATTTATTAAACTGTTACAAAATACCATGGTGCTGGTGGGCTCAAATTAACATTTTCTTTAATTTCCCATGCTATCTACAAGTATAAATTGAACTTTCATATACAAAAGTTTAAAAATTATTAAAATATTAATAAATTTTATATTAAAAACTCTCACAATTTTAACTATGAAATCTCAACTTTCTCATATGGGCTATCGTTCTACAAAAAATTGTTTTTCTATTGAAATTATTATAAAAAATTGTTATAAGTTGATCTTCGAGTTCTTATTGTCTTATGATAGAACTTCATTATTATAATTATTTTTATTATTTATTATAATTAAATTAATTATTAAAACATTATATATTAAAATAAATAATTGATTTGATTTTAAGAATATTTATTTTTTTTCATATTTATAAAAATTAAGTTTTATATATAAATTCAATTTATTATAATATTTTACTGAAACCGTGAATCATTAGTGTTTATATTATTATATTACTTTTCATGTTTAAATTTTTCCAATAGTGTATAGTCATAAAATGCCTGAAATAAATCAATCATGGTACAACATTTAAATAAACGTGACTGCAAAATCTTTTAAAGCTCCAATTTGCAATTATATATATATATATATATATATGTTTTTTATTGACATGTTTTTATTCATATCTTTAAAATTTCTTTTATAATTTTTATAGGTTTACAAGAAAATCATCGGAGATAGAATGATATTACTTTTTTAAATTCAAGTAATTTTTCATTACCTCTTATTCGGATTAAGGAAGGATGCTATAAAATATTCAATATTAGAATAAATTAGTAATATTTGAATTTAAAAATATTTAAATTTCTTTATTTTTTCATATTTGTAATAAGTATGTATTTAAAATACATAATCTAGAATAGTAATTTTGTTAAAATAATAAATTATTAACATTTATAATTTTTTTATATTGCTTCATGCCCAATTTCTTAACGTAGGGGCTAAAGGAAAAAAAATCCTAAACATGAAAAAAAAAAAAAAAGAGTAAGTGAATATTGTCAAAATAGGTTAAAATTTGAGGCGGCCCACCCCCACCATGAATCTGTGAATGTGAAGAAACAGCAGAAGGGCAACACTTTAAGACCAAGTAAAGCTACGAATTAAAAACAAAGAACATTCCAAACTCTTCCCTTAATAAATCAAGAATATTAAAGAATAATCAAATGTACTTTAATCTCTCTCATCTCTCATCTTAAATGTCACAAGTCACATGACATGCCCCTCGAAAGTGTAGAGAGAGAGAGAGAGAGAGAGAGAGAGGGTGGTGGGTGAAGATGTGATGCTTTGCTTGAATCAAAAATCAAATAATTATGTTTTTATGAACCTTAAAAATAAGATTAAGCTATCAAATCTTATGTTATAAACTTTCATCACATATTTCTATAAAGTTTTTGAGGAAAACATATCTTTTTAATTAGAAATAAAATTTTCATATTGAGAAATATTAAATTATTTTCTATAATTTTTCACTCTAATAATTTAAAATTACTATTATTCACTTTGTGATTTTTTCCTTTGAATTTAACTCAAAAGAGGAGAGGAAAATGCTCTGTAGAATTGTTATTAAGTAATAACTCACAAATTATTCATGTATGAAAAATATATATGGAATGAATTTAAAATCTTTTGAATATAAATTTAAAAATCAAACAGATAAATTAAAATAATTTTATCTATTTTTATTTTAAAAAATATAATTTTAATTTTGATTTTTATTTTTAGAGCCGAATCAAACATCCTCTAAATTCAAATAAGTTTGTTTAATTGGAATCGCCATTTTAGGCCATTACCCATAATCAAAATTTAAAAAGAGCCACAAAGAAACAGTCCTGGCTTGGGCTTTAGAGTTTGATGCGTCCTTTTAGTTTTAGTAGAGACGCAAGCCCTTCTGCCCGCCAGCTCACACACAACGGCCTCCCCTCCCCTCCCCCCCCCCAACCCCACAAAAAAAAAATCTCTCTCTCTCTCCGACTGAAAAGTTTCTATCTCTTTGTCTGGAGCTTATGTCAAATGGCCATTTGGGTTTTTTTGCCCATAAAATTCAATTCAAAAAGGCACAGAGAGAGAGAGAGGGGGGGGGGGAGAAACAAAACAAAACAAGAATCAAAGTTGAAATGGAAACATGGGTTTTGGTGGGGCCTACACGTGTTGTGAAAATGGTGGAACCAAAAAAGGAGTTTGGAACCAAAAAAGGAGTTTTTCTCAACTAAACGTGGCTTACGACCCCCAGCACCCCATTGATCATCTCCTCCATAACACCACGACCACCCTTTCTCTCTCTCTCTGAAACAGAGTTCTTCAAAGTTCAACTTTTCTTCTTTTGTTACCTCAAAAACAAAAGAAGGATTTTATTTTATAAATTCCATTAAAATATCCCATTGATCATCCCCTCCATTACACCACGACCACCCTTTCTCTCTTTCTCTCTGAAACAGAGTTCTCCAAAGTTCAACTTTTCTTCTTTTGTTACCTCAAAAACAAAAGAAGGATTTTATTTTATAAATTCCATTAAAATATAAGTGGCAGCAACACGGCCTCTTTCTCTCTCTCTCTCTCTAGAACGGAGTTCTTCACGGTTCGACTTTTCTTCTTTTGTTTCCTCAAAAACGAAAGAAGGGTTTCTTTTATAGCTTCCATTAAAATTTAAGTCGCAGCAACACGGCTTCTCTCTCTCTTTCTATCTAGAATACATATCGAGTCATCTGGGTTTTTGAAGAAGTTGTTTTTGAGCTCCTGAAGCCGGATATTTCTTTATTGGATCTCCTTCTCCAGGTTATATTATGAAAAAAGTACTTTGTTGTATCTTTTTAATTGTTAATTTATTCTCTCTTGTATCAATATTTGTCGATTGGTTTGGTTTTTTCATTTTTTTTCCCAATATATTCTGGTGCTCTGGGTTTTTTGCCCGACATTATTTTTGGTAAATTTTTTACCTTTTTTCAGGGAGAATTTGTCTTCCAGTTATGGTTATGCTAATTGATTTATGGGCTTCTTTTGTTTCTGAAAGGTTTGGATTTGCAATGACATAACTGGATTTTTAGTTTTACTTGTTTTGTTATTAATTTTTTTTTCATTGTGGGTACTTGTGCATCTATTGTGTTTTAGTACTTCATAGATTTGATTAATTCACCTTTTTTTTTTTTAATTTTCTTACATAGAGTATGATTTTGAGGAGATATAAATGACTGATTGAGAATATTTTTACTTAAAAAATAAGAAATTTTGTTGATTTGATTCTAGCTAGATTTCTACCTTGGATACCAATTTACCTTTGACCACCCAGTTTAGCTGACGCATGTAAGTCAATGTCTTATGATTCATCAAAATGTTTTCTGCATAACATATCTGTGGAAATATGTGTACAACCTTCTGAACAAATAATTATTTATTCCTAGGGGTTGGTAAGAGGAGAATTATCTTGTTAAACAATTCAATAATGTTTTCCAAGGAACACAAAAATATGGAACATCCCAATGAGTTTACAACTGTTAGAGGTTTTTCAATACTTTTATGTTTCTTCTCTTCATGTTTCAGAGGGATTACATGACCAATAAATTTATTTTGTAAGTTCATGCCTCTTGTTAAGACTATAAATTGGTTAGCAATTCCTTTTCATATGTAGGCTTTTTGCAGGGCTGCAAATGAACCAAATTATTTGTGAGTAGCTCGTGACTCGGCTCATTAAGAACTCAACTCAACCTGTTCATTTAGCTAAACGAGTCTGAGTACGAACATGGTTTTTAGATTTGTTGATTTAATTAGCCAATCTTGGACATAGGGTTCAGAATACCCTCCGCCTCACTCGTTTGCAGCCCTACTTCTTTGTTCCCCTTTGTTTTTTACCTCACTGCATTAGATTAAATTCTTGTTCGATGCATAGTGGTCATGGTCTATTTTGTTTTTTTGTTTTAATTTGTTCTTGTTTTTGTTTTCATTTTTTTTTGGTGACAAGAATATGAGACATAGCATTCATGCCATTCATATTATTTGTTGATCTGCAAAGCACTGACTGTAGGTTTTTTCTAGGTGGCTTGTGAAATGGTAAAAAAGACAAATTTCAGGGTGAAGAATTATGATTGTGTATAATAGCTGATACGTATCATAAGTTGGTAGCTGAAAGATGGAGGATAAACTAGTTAATATGCAGAAAAATAGGAAGGTGGAAGAAGACTCTTTGGATAGCCTGAGCGAAGGCAAGGATACTGTAGAACATCACCGCTCAGATTTTATGGATTCTAAGTCTGCAAAAGGGGTGGGAAGAAACAAAGGGGAGGGCACCTTGATATTAAATATAACTCAGTCAGCAAGCAGTGTATGTTGCCTTCAGAAGTCATCCCTTCAGAGTGATCGTGGCTTGGGCTACTGGATTCCAAAGCATATTGTGAGTCTTGACGAGAGATATCTCCGTCAGTGTTTGAATTTGATACATATTACTGCATTTAAATCTATCCCTTGCAATATGTCTTTGGATTTAAGCTTCTCAAAAATAGGTGTTCACTCAGACAGCTTTGATAATTTTAAAACCAGAAGAAATAGTTCATTTGGTTTGTCAAGGGTTGCTATCCAATGCCCGTCAGCTAGTGGGTCTGGGAATGTAGTTATAAGCCAGGCAGGACAGTGGATAGTGGGTTTTATTGCAGGGAATAGAACAGCAAAGAACTTGTTACAAAGCCCTTCATCTCACAGATTGGGCACATTAGCTAGTGACAGAAGCTCTCCAATGACTGGGTCTGTTGATTTTAGGGAAATGTTATGTTCTGATTATACAAGCTCTCTAGTTTCTCGTCAGTTAAAGAAAAATATCATGGCTCAGAGAAACCAAGGACATGGATTTAAGGCTTCACATAAGAGGCTTGATTCATTGTCAAGCACATTGTCCACATATTCAGATCTGTCTTCTTCATCTTCTGCTTTTGGAATTGGTAATACTAGTCAAGGAATGCTTCAATGCACATGGAAGGCGGGCTTTCCATATTTTGTATTCTCTGTGGATGATAAGAAGGAACATTATTCTGCCAATCTGGTACAGGTGGGATCTGCAGGTAATAAGGCTTCGGACTACACTTACTTGTTTAATTTGAAAAGTGATGGGCAAAAGGAGCACAGCGTTAATAATGAAGAGTCAGATCTTGTTGGTAAAATGAAAGTGCACACCTCTTTCATACTCTGTCCAACAAATAATATGAAGATTATGGAGACCGAGTGTGTTTTGTTTGGTGGTGATGAGAATAATATGGTGGAGGTGGAGGTGCAAACATCAAAGCAGAAACTCAGCAGGAATAGGAAGTTGTCAAAGTTGGTGGAAGTGTTTGGGAGTGGTCATTCCATCAGGCACAGGACTCCCTCCAGTTCTGGTGGAGCATGTGCAATTTCTGAAAACAACTATAAGGAGCCATTCCCAGATTCAGGCAGCAATCTCAATGCAGTAGGTAAGGCCAATCTCTTGGAAAGTATGATTCCACCAAATCTAGAATTAACCGCCATTATTCTAAAAGAATACCTCCATGATAGCCGTCAGGAGGCAGAAATTGGAGGATGGGGCTTGAAATTTTTAAAGAAAGTTGGGGTTAAACAAACCAGTGTCTCCAAAGACACTTCAGTGCCTGCAGAAAGTTCAAGAACTAGTGGTTATTGCTCTACAAGCGTGGATATTCTGATCCCTGCAGGTGTACATGGTGGGCCGCAAACCAGAAATGGTGGCCCTTCTAGTCTTATTGAGAGATGGAGATCTGGTGGACATTGCGACTGCGGTGGCTGGGACATTGGTTGTCCACTCAAAGTGTTCCATACCAAAATAATAAAAGAAGATCTATTACCCAGAGTGGATTCTCAAGGGCACTGCAAACCATTTGTCCTAAGCATCCAGGTTGGTTGATCAACTCATATCATTTTAGTTTGCTTGTTTGCATGTTTAATTTCATTTCCGGCATCAAACATTATTGCACTCCTGGTCATAAGATTTTGGTCATCCTAAGCTTCCATTGATTTGCTAGATATGCCGCAGCAATTTGACAAATCGACAAAAATGGGGTCAATCCTTTGGCTAGAACCTTATGAATAGTCTAGATCTAGGTCGCTAATTTTCATTGGTTAGTAACTTTTGCACGGGGTTATTTTCCGGGAGGATGTAATCTCATGCTAATTCCCACTGTACAAGCAGTTACAATAATCTTAAATTTTGACCAATTTACTTTACTAATTGCCAGCAAGTTGACTACATGCATTATGACAGAGTATTCCCTGGGTCAATGGTCAAGAGTAATCCTCATAAGTAAGACAAGGAAACCAGCAATAATGTTTGTCCATTTTCTAACTCTGAAATCTGCATGGACCTACATTTATTTGCCAAACATTTCAGGCTAGCTTAGCTGTTCATTGTTTTTACTGCATCAAATGCCCAGCTTTCTAGCTAAATGAATAGTTTAAGTATGGTGAAGCAGAAGGTTTTGCAACTTCCGCACTTCATACTCGGTCGTGCACCTTTAGAATCTACACAATAATCTATCTTGGTTTCTTCATCATGGACGAAGTTGTTTTCCATAATTCAATTTATGTAGGAACCGTTGTGCATGTATGTGCTTGATTAAGCATTGACATGATCTTTTTCCTAATTTTCAGGGTTCAGAGCTTGACAAGCCTTATTTCAAAATGGTGAACATCAATAATGGCCTGTATTATATTCATTTCCAATCAACTCTGTCACCATTGCAGTGTTTCTCAATAGCAGTGGCAATTCTTCACACACACAGTCCCCAATTCCGGCCAAAAAATGTACAGAGTTTAAAGTAGAGTATGGACGGGTATTCATTAGCTTTTTAACTTATACAATAGTTCAACCGGTAACTAGAAAGTAAGTTTATATGGCCGAAGGAATGGAGAGTATTGTTCATACGTTTTTGATGTATGATTATTATTTTTTCTGATTCTATTTTTGTCATTTTCGTTACTATTTTGAAATAATTGTCCTTTTAGCTTGTTTCTTCTAGCCTGTATTATTGAGGTTGCACATAGCAGTTGTGTACAATTAGCTCACTGTCTCCTTTTTTGTTATCTTTGAGGATATTGACTTAGACCTGAGCATGGGTCTGGCAGCCTTTTTCTTGCCTAAGTTTAACCTGACTAGAACGTTTTGAGAGTTTGGACACTGACTCAGGAAAAGACTTGACCTTCAGACCGGGTAATGTTTCCTTGTGACCTCATAACCTTTTATTGTCTCTTTCTGGGAAAAAAAGGGGTAATATTAGCAAAAATTGATCAGGACATTAAATTCGGAAGTCTTCTTGGTAAATGAATCAGAATAAGTGATAGCATGCGACTTATAATGTTTGCTTCCTTTCATGATCAAATGTAGAGACAGAGAGATCAAAGTTTCTAGTGCTTTCTTGTGTCATAATCTAAAGTTTCTGGCATACTTCATTTCTATGCGATGGCTATTTTCTTATTCCAGTCATAAAAAAAAAGTCTTGTATTCCTGTAAATCATGTCATTGAGAATGAGATTTGAAAACAAAAAATAAAAAATAAAAAAAATAAATCACTGTTCAAGCTAGAAATGCTTCCTTCTTCGATTTTTGCTTTTTGAGACCGTCAATCTCTCAATTCTGTTGGATTTTGTGAGCCATGAAGTTTACAAAATGCCATTGCTCTAAGAAGGGAGAGAGGGTAGCTACCCCCCTCCCCCAAAAATTATAACATTGCTTCTAAAATTATCACTTCTATTGCGTATTCGAGTGCTCCTTTAATATAATTTCTAGTTTTGCCCATATCATTTTTTGTCTCAAAATTTTCTCGTTAGGTTTTATGTTTTTTTTTGTGCATACCGAAATTCAAACTCGGGCTTATTATAAGGGGGAGGGGAGATGTGTTATTTGAACCGTAACTCATTAGCTTTTAGGTTTGATTTGGAGCCTAATTTTGTATAAAGAGATCTACCTACTCCATTTACTCATGAAGTATTGGTATTAGACGAGTTATCACTGAAGTTATAGTTTGATTAATCTAGTTTCATCTAACGTAGTTTTTCTATTCTCAAGTTTCGAATTCAAAATTTGATTAAGAGACTTAATACTTTATTTCACTAGACCAACTATCCGTTGGTGAAATAGTTATTGTATGTCGTATATATATGTTGTATTTTTTGGGATTAGTGGTTGCTTAATTGGGAGTTTACTTAATGTTCCATTTATTTATTGCTGTTCAACCATGAATTTTACTTTTCTTTACTTGTGAATGACTGAACTTAGGTTTGCAGACTGAATCATGTAAATTTTATTTTTGTTCAAAAAATTTTGCATTTTTCACATAATATGATAAAAGAACACCTAATTAAATATAAAATGCACATGGGCCTAGCAAAGTTCCGATCGGAAAGAAAGACATTTTTCACATAATATTTAAATTAAACACTATATTCCTTCATAATATTTTGATAGTGTATTATTGTATAAATACTAAAATAATTATATTTTACTAAAAGAAAAAGTAAAACTCAAAAAGAAAATAGACATAATAACCTGTAACAAAGGTGCGCGCATAACCCCATTGACTACAGTATAAGGCTGCTTTCTCCTCCTCCTCCTCCTCCTCCTTTTTCTTATTATTATTTTCAATAGCTATAGAATAAAGGTATGCTATAAGGTTCCGCGAAGCATTGTTCTCTAACAAATATAAATGGATACACCTTCCCGGCGTTTAATTGGTCTAATAATTGAACACTGATATCATTTAAATAAGATTTCGGATTCGAATTTTATGTATGACAAAACAAAGATATCGAGAGAACTAAACTTTTAAAGGGTACAACCCAACTTTAATCGAATTTAATTAGATTCAATGTAATTACTGGATACCGTTGATACCGTTGATTTTTATATAAACAAATGATATACCTGCTATTAAAGTTTAGAATGTCATTTCAAAACTCAAGAGCAAGACCTTATCTGTTACTTACATATAGCCTAGCATCGTTTACTCTTTTCTTCTTCACTATGTCTAAAATCCACCCAACATTCTACTTAATTCATTTATTATTTTATTGCTGCACTTGCTCTTGCTGCATTAATTTTGAATAAGTTTTATATTAATTTTATTAGGAAAAATAAAATTTTTAGGTTTAAAATTGATTTTAGGCCTCCAAAATTATTAAGCCGCTCTTCATTCAAAATTAACTACTTGTATTTTTTTTTTTTTATTATAATGAGATGCTATCATGCGAGATCAAATTAGGGAAATGAGAATGAAAATGAAGAGATTCTATCGCTTAAACTGTTCGGACCAAAATTAACTACTTATGTCCCCAAATAATGGACTCCAAGTTAGTAATAAAAGTGTTACACCTACTCTCAATTTAAATTAGAAAATTACCAGCTCAATGTTGCAGGCAAAATTGTAACATTTGTTTATGAGATATAGATAATAATACTACTAATTTAAATGCATTAAACTCAATATTTTTTTAGGTAACAAAAAACTCTTAATATATTTTTCTATCATATGTTAATATACATACTTTATTTTTACCATATACCTGGGTCTGAATATAATCGATACGGATACTATTTTTAATTTTGTTCAAAGTGTATATAAATTTATACATTATTAATTTAATAAAAAAATCTTGAATGTCAAATGTATGAGTCTTGCTATCAAGTATAAATTATATCTAAAATAAAATAATTATTAACTTCAAATATAACAAATTAAAAAGAATTTACTGATACCATAACCAAAATGAATCATCATTGTACAATTTATATGGAATCATCATTAGACAATTCCTACGGTTATTGAAGGCACATTGCCTATTGTCTATTGTTTATCTCGACTTTTATTTGACAGAACGATCACATTTAGGTGCATGGCAATCCAAGTTCCTCTCCCCGTTGATCATCTTGTCCGAAGCCTTCTGTCTCTTCTTCCTCATCTTTAATTTTTCAAAGCCGTGCGGGCATTTGGCACTTCTGCTAGCTCCATGGGGTTGTGGTGGCATAGATCTAATCTCATCCGCAACTGCAAGACTTGTGGCTGATTTCCCAGGGATATTCTCTTTCACGTCCTCCATGAAAGAGCAGAAATTAGCCATCTTCAGTTCTCTCTTCCTCCCTGATTTCAAAATCAAAAATATTGGTTCTTGTTCACCATATTTCATGACTCTAAAATAAACTTGAAATTAAAATTCTTGTTAATCTCTTTACCTATTGAAGAAGAAAGCTGAACCGAACTATCTGCAAATAATCAAATCAAATGATCATCATGCAACAGTTTTTCATTCAATAAAAAAAAGGGATTGAAACAAACAAGAAAAGCATGAAACCACATACCTGATCCAACATGAGAAAATACAATTGAAGAAGTCACAATCTTTTATCATAAAGCTCCTGCCTGCTATCAACCCCTCCCTTCCCAAAAAAAAAAAAAAAAAAAAAAGGAACATATGAAGAGAAAGAGCACTTCACGACAAACCCCAAGATAGAGCAGAAGGCTCTCCCATGTCCTATTTATTAGTAATCTAAACCATGAACTGGATCATTTCTTTTAGAAATTATGTTGAATTCAATTGATCACTTGATCCTAAAATAACTTGTTGTCCTTGTCATGTATTTGGTACGTAGGATTTCATGACAATGAATGTCATTCAAGATGAGAGAGTCTAATGCATGAACTATTATTGGAATGTGTATGAGAGATAGACATGAAGAGATTTATTTTGTTATTTTTTTATTATTATATGGTGTGTGGTGGATTAGAATGTATATGAGACACAGTTAATTTGTTAATTTCTTACCATTATATTGTATTTGATAGAGAAGATTTGATAACAATGAATGATCTTGCTTTAGGATATTTTACATTGCAATGAAAGCTGTAAAATTTGTTTCGTTAGTTAACTTCTCATCGTTATCATATATTTGGCATATAAGATTTGGTGAGACATGGTGAGAATGAATGTCATTAAAGATGAGGGAGTCTAGGGTATGAACCATTATTGAATGAATGTGAACGAATGTGTGTGTGAGGAAGACACAAAGAGTTATTTTGTTAATTTCTTATTATTATATTGTATTCAGTGGATTAAAATCGATGATGCTAATTGTCATTCAAGATAAGGGGGAACCATCATTCAACGAGTGTGTGAATATGAGAAAGAGTTAATTTGTTAACTTCTTACCATTATGTTGTATTTGGTAGAGAAGAGTTAATGATAATAAATGACATTTATTTTGTGGTTTAGTTTCCTTATTGGTAATATATATATATATATATATATATATATATATATATACATATATATTTATATATATACATATACTTTTCAGGGAGAACATTTGGACGCTTTGTTTCTGGATCATATATATATTTATATATATAACTTCAAATATTAATTCATGAAATATGGATTCCAATTCAAAAACAAAATAAGTTAATTTCAATTTATCTAATATAAACCCAACACCGAACCTCCGAAAATAAGTTTTGAAATTTAAAATATTTTCTAACGGTCAAAATACTTCATTTTAAAATATTGAATGAAATTTTTAGTTTGTACATTTGACATATTTAGGACTCGTATGATTACGAGAGTTTCTTTGTCAGAAGAAGAAATAGAAAAGGAAAGAAAGTCAGTTGTGTTCAATATCTAAAACACAAAAAAAAATAAAATAAAATAAATGATAAAGTTAAAATTATAATTTAGCTTCTTTAGTTAGAAAATTACAATTTTATTCTATACAGAGTTGGTATATGGCCGATAAATTTGAAGGGGGGGTTCAAATATTGGGTGAAATGATGAGTCAAATATTTGCACTTCTGCTAATATTATTTTAAATTTTGTTAAAGGTGTATGAATATTTAAATTTACACATTATTATATTTAAAATAAAATAATTATTAACTTCAAGTGTAATAACTTACTTTAAAGGAATACACGAATACCATAACCAAAATGAATCATTATTGTACAATTTCTATGAAATCATCGACAATTCCTATGGTTATTAATGGTACAATACATTGTCCATTGTTTATCTCAGTTTTTATTCGAGAAAACAATCACATTTAAATGCATAGTAAACGAAGTTCTTCGTCTCTCCATCGTCTCGTCTGTGACTTTCTGCCTCCCTTGTAATCTCTCTCGGTCCTTGGATTTGCTCAAAGCTGTGTCCGCATTTGGTGGTGGCATAGATCTAAGCCCATCCACAACTGCAGGACTTGTGGCTGATTTCCCAGGGATATTCTCTTTCATGTCCTCCATGAAAGAGCGGAAATCAGCCATCTTCAGTTCTCTCTTCCTCCCTGATTCTAAAATCAAAGAAATTGATGAGTCAAAAACATATAAAGAGAGAACACTTCACAATAAACCCAAAGAGAGAGCAGAAGGCTCTCCCATGTCTCTCTGTCAGACTTAGAAGTGACTTTGGGTCCTATTTATAATGCTTTTCAACTTTAAATCTATATAGGGAGAGTATGTAAATTTTCTCAATATAAATTCTAACACAACATCGATAAGTACAAATATTTTAAAATAGTTCGTGCTTTTTTAATAGTTGTCTTTTAATGGCGGTAATCCTAACAAAAAAAAAATAAACTCTTAATTTAGCCGTTATTTTTTAGAAATATTGATCTTAATTATTATCTTAAAAAGTATTTTTTTATTAGTAATCTAAACTATGAAAGTGATTAATTTTTTTAGTAATTATGTTGAATTCAATTGCAAAATTTCTTATAGCTTAAAGTATAATAGTTATCACTTGATCCTAAAATAACTTCTTATCCTTATCATCTATTTGGTACACATAATTTGATGACAATGAATGTCATTCAAGATGAGAGAGTCCAATGCATGAACCATTATTCAATGAATGTGTGTGTAAGAGAGATACACATAAAGTTAATTTGTCAATGGAGCAATGCAATGAATAGATAGTGAACTATTCTTTCGCCTTTTACTAAAAAATAAAGTTAATTTGTTAAATTCTTGTTGTTATTATATGGTATTTGGTGGATTGGAATAGATGATAATAAATCTCATTTAAGATGAGAGAGGAACCATCATCCAACGAGTGTATGTGTATGAGACACTTAATTTGTTAACTTGTTACTATTATAGTGTATATGGTAGAGAAGATTTGATGACTATGAATGCCATTCATCTTGTTTTAGGGTATTTTACATTACAATGAATGCTATGAATTTTGTTTCGCTTGTTAATTTCTTATCATTATCATATATTGTCAATCAGTTTTAACTCAGATGACACTATCCCCCTTCTCTTTCTAAAAGAACTCGAGTTCGAATCTCGACAATGTATCCAAAAAAAAAAATCATTATCATGTATTTGGTGCATAAGATTTGATTAGAATGAAAATCATTGAAATTAAATATTGTTGAAAATACATAGGGCTATTTGGACTCAAGAATTTTGACCCAAATTGGCCTTCGAACCCTAATGGCTATTATAGCCATTGAAAGTAGTAGACAAAAAGTCCACTCCCTCCTCTCTCTTCATTTATTATTTTCTTTCTTTTTCACTCTTTTCATTTATTTTATATTTCTTTCTCTCTCCACTCATCTTCTATAAATAGAGGTTCTCTATAATTTTATAAATACAACTTGGAAGATAATTTTTCTTCTAAAATCTCTCTCTTCTCTCTTTATCTATCTTGGTAATATTTGAGATAATTTCTCTTTCACACTCAATAGAAGAAGTTCTATCTATTCTTTAATTTTATCTTCTTGATAAATCTTTTTCCTCTTTCTCTCTTTTATATTCGATCACAACTTTTATCTCTTTTTGTTCATATTTAAATTTATACTCTAAACTTTTGTAAAGTTCATTCTCTAGTATGTGATGGTATAACATATTTAGAAAAGTTATATCTAGTGATAAATACTTATCTAAGGAAAAAGGTATTTAAGTGAGGACAGACGAGCTCCATCTCTTTCCTGGGAACTTTCTTGGTATTCCCTATGACATAACGGTTTGGATTGAATTTAAATAAAGTTTATAAATTTCGAAAAATTCTATTATTCCTCAAATGACAAATCTTTCACCCTCCTTAACTTTATTTCAAACCCCACTTTTTTTCTTCCACAATTCTAACCTCTACAAATTATTTCCCATGGGTGGAACATGTCAAAAGATCACTCAATGCCCTAAAACTCTTGAAATTTATAACGAGTGAAACTCATGATGTCACCGACCCTATATATGAAGAGTGAAAAAAAAGAGATGATTAAATTTTCATTCTCATCTCTAGTGTCATGGATCAAACTCACAAAAACATGGTGTCATCTTGCCCAAACTCTAAAACTCTATAAGATCAAATATATAATCTATATGGGCAAGAATCTAATATGGGAAGAATTTTTGAAATCAAGTGAAAGATTGCCAACATTCAGAAGGAAGAGAAAATTCTATCTCAACTATTTAGAGAATATGAAAATCTATAGAATGAATTGGAGATGTTAAGTCCTCACACATGTGATCCGAAGATATTGTTGAAACGGAAGGATGAAGATAAATTCTTTGGTCTTCCTGTCTCCCTTGGCGAATGCATTCCAAATGTTAGCCAAAAAATCCTTCGAATAAAGGACTTCCCTTCATATGAAGAAATCCGATTCCTAATCCAGAAAACTGATACTAGCATGCGGCGTGAGAAGACTTCACAATCAAAAGTTCATATCCACTGATTTAAAGTTAAGCAACAAGTCCCGACTCTGCATCAAAACAATCTACTGCCAACAAAGTCTATCAGCATTCTCACAAGAAATGATGCTCACATTGCAAGAGGCTAAACCATACCAAGGAGAATTGTTGATTTTTCCTCCTCATCTCAAACTAGAGTATTTTAAGAGGATAGAGCAAGGAGCACCAAAAGTAACACAAAATGTAGCATTGAAAATGGCTCTTGAAGGCATCACCAAGCTACTGAAATGAGTCACCAATAATCTTAGCAACTCTTCGAACTCCACTTATTATTCTGAAAATTAGTTAATAGATTCAGGATGTAACTATTATATGATTAAGGATAGGAAAGATAAAATGTTTTAAACCCCTCCTCAATCATAAGATAGTTAAAGTAGCTAATTGACAAGGTCAAAGAATTTAGAGAAGTTGAATTTTTTGGAAAAAACTCAGATGTCATATATGTTCTTAAATTCACCTCTAATTTTATGTCAATTAATAAGATAACTAGAGACCAAAATTGCAAGTGCATTTTTGATCTTGATACTATTGTTTTTCAAGATTTCAGGTCAAACCAAGTGATTGGTAGAGGATTTAGAATGAACAATTTGTATTTTTTTTTATCAAGGCAACCAAGTGCTTGTAGCATGTGAAGGAGAAAATCAACTATATCATGCTAGATTAGATCACCTAGATGATCAAGCCTTAAAAATACTTTTTCCAATAAAGTTTTGTAAAAATGATCATTGTGAAATATATATCTTTGGGAAACAAATCCAAGTATTTTATCCAATTTCGAAAACTATTTATAAAAATGTCTTTGATTTGTACATTCAAATATATGAACATCTTTTGTTGAATCTGGAAGAGGTTTCAAATACTTTATATCTTTTATAGATCATAAATCTGATACACATAAGTATACATGTTTTACATAAAGGTACAAGCTTTCAAAACATTTAAGAACTTTAAAAACTTTATATTAAAACAATATGATGCTCATACTAAAAGAATTAGAACTATCCAAAAAACAAAAATATTATTCATCAAATATCTTGTCCTTATATTCCATAACAAAATGGAGTAGACAAAAAAAAGAATAGGCACTTACTAGAAATAGCAAGGACTATGATATTTTTTACAAATATGCTTAAGATATTTTGGAGTGATACAATTAGTACAATTACACATGTAATTAATCGACTTTCCATAAAGATTTTCAAAGGAAAATCTCCGTTAGAGATATTTAGGAAAGAAAAATCATTCTTATCTCATCTAAAAATATTTGGCTGCACATGCTAGACTCATATTACTTCTCAAATGAGAGATAAGTTAGAAAGAAAGGGAAAACGTTGTGTTTGTATAGAGTATGCATCATTTCAAAAGGGATATTTATACTATGAACCCGAACCTAGTAAAATCTACACATCTAAGCATGTAATATTTTTGAAAAATAAATTCTATTTTAAAGAGCATAGCAAAGTTAGAGATTTTATAAAAGGAGACTTACAAGTCCTCTTTTTGGAATCCCCAAGAATTGAAAATAAATCTCCTTAAGAAATAATTCTAAAATAAAATATGGAGCAAGGGGAAGAAGAAGAAAATACTTTAGAAAATGAGGAGCCAAATGAGTTAGGGGTGAACAAGTTAATGAAGAAAATGTGGAAATTCTTATAAAACCATCCTTACCACCTCCTCCACTTAGAAGATCCACTAGACTAAGATGACCATCGGAATGGTTAAATAAGAAAATTTATTATAATTCCAAGATTCCATCTCATCCTATTTCTAATTTTTATTCAACTAATAATATTTTCTCTAGTCATCAAAAGTTCTTGAATGGCATTGACCAAGTGCAGGAACTTTTGAGTTATGAAGAAGCTAATGCTATTCAAGGATGGAGGAAAGCTATGAAGGAAAAATTAAATGCTCTTACCAAGAATCAAAATTGGAAGATCACCACTCTTTCTAAAGGAAAGAAAGTGGTAGGGTGCAAGTGGGTTTACAAGGTCAAGTATAAGAGTGATGGGATAATCGACTACCTTAAAGCAAAACTTGTAACCAAAGACTTCATCCAGACATATGGAGAGGACTACACCGAAACTTTTGCTCCGGTTGCCAAAATAACCACAGTCAAAGTCCTATTGTCCCTCGCAACAAATTGGAGTTGGCCAATGTTCAAAATGGACGTGAAAAATGCATTCTTGCAAGGAGAATTGGGGAAGGAAGTTTACATGCGACTTCCTCAAGGGATTGAAGGCAGAGATTGACAAGTATGCAAACTTAAAAAAGCCATGTACGGTTTGAAACAATCTCTCCAAGTTTGGTATGCTAAATTTGGTTTCGCTCTTCTTAGTTATAATTTCTATAAGTGCAATAGTGACACCTCTTTATTTATAAAATTTTTTAATTAAAAAGTGACGGTTGTACTTATTTATGTCAATGACATAATCATAATTGGGAATGATATAAAGCAAATAGATCAAATTAAAAATTTTCTTAAATTTTAATTTGAAATTAAAGACTTGAGAAAATTAAGAAACTTTTTAGGTATAAAACTTGTCTATTCCTCTAAGAGGCTTATTCTATCCCAAAGAAAGTATATGTTTGATCTTTTACAGGAAACGGGTTAATTGGGAACTAAACTTGTTTATAGTCTAGTCTTAACATATGAAGAAGGAAGGGATAACGATCAACACTTTACTGACATTTCAAGATATTAAAGACTTGTTGGAAAACTCATTTATTTGACGATCATAGGCTAGATATAGCATATGCAGTTAGCCGAATCAGCTAACATATGCACAATCCAAAAATGGGACATTGGAGAGCAACCGAAAGGATCTAAAGGTACCTAAAGGGCTCACCTGGATATGGAATATGGATGAAGTACAACAGAAGCTCAGAGATTATTGGATATTGTGATGCAGATTGGACTGAAGATTCTCAAGATAGAAGGTCTACAACGAGCTTTTGCATGTTCGTGGGAGATAACCTAGTGTCTTAGAGAAGTAAGAAACAATCAGTAGTTTCAAAATCTAGTTCGGAAGCGAAATATAGAGCTACATCAACAAATAAGATTATGTGGCTTAAAGCTCTAGTTGAAGACTTGGGGTTCAAGATCTCAATGACAATTCAGTTTTTTTGTGATAACTAATCAGCTATTCATATTATATCAAATCTTGTCTTTCATGAGTGGACCAAGTATATTGATGTAGATTGTCATTTTGTATGACAAAATGTTGAAAACAAGACCATAATCACCCCTCATGTAAAGAGCAATGAACAACTTGTTGATATTTTTACCAAGGGAACTACGGTGAGTCACATAAACAATATCCTTGACAAGTTAGACTCTATCGATATATATTCGCTAAATTTGAAGAGGAGTATTGAAAATATATAGGCCCATTTGGGCCTAAGAATTCTGGCCCAAATAGGCCTAGGAAACTCCAACGACTATATTTGTAGCCGTTGAAAGGTGTGGACAAAAAAGTCCGGTCCCCCCTCTCTCTTCATTTATTATTTTCTTTCTTTCTCACTCCTTTTATTTATTTTTTATTTCTTTCTCTCTTCCCTTATTTTTTATAAATATGGGCTTTCTCTAATTTTATAAACACAATTTGGAAGATAATTTCTCTTCCAAAATCTCTGTTGTCTCTCTTTCTTTATCTTTGTAATATTTGAGATAATTTTTCTTTCATACTCAATAGAAGAAGTTTTATCCATTTTTCAATTTTATCTTCTTGGTAAATCTTTTTTCCTCTTTCTCTCCTTTATATTCGGTCACATTCTTATCTCTTTGTCCATATTTAAATTTGTTTTCTAAACTTTTATAAGGCTCATTCTGTAGCATGCGGTGGCATAGTATATTTAGGAAAGTTTTGTCTAGTGACAAATATTTATCCATGGAAAGAGGTATTTAAGCGAGAAAAGATGTGCTCCACCTCTTTCCCGGTACCCTCCACTATAGAATGGTCTGGATTGAAATTAAGGTTTACAAATTTCTACAAATATTACTAACCGTAAAATATAAATAGTTAACGCACATTAATAAGTTTTCACTGTTGATCAAAAAATGATAACAGATGTTAATTACTTTCATAAGTAAACAATAATAATAATAATTAAAAATAAATATATTAGATTTTCACAATTATAATTGTTGGACAATTTTGAGATATAATGTCAAAAGTTAAGGGTTATTTGAAAAACTCTCGACAGAGAATGGTAATATCGAACATAATAATGTTTTGATAAATAATATTTGGTTTTAAAAGTTCATACAAAATTAAGGGTCTACATTTACATTTCAAGATAATAGTCTTGCTTGGTAGAAAAAATTGAGTCGTCGGACACTCTATCCCCTTAACCAAAGCTCTTGATTTGAGCCCTGAGAATGGAGAAAAAGATTTAGGAGAGTCTATTTTTTAATGGATCTCACCGTACTCGGATCGAATTAGTGGTCGAAACTCAGATACTGATCGATGAAAACCCAAAAAAAAAAGAAAGTTATATTTGCTTTGTCATACTATAACATATAAAATAGGATTGAATGTTTGGGGATTAGGGAATTGAATTCTTAATATGGATTCTATATGTAAAATGAATTAAAATCACATTCCTTTATATATCTTTCTTTTCATTTATTGCAAGATATTGTCAATAATAACAAAGAGCTATCAAATTCAAAAGGAAAAAAAATATATATATACATATATGTATTTATATATATATTGACTTACCTTTGCTTGCTATGCTATAATAGCAAAGGACTTCCTCCTAATCGGTAAGAATTATAGAGGTGGCTTTCCCCTTATCTATAAGTCTCCTCTAAGCCAACAAGTGTTAATTCAGCTAGCACCATCCTCCTCTTCCTCCTCCTTTTCTAAGATCTCGAGCTCAAACATCCCCATTGTACCAAAAAAAGTAAGTCTCCCCTAATATAGATAAGATTTGATGAAAGGGGAGGAATGATTGAATGCAAATGCAAGCGATATATCAACGTACAAAGATTAATAGAACTACCAAAATGGAAAGAGACTTCTCTCTCCATTTTTCCATGTGTAATTGATATGAATCCTATGGGTGGCTCTCCCCCTTGGCCCTTACCCACAAGTCTCCAACCCGACCATAGATGAGATTGGATGAAGGGGGAAAGAAGGATTGAATTGCCAAATGCAAGCAAAATATCAACAAATAAAGAGTAATAAAAATCATGTATCGATTTGATATTTGTTACAATTATTGATAATCTTCTAGAGTAAATAGAAAGTATTAAGAAGAGTTGATTGATTTTTAAAATGTTAAAAGAGAATGTGACCACAAAACATAACAACTTGGTATACAACCCCACACTAAATACTCGAGTTCGAGTCTTGAGAGTAACAAAAACAATATTGAAAGAGCCATCTTTGAATGAGAACTTAAAGGTCTACATTTACATTTCAAGATAATAGTCTCGCTTGGTAGAAAAAATTGAGTAGTCGGACACTCTACTCCCTTAACCATAGGTCTTGATTTGAGACCTGAGAATGGAAAAAAAGAATTTATAAGAGTCAATTTCTTGATGGATCTCACAGCGCTCGAACCGAATTAGTGGGCAAAACTTGGACATCGATCAGTGAAAACCCAAAAAAAAAAAAAAAAAAGTTATATTTGCTTTGTCGGGAAATTATTTTTTTGATCCAAAAGTATTTGGGCCACACTAATTTGGAATTTCCTATTACCAATAAACAATCAAACCCATATAAAATAGGATTGAATGCCGGGGGATTAGGGAATTGAATTCTTAATAAAAAAAAAAAAAAACCCCCCCCCCCTTTTTTTCTCCCCTTTTTTTTTTTAAAAAAATTTTTCAAAAAAAAAAAAAAAACCCCAAAAAAAAAAAAAAAAATTTTTTTATAAATTTTTTTTTTATTATTTTTTTTTTTTTTTTTTTTTTTTTTTTTTCCCCCCTTTTTTAATAGCAGAGGACTTCCTCCTAAATGGTAAGAATTATAGAGGTGGCTTTCCCCTTATCTATAAGTCTCCTTTAAGCCAACAAGTTTTAATTCAACTAGCACCATCCTCCTCTTCCTCCTCCTTTTCCAAGATCTTGAGCTCAAACTTCTCCGTTGTACCAAAAAAAGTAAGTCTCCCATAATATAGATAGGATCTGATAAAAGGGGAGGAAGGATTGAATGCAAATGCAAGCGATATATCAACGTATAAAGAATAATAAAACTACCAAAATGGAAAAAGACTTCTCTCTCCATTTTTTCCATGTGTAATTGATATGAATCCTATAGGTGGCTCTCCCCCTTGCCCTTACTCATAAGTCTCCAGCCCGACCATAGATGAGATTGGATGAAGGGGGAAAGAAGGATTGAATTGCCAAATGCAAGCAAAATATTAACAAATAAAGAGTAATAAAAATCATGTATTAATTTGATATTTTGTTACAATTATTGATAATCTTCCAGAGTAAATAGAAAGTATTAAGAAGAGTCGATTGATTTTTAAAATACTAAAAGAGAATGTGATCGCAAAACAAAACAACTTGGTATACAACCCCACACCAAATGCTGAAGTTCGGTTTTGAGAGTAACAAAAACAATATTGGAAGAGCTCCCTTTGAATGAGAACCCGACTGTGACTCGACCTAAATTAGTTGGAACAAAACTTCGAGTACGAGACGATAGACCAAGTTCAGGGTGTAAAAAAAAAAAAGTTAGAAATGGTTAAAATAAAATACAAGACCAGACGAACAAGTTCATTAAGCAAATTATGTCATTCCAATTGTTGTTTTCTTCAAACCAAATACACTTTACTCAAACATATATAAGAGATTTAGACACATACATAGGTAATACATCAAGAATGCTAATCTTGAACGATGCCAACCTAACAATCGAGCAATGCAAGTTTTGAATTCACTAGTTTCATCACCAACAAAGCCAATGACGCTTCTAATGGGCAAAACTTCCTCATGTTTGTTTTCGTCGTACACAATACTTGAACCCAAAATCTTATTTAAAGGATATCGATGTCCAGCCACTGAACTTACTTAAGGGTACAGATGTCCAGCTATTGGACCAATTAGCCGTTGATGTAACTGCCTCTCCCTTAATTTCCTACATGTACAACAATAATTTTCATGATCAAGTGAAAAGGTGTTACCCTTGACAACGAAATCTTACAAATTTTTTTTATCATTATCCACTAAAATTGTATCATTTGAGTCTGAAAATCTATATTAAATTCATTTTATATTTATCAAAAAGCCAAAGAAACATGTTTCCTTGTTCCATAACCAAACACATAATTATAAGATTGAAAGATTTTATTCTTATTTTTTAGTAACACTTCTCCACAGAAGAGAAAAAAAAATGCTGAGAAATAGTAATATCAATATAGTTTACTCTCACCTCATAAGTCATGGAATCAATGTCGAAACCCAAATGTTCATCCCCAAATGGCTCTTCCATTGTGGGAACTTCCTCCAATACAAAGGGTTGGCGCTTTTTGTGAATCATGAGTTCCTGATCAACCAAAAGCAACAATCATAAAGCATGATGATAAATCTAAACATACAAGAGGGCATAAAATTTTTACACAAAATAGATTGTGTACTCATCTTCTTCCAACCCAAGACTCAGAAAACTGATATGCATCCCTCAGAGGAACACAAAACAAAAAACATAGGAATTGACTCAAAAGTTGAAAAAGTAGAAAAGGACAATAATAATGAAAACAAACTTGCAATTAAAATTCTTGTTTCTCTTACCATGCAATCGAAGAAGAAGGTGAAGGAAATTATCTGCCAATAATCAAATCAAATGGTCATGACGGAGCAGTTGTTCATGTTATAGAGAAAAGTGAATTGAGAGGAAGAAAGATAAACCTAAGACGACAACATGCTAAATATTGAAAGCCATCTCGTACCTGGTCAACATGAAAAAATACCATCGAAATTCTTTGTCATCAAACTTTAATAAGAGAAAGAACACTTAACAACAACCCTAGCACCATGAGGAGAAAGAGAGTAGAGAGAGGGAGTCGGAGGCTTGTCTCTCTATATTTTAGATCTAATGGCAACCTGGGAAGTAACGATGTCCAAGGGTCCTATTTGTAGTGCTCCAACAAACATGGAACGCTTACAATACCCTAGTTTTTCAACATATTTCTTTTAATTCTATTAATCTCGAGCTCAAGTAATAAAATAAAAAATTTATTTTGGTAATATTGTGAAAATATGTTAATTTATATTTTTAGCATGTAATTATAAATTTTCGAATATAAAATCTTCTAGCAAAAGCCCATAAATTTTCCTTAATATATACTTTGATATAATATCAACAAATATAAACTTTTCAAAATGCGTGCACTTTTTTTCAAAAATTATTTCTTGGTGGCAAAATTCCAATCGAAAAAAAAATTAAAAATCTTGTTAGTAATCTAAATTATGGTAACAATTATTTTTTTTTTAATAATCAAGTTGAATTGGATGATGATATTTCTTTTAGCTCAATGTCACTCAATCCGAAAATAAGTTGACCACATTAGGATTAAGATTAAGTCAAATGTTATTCTTTAACATAATATGTAAATAATCTTAGACAATTCATTGAAGCTAAATACTTTAACTCAAGTTAATGAGTTTTCATTGTTGATCACAAAATGGCATATATATATATGTGTGTGTGTGTGCGCGCGCGCGCGCACGTGCAAATTACATATAATATATATATATAAATATATATATATATATATATATTTATTTATATATATATATGCATATCGTTTTTCATTTATCACGTTACATTGTCAATGATGACAAAACAGAAAATATTGATTTACCTTTGATTGCCATTCTATAATGGAAGGCTTTCCCCATAAGTCTCCAATTCTAATATAGATGGGATTTGATGAAAGGGGGAGGGGAGGGGAGAGGAAGGATTGAATGCCATATGCAGGCAATGTATCAACATATAAAAATTAAAAAAAATATATTTATTTACTTACTTTTTTTTTCCTTACACAATCATTATGAAAAATAGAGATGTTTCTTTCCTTACCCCTAAGTCTCCGGCACGGCTGTAGGTGGGATTTGATGAGAGAGGAGAGAAGAAAGATTGAATGCTAATAAATTATGCACCCATTTGATATTTTGTTGCCATTATTGATAATATTTTAGAATAAATGAGAAACGTCAAGAAAATTTTATTTGATTTTGAGAAAAAAAAAAGAATGTGACTGAAAACATAATAATTGATTATATAACAAAATAGTTAAAATAGTCACAATAAAACAAGAAAATATAAAATGACGCGTATACAAATCATAATAACTTAGTATACAATAAAAAGAAAAATAATGCTAAAATACTAATATTTTAGGTAGATATTCTTGGAATGATTAAATATAAATTGGTATTTTAGAATCATAAAAAATATGTGTAGCCTTTGGAATAATAAGGTATTAAGGGAAAAGTAGATTTAACCCTCTTGTGATTTAGATTTTTAACACTAACTTCTTGATTTCAAAACCTTTATTCAAAAAAATAGATAATCTGCTAGTCATATCATTTATTTATACTTTTAGTATAAAAAATTAAACATGAATAGTAAAATTTAGCTTCTGAATTAAAATTAATTATTTTGAGTTGTATATAAATAAAAGATGAATTTTTTTTAAAAAAAAATTATAAATAAATTGTTGACCCAATAAATCGAGTAAATTGAGTATTGTCTTATGCCCACTTTGGATCAACCCGGCTCGCTAATAAAAGAAAGTATTGCCACTCTAAATAAAGACCACCAAAGGATAATCTTATTTTTTTTTTTTTTTNNNTTTTTTTTTTTTTTTTTCTTTTTTTTTCCTTTTTTTGTTTTTTTTTCTTGTTTTTTTTTTTTTTGTTTTTTTTCTTTTTTTTTTTTGTTTTGTTTTTTTTTTTTTTTTTTTTTTTTTTTTTTTTTTTGTTTTTGTTCTTTATATTTTTTTTTTTTTTTTTTATATTTTTTTTTTTTTTTTTTTTTTTATTATTTTTTTTTTTTTTTTATTTTTTTTTTTTTTTTTTTTTTTTTTTTTTTTTTTTATTAAATTTTTTTTAAAATAATATTTTTTTTTAAAAAAAATATTTTTTTTTTTATTTTTTTAAAAAAAAAAAAAAAAAATTTTTTTTTTTTTTTTTTTTTTTTTTTTTTTTTTTTTTTTTAAAAAAATGTAAAAAAAAAAAAAATTTTTTTTTTTTTTTTTTTTTTTTTTTTTTTTTTTTTTTTTTTTTTTTTTTTTAATATATTATTTTTTTTATATATTTTTTTTTTTATTTTTTTTTTTTTTTTTTTTAAAATAATATTTTTTAAATAAAAATTTTTTTTTTTTTTTTTTTTTTAAATAATTTTTTTTTTTTTTTTTTTAAAAATTAATATATATTTTTTTTCCTAAATTATTTAAAAAAAAAAAAAAAAATAAACAAAAACAACCCAAAAAAAAAAAAAAAAATTAATTTTTTTTTATTTTAAAAAAATATTTTTAATAAAAAAAAAAAATTTAATATTTTTAAAAAAAAAAAAATATATTTATATAAAAAAAAAAAAAAATTATTAAAATTTTTTTTAATTTTAAATTTTTTATAAATAATAATTTTTTTTTTTAAAAAAAAATTTTTTTTTTTTTTTTTAAAAAATAAATTTTAAATTTTTTTTTTTTATAAAAAAAAAAAATAAAAAAAAAAAAAAAAAAAAACTCTTACGTAATAATGTATATTGACTAATTTTTGATAAAATTATTTATAATTTTTCTTAATTTAAATAAAAATTTAATTAAATATAATTTTAATTCATCTGACATGGCTCTCATCAAACTTATGCTCGAAATTCTTAACATTTCTTCTTTTGGTACACTCTAATTAAAATTTTTGTTGAATATATTTTTTTCTCTCTCTCTAGTATTGAAATAACTGGGCCCTTGACCCAAAAAAAAAAAAGAATTATAATAACTGGGCCTTTGGGTCGGATGAAGCCGGCCTCTTTCATGGTGTTCGCCATTTCACTAAGGGTTCAGGATATAATCGTAATTTTAGAAGAAATGGACTTAAGCGAACCCTAGCAGCCCCAGATTAAAGCCACGCTAAACCCTAGTCTCCTTTTGTCTCATTTGCAATCGCCAAGATGTCGAAGCGAGGTACTCTCTCTCTCTCTCTCTCTCTCTCTCACGCACGCACATACATTTTCTTTCTCTCTCACATGGCTGATCTGAGTATGTCTTTGGCTATGGGTTTCAGGACGCGGAGGATCGGCGGGGAACAAGTTCAGGATGTCACTTGGTCTGCCGGTTGCGGCGACGGTGAACTGCGCTGACAACACCGGAGCCAAGAACCTTTACATCATTTCGGTGAAGGGTATCAAGGGAAGGCTGAACCGGTTGCCATCTGCTTGCGTAGGAGACATGGTGATGGCCACGGTCAAGAAAGGAAAGCCTGATTTGAGGAAGAAGGTTATGCCTGCTGTCATTGTTCGCCAGCGCAAGCCATGGCGCCGAAAGGACGGGGTCTACATGTACTTCGAAGGTATACATGTTTTCCTTTTAGGGTTTCGTTCGTTTTGTTTATTTATGTTTGTTGATGTTCTCTTGATTTTGGAGTTTGGAGCTTGATGTGCATGTAGATTATGTTTTGTTGGACTGATTTGGATATGTGGTTGCTTGTTGGGTTGATGTGATTTGGCTTGACTAGATTTGTATTCGTCTGGATTTTTATATTTGTTATATTAATTGTGTTTACTTTAGATAGGGGTGATAATGTGGTCTGAATTAAATTGGATTATTACTTGAGGGTTGTTTATGCTTTTGATTTTTTTTTTATAGTCTACAGATTTGGCTCTAGCTTGCTGGTAAGCTTTATTATTAGGGTTGGGTTATGTTTGTTTGGTTCCTTTTAGAGGGCGCTATCCTTTCTGATTTGTGTTGAAAGAAATGCTGTAACCTTAGATTGAATTAGATTGGATGAAAATTGTTCTCTACTAGGTATTTTAATTGTGCTTCTTTTTGGGTTTTATGGATTATAGTCTTGGTGTGGATGTGTTTTTCTTGGGTTGGTTTGTTTTGATTATGTTGGTGATCTGGGTTTGATTTAACTGGGTTGTATCTTTGATTTTAGGCCCCAGAAGATTAGTTGAACTGAGGTTAAATGGGGATTTCGATACAAATATTCGTAACACAGATAAAATTTTTAGTCCTTTTTGTCGAGAAATTCAATTTCTTCCTGCAAAACATATTTACTACAAAATTTTTCATTGTAGTTGAAAATGTTGCAAGTAGAATATAAGATAAGATAGGGGCAAGGGGAGGCAAATTGAAGGAAGTTGAGGTTTTCTATTTATTCAATTTATTGATTTGAATTTCATGTTGCTTCTCTTCTATTAATATAATGGCCTTAATTTGGTCATTCATTGTGAGGAGCATATATTGATTGGTTAAAGCCAGTTTTAAACAGCATGATGATATTATTGCATTGTGTTACCTGTCTGCTGGTACATGTGTTCTTATATATGAAACTACTTCAACATCATTAGAAGTAGGATACTTTTGCTTTGGGAACCTCTTGGGTCGTTTATCCTTGATCATCCTGCCTATGGATAACCCCCCTCCTCTGCCCAATTTCTGAAGCTTGTCTTTAGTGAGTCTTATCTTTATTTATATTTTTCTGCAGATAATGCTGGTGTCATTGTCAATCCCAAGGGAGAAATGAAAGGTATTCATGTGTTTCTCATTGTTGAAAATTTCTTTTATGTTCTCATCTGCATGGTTTCAACATTAATCTTCACATCCTAGCAAACATTATGGATTATCCTATCCATAGAATTTCTATATTGAACTTTGCATCTAGGATGTTGCATAACATTGCTGGTTGTCTTGATGACACAAATATGACTTGTGCGCTTTGTTGTATTTTGTAGGATCTGCTATCACTGGACCGATTGGGAAGGAGTGTGCTGATTTGTGGCCTAGGATTGCTAGTGCAGCCAATGCTATTGTCTAAGCATTTATTCTATCATACAATCAGAACTTAGTTTTTCGTGTCCTCCAGTTTTGTATGCCTTAGATGTTTTTGTGAGCACTGGATTCTATTTTGGACAAATTAGACTTGGATATCATAGGTTTGTTTATTCAATTTTGTTATTTGCTATTTGCCTCTGCTGTAGTCTAAAAATGAGTGGTTTCTGCATCTAATTTGTCGACACTGGCTTGGTCTTTTTCTCGTGCAATTTACTGCTGTACTTAGAATTCTTCTCCAGTGCTCTGATAACTTGAAAGGGGAGGTTTCAAATATAAGAGTGAAATCTACACATTAGGTGGGGTGTTTAACTTAAATATTGTATTCGATTGGATGCTTATTTTTCTTTTACCGGATTTGTCTTGGCCTATGAACTTGTGACCACAAGTTTGGAAGTGTGAATCTTAATCGACCACCGATGGTCCAGTTTTGGTGAACAATAAGGAACGGTGGCTATCACCCATAGTCCAGTTTTGGTGAATGATAAAGGGCTGTGGCTACTAATAATCGATAGTTTAACTTGCATTGTCTTCTCTTCTCAGCTTAATTGGCACTGTCCCTTCTTTTTGTAAGGGTTTCAAGTTTGAGCCGCCTCCTCATGTACCAAGAAAAATGGAACGGTGGCTACAAGGCAAGCCTTCCTGGAGGTCTCGGGAATAACATTTTAATGTTCACGACACTGCGTCTTGGGCAAAAGATCCCGAGTAATGAAATCGAAAGCCCTCGCATTGCTGAGGCCTCTACCCCCTCATTTTCTTTCAAGCCAAACGAAGCAAATAACCAAGTTGTTTTTCTTTTGAAGATTTCCTACCGGTCTCTTTATTGTCTTCATTAATAGAGCTTTCTGTGGTAGCACCCGAGAAAGCGCAATGCCCTTCCCCCCACCTATGAGAAGTTCTCAAGTTAACCCGGTTAAGCTTTTGTCTCGTGTACCCTAACAACACGCTTCCACAAGTTTAAACAAAAGCAGGTGTCACCACAACTATCTTTTAAACAAAATTGATCATTAAAACAACGAAGGGCTCACAAAATCCACGTTCTCATGATGAGATTGATTGCCAGCAGAAAACTTCCAAACGCAGTTTTGGTCAAGTCTACGGACACAAAGGCCCCCCTATCTCCCTTGGAAAAAGTTACTGAGATTGCAAGAACTGGTAGAAACTAAAATGCACCTTCTGCAAATTCATTGAAGCAGTAGATTCGCTTGCTTCAACTAGTCTTGTCATCTCTCATCTGCATTTTAGCACAATAGTCAAACAAGCTCCCATCGAAACAACGTCTAACCGCTTCTTTAGACAAGAATCCCTCCTCGTCTCTCGCAAGAATGTAGAGAAATATCCACTCCAACTTTGCGGCAAGCCTGCAAAACCAAACTCTAAATTGAGTCATACATGTGCGTAAAGTTATACATTTTTCTGGCTGTGCATAACAAAGGCCTGCAGAGGATACCAGCCAAAGATGTCGAATGTGACTCTCTGTCCCTCTGTCATGGCCCAAACTTCCCCAAATGTTAGTCTGTCAGGCATTGTCTGAGCATATTTGCTGAAAATGTTCTCCAAATTCACAGGGACAAACCTTGGAGATAATAAGGCAAACATAATTAGAACTTCAAAGGTTACTAAGGCAAGTTTAGGTTACTAGATGGGTCATGGTGAATGGTTAAAATAAATACCTTCCTTCGGTATCATATGTTCCGGAGTCGCTCCCATGCTTGCCTTTGTGTATGTTGTAAATGTAAATTGGAAGAAAAGGCGAAGGTATCCATCCCTATTATACCATTCAAAAGCAACATAAAACACAAACATATAATCAAATTATGCTATAGTAAATCTTTCATCTACATATATTTTGTTGAAGTTTAATCAGCATAATCTACTTGAAATCGTATTATTAGGCACGTTAGTTTATTGTAGCCATTAATAATGAATCAACCACACCAGAATACCATATTACTGAGATTTCCATTCAAAACAACTATTAGCACATAGATTTTCTTGTCCATTATTTCATACCACCATCTAACTGGTCTAGATAGTGTTAGATAACATGAATTCAAAAGCACACGAACAAGTCGGAAAAGATCCATTTTATCTTGTTTTGAGAAGTTACGGATGTGCAGTATAAAATTTTAACCCCACTGGTAGTGTGTGTTCCATATTTGTTATGTATAAGAGTAATCCTACATGAAACAAATGAGTCAAGACCAAATAGACCAAATCCTACATAGAAAAAAAAAATCCACCTTTCAAATCAGGCAAAAAGAAAGCTTTTAATACATGCTTCCGAAGATTGCCAATGAGTTCGGTTCGTTTTATTTTTAACACATTTGATTTCTCTAATATTATTCCCAATCTAATATTTCTACTATGTATATAAAAGTAAATTAACACAAAAGTTAATATAAAAGTATATTAACACAAAAGTTATCTCCTATATCTAAGAGAGAACAATTTTTTTAGTTTCAAGATAAGGCCAATGAATTTGTCATGTACAATAGCCAAGAGGATCCTCATTCCTAACAGATTGCACCAACATTTGTGACTTCTATTCGAGATCACTTCAGAGAGAGTCAAAAGTGCTGAGCATCCGGCATGCAAAATTAACTTACAGGGAGAGTAGGATAGCTCAAAGCTGCATTGATAACCACAGCCAGAATAAGAGAGGCAATGCAATTAAAGCCGATAGCGCGAAGCCCTGACATTAAAGCGCAAAGCCTTATATGAGAATTGAATTAATATTGTTTTGTCCAAAGTAGGACAAGGAGAAAAATTGAGTGTATATATATATATATATATATGACCAGTGTAAGTCTCCCATGGGTAAATGATGCCATTGGTGTCCGTATCGAAGAAAGCAGCATGCTGCTGAAGAACACTCATGCCATGATGCATGTGCCCGGGCGTTCCATTTGGATGACTGGTGTCCGGTGCCACCAATGCTCTTGCCAAATCTGTTCACAGTCACTAATATAAATTATTAATGTTGTATAAACCATATTAGCAAAAATTTTCTCATGGGGGGAAGCAAAAACTAGGTACATTTAAGGACGGAGCCATTAATTTTTTCTTTGGGGACCAAAACAAAATAAAAGTACAAAGTATGTAATAAAAAATATTAAAAAATAATAAAAATTTTATTTAAATTGTACTATTTCATCTCTCATAGTGCTAAAATTGTCTACTATGAGATCAATAGTTAATATTTAAACAATATCTTCTCAATATAATACAACAATACAAAAAACAATAAAACAATAAATTCGAATAAATTATAAACGAATTAACATGCTTTTAATTGTTTTCAATATTGACAGAAAAATATTAAACATTCAACTTTTAAAAAGAAAAAAAAAACCTAGAAAAGCTCTAAATAAAATTTTCAATTAATCTATAGAGGGAAATAGCGTGCAAGAAAACATAAAAAGAGGCTATTATTTTTGTACCAAAAAAAAAAAAAAAAAAAAACAGAGAGAGAGAGAGAGAGAGAGAGAGATGGATGGCTGGGATGGGTAAGAGTTAATCAAGGAGGAGATCGTTTCCCCCCCCCCCCCTTTTTCTTTTTTTTTTTGGCCTTTTTGTCCTCCCCTTGTGTATCCCTTGTGAATTGCCAAGTGAAAAAGGCAATTCTTTTTTTTTTGGGCCTATTATATAGAAGAAGATAGAAATGTGAAAATAGTAAAAAGAATAAAAGAATAAAATACTAAAAGAAAAGGAAAAATGGGGGCCAAACCAGTACAATATTAATAAAAGTATAATATTTCACCTTTAAAAAAAATTGGAGGGTGGCCATGGCCCCTTGTCAGGGTCCTTTTCCCTTTGTCGCACTGAATTTTATTCATCATTGATTGTATGAAACCAATGAGCTATAGCTTGTCTCTGTTTTTTTAGAAGGATCTTGATTTTGAGTCTCTTTTTTATACCACCAAAAAAATAAAATAGAGAGAACGTCCAATGGCAACTCAAATAATAGCATTCCCCCATTCACAAGCTCGAAAAGCATTGGATTATTATGGCCACAAGGAAAAGCATTTCTATCTGCTTCTAGGCAACCCCACAAGTGTATGTGTATACATCCAAAGATTAGTGATTGGAATTTCTATTTTAATAGATAAATAATCTGTATTGTTAGCCAACGATGGTTTTGAAAGTAAAATAAAATGGCATTTCCCTTAATCGGTCTCCATTCAATAGTAATAATTATTACTGGCTCACTAAACAACGTTAAAGAAAATTTTACAAAGCCCCCACATTAAAAGGACACCCATCTTCGATGAAAACAAGAAAAACAAAATATAGCAATTATGACATCAATGAAAGAAGAGCATAGCCCACAGATTGTAGTGGAAACTCACAAGCCTTAGGAAGATGCTGCTCTAAATCAGGTCGTACCGGTCTCTCGCTGGTCACGGGAGCAAGAGGAGCCTCTGTTTCCAGTGCGTCAGCCTTCACCACTACCTTCTCCATCTCCGTTCTCTCTCTCTCTCTCCCCAAGTGTAACCGCTAAGTGCAAGATGCGTCTGCGAAGGGCTTTCAATAAAGAACAAAATGGAAGAAAAAGGCGTGGCAAGCACGGAAAATGCTTGGTTGGTGTTATAAAAAGGGGGGTGTGGGTGTGTGTGCATGCAGAAGATGCAAAGAAAATGCCATTTGATCAGAAGGGTCCTTTGCATGCGTGACTCTTGTTCTTGTCATGCTTTGCCACCTGGTGTGTCTCTTTTGACCTCATGTGGGTTTTGCAGCTGTCCCACTGCCCTCCACGTCCTCAAGGATCAAACTCTAGGGTCTGCTCTCCTCTTTGTCTTCTTGTTTTAGCCATGCAAGTAATCGATTTGGTTCAAAGCTTGTATTTGTTTCGACTGGCTGAGGCCCATTGTTGTATCTTTATCATTTTTGGCACTCTTGTGACTTGTGAGCGAGAGAGAATGGAGTATCCAAATTTCAGTTTGGTCGGAAGGGAGATACATTTTTGTCCATCCAACAAATAATTCACAATCATAAAATACTAAGTTCAAATCTAATTAATGAAAATTATTTAGTAAAATATGTTTAATTTCACTAAATCAATGAAGAGTATTCAAGTTATTTGACACTTCGACCGAAAAATTAAAAAGGGCATTTAAAAGCTTTCATAATAACTTTCACTAGAGATAACATTATTGGATCACTTACGGGAAAAAAAATAAAAATAAATTGATATTCGTTTGTATTTTATTTTAAAATAATATTTTAAGAATCAAATAAATTTTAAATCAAACCAAGTTTTATATGTTGTTGGTATATTTAAGTTTTGATGATAAACAAAACAATTCAAGAAATTAGTCCGTAAAATTTGAAAATCAACTATAGAACTAAATTATTCGATTAATGTAAGTTATATTCGATCAACTCCTTAAGAAATCATAGAAAATAGTCAAATGAGTAATCTGATAGTTTGATCAAAGCCAAGTAGAAAAAATAGCCCAATCGAATGATGAAAAAGTCAATCAATTGAACTTAGTTTTTAGCAATAGACTATTTGACCACCCAATCGGGTCATTCAACCAACTCAGACAATGAAACTTAGAACAAGTACTAAGCAGTCGAATAACCACATAAGCATTCAACCATTCCCAACTTTAGAATCAACTGGCTTGCTTAGTCATTCAACCGGTTTAATTCTCAATCCAAAGATTACCTTCCTAATTGATGAGTAGACTCTGATTTGATAGGAAAACTTATGAAGTAAATCAAATAACTCGGATTGTTAAAACTCATTTTGCAACTCGAGCATTTGACCAAAACAAATATTAGTATTCAAAAGTTTCAACTTAAACATTCCATCAGTCAAATATGACCGTAGCCTATTTACTGAAACGGTTGAATAGACTTACAACTTATAAATTTGTACTTCGACTAAGATAATCATTCAATCTAATAGACTTGTAACATTCGACCAGTCCACACAAGCAGTTGAATGAACACTTGGGTAGACCTTAAGAAATCATTCAACCAAAATAGATAGACAGTCGAATAGGACCATAACATTCGACCATGTCATATAGACAGTTGAATGGATTTAGGCAAATCCACAAAAAATATTTAACCAATTTTGAGAACTATTCAACAGATACTGTGGAAAAAGTCATAAATATACATCTTAGTCAAATAAAGGAAAATCCAATCGAGCCCAAACTAAATATAGTGTGTAAATCAATCGACTAAGTCGATTAACTTTTTAACCAAAGTTAAACATCCAGCCATTGTTGGTCAAATTGTATAGGGATATTCAATTGATGTGAGTCTCAATATCCATTCTAGTTGAATAACGTATCCAAAATGGTTGAATGGTTTCAACAAATGACCTTAAAATATTCAACCGATTAAACATCTATTCAACCATGTTTTGTTCAAATGGCTAACTCTGAGATTTCAACATAACAGTTGTGAGCATTAAATGCTTTTATTAGGAAAATTGTTATCTTTTTTGGGTTTTGATGATAATAAAATATTTCATATTATTTTAATATTTTTACTAAATATGTAGACTAAGTTTCGTTTAGAAATTCTCTTAAAAGTTATCTAAAAGCGATATATAAGTTAGCATAGAATTATCATAAAAGTTGACGATTTTCTATATGAAGTCAAAAGTGAGGTGATTCAAAGATACTATAGAGGTTGTCCAAAAACCTAATATAGAGACACATAGTTTGTTGCAAGGTAGAAGAAAAGTAAAGAGTCCATAGAAGTTGCTATAAAGGTAAAAGATCTTTTTCTTAATTGAAAGTCCAGCTCAACAATCTAAGTGTAGATTGATTATTACACTTAATCTAAAAATATGATCAGATATATACTTCAATGATTCAACAACTGAAATCAAATTTATTGAAGTATAAATTTCAAATTCCAGAGAGTTAGACAATTTTCCAAATATGATGAATTGATCATTTACACATGTTCAGATTGTTACATCTCTTTATGCGATCAAGTATTTTCAAATTCAAAAATTACATATCAATGAAGGAGTGAAGAACTATAAATTCAAACATTTACAATATTAAAAGCTCAAAGATAAGATGAGAAAACGTGGGTGAATTTAGTTGATCACTTGGTTTTTTAAATCATGAGCATTATCCAGTAGCTGATTTTTTAGAGAGATTTTGATTTTTTTGAAGTTTTAATAATTAGATAAGTTCAAATCAGAGTTTACAAATGTCAAGAAGGAAGTTCAAACTTCAAATTTGAATTACAATAGTTGGAATATTTCAAGAAATCAGGAGAAGTTTAAACACCTACAAATCAGGACTTTATTCAGAAAAGTTACTGCTCATTGGTTAATAACTTTGTGTTGCTACGGTAGGTTTTGAAAGCTAAAAAATTCAAATTAAAAAGGGTCACATAAATTAGAAAAACCACACATTGACAAGAGCAATTACAAAAAAATTAAAGTGAAAAAATATCTGCAAATGAAGTATGCTACTCAACTATAGCATGTTGTGATCTGTAAAACTTTTCTCTGCATTTGTGTTCTTTCAAGTTGTATTGTGTAGTGAGTTTTGTAAGATGGATTTGGTGAGAGTTGATGGCCTGCCATTGTTGGACGAAAGCATATTCAGGCTAAGAAGATCAGAAGTCAGCAATTTTGAATTATAACTTGTAACTCTTCATCATAGTGGAAAACTATTAAGTTGCTAGATCCTGATTTGCTAGCTAAAAGAGTAGAACCACTATAAAATTGGTCTTGTTTTTCTATCCCTTATTTTTATTTCCTATTATATATATTTAGATTGACTATAGGATTAATTAGAATCTAAATAGAGTTAGATTAAAAAATTGAAATCAATCAAAGGCAACCAATTCAATCCCTTCTTGATTATCATAGGAACCAACAGCTTCAACCACCAAAATAAGCTTTCAACAAAAAACTCAATACCATGTCCGCAAAAGATGATTCATTTCTGACTAAGATAGATGAAAGCATTAAATGAAACAGTCAAAATTTGAATCTACCAATGGTCGAAAAATGTTTGTCTATAAATTCTCAACCTATGAACAAGAAGAAGGTTGAACCTTTTGTTGTTTTTGTTGCTACTTTTGATGTTGAACACAACATAAGCAAAACTCTTGTAAATCTTCATTTGTACTTACAATAGTTGCACCTGAAATCTTAAGTTTCAAAAATTGTAACAATTTTACTTCTTCTTTGTGTACTGGAATTAAAAGATTAGAGAGGATCTCTAATCTGAGTTTTAAGGAGAGAAAGTAGTTGTAAAGAGTTTGAAGAAAAACTCTATAAAAATCTACTTGCACCTATAAGCAAGATTTGTATTAGTATTATCTAATAGTGAAAAATCTAAGGGTTTATTTAGGAGCAGACATACACCAAAATTGGTAGAATCACCATAAAAGTCTTGACATTCTATTTCTAGCCTTTCTTGCTATGTTATTTTGACAAACCCTTTTCGAAACCCACTCTCAATTCCAAAATACTTTGAAAAACTCTTTAAAAATTTAAAACAACCTATTCATGCTATCTAGGTTGTATTTCATGTCAATTTATATTGATATTTGATCAATTCAAAATCAACAATTTATTTAGATTTATTATATAATATATGGAAATTTTAATTAAGAATTAACAAAAAAAATTGATCGCAAGCATTACTCTTTTGGGCCTCTAAGCCGGCCCAATAACATGGCAAATTATACAAACTAGAACCTGAGATATGAGGGAACCGCTAGGGCAAAAGGCCCAATTCAGAATCCCAAACAAAATCAACATTCATCATCAGATCAAGAACAATCACAGCGGTCCATTCGAAACCTCCCACACCATTCGTCTTCTCTCTCTCTTCCGCCGTCTCCCTCTACAGAGAAAAATCAAGAGAGAGAGAGAGAATGGCAACTGATGTAGCGACGACGGAGCCAATTGCTGCGACAGAGACGACAGAGACGAAGCAACCTCACAGGCTGGAGAGGAAGTGGACCTTCTGGTTCGACAACCAATCGAAGCCCAAACAGGGTGCTGCTTGGGGCACTTCTCTTCGCCAGGCCTACACTTTCGAAACCGTTGAAGAATTCTGGTGGTATTAATCTAACCTTCCAATTCATCTTATATGCACGCTTATTTTGTCATTTAGGGTCTCTGTTTCCCCAATACAAATTCTGATAGATTTTGGAGAAATCAAATATTGCTATATATCGTCATTATCATCTACTTATGGTGAATTTCGATTGTTTTTATAATGCCCTAGTGAATGGATTTTAGTTTCAGGTAGTACTTGTATACATGTACAAAATCAAATGTTAATATGTCTCTGCTGTGCAGCTTGTATGATCCAATATTTGGGACAAGCAAATTACCACCTATATTATCGTAAATTAGGGTTTTTTCCCCATTTGTGTTCAATCTGTGTGCATGTTTAGTTATGTTGAATGTCTGATGGATATAGGAGATGGGAAATAATTTGATTTATTGGGGTACGGGTACTTTTCAGTTGTGGTTTTTTATTATGTTTTTTTGGAGAGTAAATTATAGTTCCAAGTTGGATTGATTTGTTGAGGTGTTTTATGCTTCTTTACATCTGCTTAACATTGTGATTTTAATTAAAGTAGGTCGTCTCAGAGTCAGATTTATTTGTACTTGAACACTAAAATGTTGTAATCTACATGATCGAGTTTTGAGTTAAATTGTCACCTGATTGACATAAAATTCTTACCTGTAATTAAGGTTTAGGGTTCGCTCTTCTCTTCTTCCCCTTTGCCAAGCAAAAAATGGTGTGATGTTCATGCAGTTTCTAAGGTCAGACATTTAGGTCAAGCAAGTTTCCGGCTTGTATAAATCATTTGATTTGCCCCCTAACTTTTTTATATTTTTTTTTTTTGGGGGGGAACAATTTCTGTGTGTATGTTTAGGAAATATGAAATAATTTGATCAGCTTATTGTGATGCCCTAGTTGGTGAATATTAAATAATTTGAAAATGGAATGATTTATTCCTATGATTATGCTTCGTGAATGGGATTGAAGTGGGATATTTCTCAATCAGATTTGTTGAATATAGAAGTGTTGATTATTTTTTCTTTGGCAGTTTGTATGATCAGATATTTAAGCCAAGCAAGTTGCCACACAACGCAGATTTTCATTTGTTCAGAGCTGGTGTTGAACCCAAATGGGAAGATCCTGAGTGCGCTAATGGAGGAAAATGGACTGTTACAAGCAGCAGAAAGAGCAATCTTGAAACTATGTGGCTTGAAACTGTAATGACTTGAATCTTGTTATATTTGATCATTGTGGTGGGTTTGTATTGATAGATTGGGATTCTCTGTTTCACCAACTAATGGGTTTTCATTTTTTTTTAGTTGATGGCTCTAATTGGAGAGCAATTTGAGGAGAGTGATGACATATGTGGTGTTGTAGCTAGTGTGCGCCAAAGGGGAGACAAGCTCTCTTTATGGACTAAGACAGCTACAAATGAGGCTGCTCAGGTTAGCTTAATCTATCTTTCCTGTTGATAGCTTGTTACTGTAGGTAGAACATATTACTCTGTCAGCCTTCACCATATATTGTTTTTATTGTCCATCAATATTAATTCCGTCAATCAGTTTGCCTGAATTCTAGAAATCACTCTGGGGGTTGTCTATAGACAGTGTAGGATTGTAGGCTTTAAGAGAAGCAACAAAATAGTGCTGCAAATCACACTTACGTTTTATTGAAACATATGACCCTTAAATACATAAAATATTACCAAAAGATAACAACCAAATCAAATTCAAATTTGAAAAAGGATAACAACCTAATCAACAAAAAAACAAATGTCTAACAAATTCTAACTACCAAATCCCAAATAATCTTATCTGCAGTTGCTGAGGCATATTATATTAACACTCCTCCTTGCCTCGGTAGCTGCAGACTCCCAACTTCTCTCTCAAGAACTCAAATCTGGTTTTGGGGAGAGCTTTCGTGAATATATCGGCCAATTGGTCACATGTTTTGCAATATAGCAAACGTACTTCACCACTTTTCTAACTTCCCTGAGGAAACAAAGCTTGATATTGAAGTGCTTGGTTTTTCCATGAAAACAGGATTATTGGAGATTGCTATTGCTGCTTGATTGTCCAGAAACACTGCAATACTTTCCTTCTGCATCATATGCAAATCAGCAAAAATTTTTTTTAGCCATAATACTTGATTCACAGCTGTTGTAGCAGCTATGAATTCAGCTTCAGCAATTGATTGTGCCACTATCTCCTGCTTCTTTGAGCTCCATGAAAACACACCTGAACCAAGTGTGAAACAATACCCAGAGGTGCTTTTCATATCATTAGCAGATCCTCCCCAATCGCTATCAGAGAAACCATGGAAATTGAAGTCTTCACCACAGCTAAAGAGCACTCCATAGTCAAAAGTTCCTTTGACATATCGCAACACACGTTTTGCTACATTAAAGTGCTCCTCACTAGCACAATGCAAAAATCTTGACAGAACACTTACAGCTTGTAGAATGTTCGTCCTTCTTGTTGTGAGATACATTAAACAACTTATAAGACTTCAATAAACGACCTCATCAGCCTTTTCTTTGTCATCTTGCTTGCAAAATTTCTCTCTCTGATTGATGGGAGTACTCATAGGCTTGCAATCTTCCATTTGAAACTTTTTTAAAATTTCCTTCGCATACTTCCTTTGAGTAATAAAAATACCTTGCTGATCTTGTTTGACCTGCATTCCTAGAAAGTATGCCATTACTCCAAGGTCAGTCATCTCAAAGACCTTAAGCATCTCCAGCTTGAATTGCTCAATAAGAGTAATATTGCTCCCTGTCACCAAGAGATCATCGACATATAGGGAAACAATTAAAATATCAGCATTAGATTGCTTGACATATAAAGTAGACTCACTTAAACTTCTCACAAAGCCAAGACTTGACAAATGCTCATCAATTCTGCTATACCAGGCCCTCGGTGCCTGTTTCAATCCATACAAGGCCTTCTTGAGTAGGTAGACCTTATTTTCTTGACCTTTTACAAGAAATCCTTCAGGTTGTTCAATATATATTTCCTCCTGTAAATAACCGTTGAGGAAGGCAGATTTGACATCTAGTTGAAACACTTTCCAACCCTTTTGTGCAGCCAATGCCAGAAGCATTCTAATGGTGTCGAGACGTGCAACAGGAGCAAATGTTTCAGAAAAATCCACTCCAAGCACTTGTGCATATCCTTTTACCACAAGTCTGGTCTTGTGCTTGTTAATGGAACCATCAGCATTCAGCTTGGTTCTAAAAACCCACTTAACTCCAATGACTTTTCTATGTGAAGGTCTATCAACCAACTCCCATGTTTGATTTTTTTCAATCATATTTATTTCCTCCTGCATTGCAGTCATCCATTTTGGATCCTTTTCAGTTTCATGAAAACCAGCAGGTTCATATATTGCAATGTTGCATCTCTGATAAACATCAGAGAGTAGTCTTGTTCCTTGAACAGGTTCATCATCAACATCTTCCCTGTCAACTTAAGGATAATTTGCAACCTCTCTTCCTTGTTCTCCTTCCCAACACCATTGCTGCTCCTCCACAAAATGAACATCTCTGCTGACAAGGATTTTCCCAGTTTGTGGTTGAAAAATCCTGTAAGCTTTAGAGATGTTGCTATAACCAATAAAAATACCAGATTCTGCTCTTCTATCAAACTTATCTCTTTTTGCCTGAGGTACATGTGAGAAGCAAACACTACCAAAGACTTTTAGATTCTAAAGAGAAGGTTTGGAGCCATACCAAGCTTCAAATGGAGTTTTTCCTTTCACTGCTTTGGTAGGAAGTCTGTTTAGCAAGAACACGACTGTGTTGGCAGCTTCAGCCCAGAACATTTTTGGAAGTCCTTTATCGTGCAACATACATCGAACCATCTCCATTATTGTTCTATTCTTCCTTTTGCTCACCCCATTTTGTTGTGGAGTGTAAGGAGCAGTGAGTTGGTGCTCGATTCCAACTTCTTCACAGAAAATATTGAATTGTTCTGATGTATACTCCGTCCCATTATCAAATCTCAAGACCTGTATTTTGCATTTACTTTGATTTTCTATCCATGTTTTAAATTTGAGAAAAACTTCTGCAATCTGTGACTTAAACCTCAAGAAGTAAATCCAACACATTCTGGAGAAGTCATCAATAAAGATAAGGAAATATTTACTTCTCTTTAATGAGGGTTCTGGCATGGGTCCACAAAGATCAGTATGGATCAGCTGCAACTTCTCTGATGCTCTCCAAGCTGCCAGTGAGAATGGCAACCTAGTTTGCTTGCCATATTGACATGCTGCACAGCTTTCGAGATGCTCATCAAGTGACGGTAAGCCTTACACAAGTTCCATCTTCTTCATCAGCAATAGGGCAACATGACTGAAATGCCCCATCCTTTTGTGCCAAAGCTCAATTGTATTGTTTGAGCTAAGAAAAATAGCTTGCTCTTTCTTCATCAGGTCTAATGAGAAACTCTTGCCTCTCATCTTCACTCGAAATAGGTCAAGCCCTTCGGGATCCTTAATCAAGCACATTCGATTCTCAAATAGAACCTTGAATCCTTTTTCAAGCAGCTGGCCAATGCTTAATAGATTCTGATTAATTTCCGGCACAAATAAAACATCAGTAATTAATTTCGTACCTGTGCAATATTCAATTGCAATTGTTCCTTTTCCTTTGACATCAATGCATTCTCCGTTGCCTATTTTGACTTTAGAGATAGCACTCTTATCAAGCTCTTTGAAGAGCTCCTCATCATGAGTCATATGGTTGGTGCAACCACTATCGATCAACCAGCTTTTGCTTGAATTGTTGGTGGAAAAGCAAGTTGCCACAAATAATTGCTCTTCCTCTGGTTGGTCAGCTTTTTGGGCCTCAATTTGTTGTTGCTGATTTTTGTTTCTGCAGATCTTTGCAATGTGACCTAGTTCATGGCATTTGTTGCATCTCACATCAGGCCTTTTCCAGCACTTAAAGTGAGGATGGCCCCTCCTTCCACAATGCTGACATGAAGGATAATTTGGCTTATTAGTTTCTGCATTGTTGGTGGTGATAATGTTGGCAACGTCAGATTGGTCGCTACTTTTTTTCTTCCACATGTTACTCTGGTTGATTTGCAATTTGGCTTGCAGAGCACCCTCAATTAAACGTTCTTGTCTTATTAATCGGCGCTGTTCCTGAGCCTGTAATGCATTCAACAATTCTGCTAAGGTGATGCTCGACAGATCTTTAGTATTTTTCAGAGAGGAGATTGTTGATTCAAACCTCTCTGGGACTGTAACAAGAATTTTCTGAACAATTCTGGAATCAGAAAATTCAGTTCCAAGCAATCTTACCCGATTGACAATGCTAAAAAGTCGGTCAGAATATTCCTTCACAGTTTCTGACTCCTTCATCCTTTGCATCTCAAATTCCCTGATCAGATTCAGCACTTGCATCCCTCTGATTCTTTCATCACCTTCGTATTCTTGCTTGAGAAAATCCCAGATCTTCTTGGCTGACTTCAGGTTCATGATTGTGGTAAAGATTGCTGGTGAGACAGCAGTGAAAAGGCATGACTTTGCCTTTGATTTCCTTTGCTTTCTTTCCTTGTGATTCTTCATTTGAGCAACAATTGGATTATCAGGCAAAGGAGTAATCTCATACTCCTCCTCAACAGCTTCTCAAAGGTCATTTGCTTCTAAATAGGCCATCATTCTGATTGCCCAAACCTGATAATTCTCTCCTTCAAACACGGGTGGTGTAGGTATTGCAAAAGAATTTTCAGATTGCATGTTTGAAGTATGGAGAACTCTCAAACTCACAAGATCCCTTAAGAAGATATGCTCTGATACCAATTGTAGGTTTTAAGAGAAGCAACAAAATAGTGCTGCAAATCACACTTACGTTTTATTGAAACATATGACCCTTAAATACATAAAATGTTATCAAAGATAACAACCAAATCAAATTCAAATTTGAAAAAGGATAACAACCTAATCAACAAAAAAACAAATGTCTAACAAATTCTAACCACCAAATCCCAAATAATCTTATATGCAGTTGCTGAGGCATATTACATTAACAAGGATAGTAGTCTTCCTCAATCTAAAGTAAGAAAATCTTGTCAAACAAGTTCTTCTTAAAATTTGTTCTCATTTTTATTTGGGAATTCTGTTCGCATGTTAACTTTGAATCCTGGATTCCAAATGATTCTTTTGAAAATGCTGGAATGAATTTCATAAAAAAAAAATAATAATAAAAAAAAAATAAAAAAGTTCTTATTTTTGTTCAAAGATTATCTGTGGAGGAATGTGCCAATCTTAGTTTAACAAACTCTTGGTCTCTGTGTTGGATGTTGCTTTGAAAACTTTGGGTGAACGATGTTGCTTTGAAAACTTTGGGTGAAGTGTGAGGAAGTTCTGATGAGCTAGCCGTATTTCAGAGGCACTTGATACTATTGTTTACATGTTTGAGGTTTGAGGCATTAAGAAAGGAGTGACAGTGTTGCCTGTAGGTAAAAGCAGTGATGCTTTTGCTTCCAGGTTGAATACTAATTTTTGAAGTTAGGGTTACATACACCCCCTATATATTTATGGATAAAAAGAGTTTTATGCTTAGTAAACCTTCATTGTTATAATATCCAGTTATCAAAGTCAATTGTTGGTTTATATGATTTTGGGTTGCTTTTGCTGTATTCATTGTATTTGCGGAGCAAAATACAATGAGAGACAAGACTTAAGAAGACCATGGGAAAACCAAGGAAGTGCAAAGATCATGTGACTGAGATGGAATCTAGAAATAATTTGTGGCGGGCTTAAAAGATTGAGAAATTACCAACTACAACTAGGTATTTTCTACTGGTGTGAAAAATGAACTGTGATGATCCTGACTTGTGTTATCACAACTTCAAATTTTTCTAGCCAATTTTGCTAAGTTAAGTTGATTTAGAAGGGGATGGTGTTTTGTCTCATTGTGTGTGTGTGTGTGTGTGTGTGTCTTTTTTTTTTTTTTTTTTTTTTTTATCCTCCTCTTGTTGTTGGGGATGCAAGGGTGTTAGCGGTCATCAGTTCTGGTATGGTACAACAAATTTCAGCAAGGGCAACTGGACTGGCTACTATATTGAGTCTACTACTAAAATATGGTTGCTTCAAAAGGTATATATAGCAACCTTTCTGAGTAAGTCATTGATCTCTTGTAAATTCCCATGATGTGAAGGAAGAGAGCCTGTTAAAGGGAGCAATCAGTGGAGATTTCTCTGCAGAAAGTTGCTATCATTATGCACCTTAGCAATGTTACTTGGTTAATCCTATTTTTGTCCCCCTGATTGCTTCTTGCACATAGATATTCTTAAAATTGGAGAGCAAAGCTTATTAGCAAGAGACAATTCTAGGTTGTGAAGAACTTTCATGAAGTGGAAGTAGGGCATTATTGATTGCTGATTGTATGAACTATGAGTGACGAGCAAGTTACGCAACCAATTTATCCACTTTGGTTCCCAACAAATTTTAGAATTGATACCCTTTTCTTTTGTCCATTTTGCAATAACATGAGAATTAGTTCATCGATGAGTTGCTGATGTCATTATTTTTTTGTCATGCAAAACCAAATTTGTCTCTCTAGAGCAATAGGTTCACAAATTTTTTGCTTAGAGAATATTACAAGAAAAATCTCCTGTTTTGCTTCTGACTAAGCGTTGATAACCCGTCCTTTTAAAATCTAACATAATGAACCCTATATTGTCATCGATCACACTTTACATTCTCCCCATCTGTTAAGAGTCAATAGAATGTTACTCATATTTCATTTCAATAACAAGAATGACATTATTAAAAGTTAAATAGACAAAAATTGCCCTTGTCTTGATGTAACCACTACCATCTCCGCCTCTTCTTCTCCAAAACTTCACTTTCCATACCCCCTTTAAAAAAACTTTTTTTTTTTTGCCCTCTCCAAAATTTTCTTTTTTTTTTTTAAAAACAACATTTTCCATAAGTTAGCTATTCTAATCATCGATCATCACCCCACGCTGGAAATGAAAGACATCGTTGCCATAATAACAACTTCAAAGACGTCATCATGTTGAATGAGGAAGACAATGCTCCCTCCCCCCCGCCCCAAAAAAAAAGGAAGATGCTATCTTCCTCACTTCCATTCCATTGGCTGTTTAATAAATATCTTCTTCTGCTCCTGGAAGCAAATGAGGGAGCCCTTGGAAGAGGGCTTCCGACTGATCCTTGTCTGACTGACTGAGTGAACGAACGCACTCTGAGCTGACCCCTGTTAGCCCAAAAAGCGTAAGGGGGCCAGCATATGAGGGAGTGAACGAACGAAACTCAGTCAGAGTAGCTGCAAAGGAGGGAGCCCCGGCAAGTTAATCAGTCATGGAAAGAACTGATGAAACTGAATCTCCAAAACAAAACCTCAGACTGCCTCCAGAGCAATCAAACAATGTTGAAAATAAAGGCAACTTTGAGAGCATTTCTCTGATCAAATATTTTAAAAAATGAAAATAAAAAATTGAGACCAACTTCGGTCCACAGTTCCAGCCAGCTTCAGACACAATTGTTTGCAGTTTTTTCCTTCTTTTGAATTCTCAAACAAATGCTGAAATTGATAGCAAAGTGGGATTGTTGCTGAGGAAGTTCTTCATCTCCGCATAATTGAAGAGATAAACCATCTAAGAGTTCTTCCTATTTGAAACCAATGGGGAGGCGGTGGATGGAATAGAACTGAATAATTTGAAGGACTGAATGATGGAAATTGAATTGGCTCCAGAAGCACATTTGATTGTTTGAAATTAAAGGTGGAGCTCACACTTGATTGTTTGGAATTGAAGTTCAACATTGAACTTTGTGAGATGAAAAGAGAGGGTTTCGATGTGGAGATGGAAGGGGAGAACTTGCGGTGATCAAAGGGTTGCAACAAAACAAGCTGATGCGGTTATCTCCCAGGCAACGTGAATTAATTACATAAGTGAGGGTAGAATAGGTATTTTGCATGGTCACTAACATTTATTTTAACACTGTTAAGATGAACAGAACAGGAATTTTTAAGAAATGAGTTTTTTTTTTTTTTTTTTTTTTTTTTTTTAACACGAACAAAATAAAGAATTTTTTTTGGTAATTTGCAAATTGTGTTATTTCTGAAACAGGTGGTGAATTTTGTGTGGTGTATAGAATAACTTGAATAGCTGGGAATACATGATTAATTTTCTTTTTTTCTTTTTGTTCATTTAAGCTTCTTCCGGTTGCACTCACCTGTGATCCCCTGCTCCCCCCCCCAAAAAAAAAAGAGATCAGGGACACACATGCACGCAAAATAAGAGTAAAAAGGAGGGTAATGGGGACTGACTTTAGAAACTAATTCAAGTATATTGACATAGCCTTATAGTGTTGTAGAAAATGGGTGTAACCATACTGAATCTTGTTTCTTTCTTTCTTCTTTATTTGACTCGAGATGTTGTATATTTAACTTTTGGCTTCTACAGTCTCCCTCAAGTCATTGTACTTTGGTATTCTTTGACATTTCATTCTTTTCCTGCACTTATGCCACGTTTTCTACCTGATCCTTTTGCCTATCTCAAGCCATCTGTGAAGCTCAGACAGGACAATGGGGCGGGGTTCTGGCTTGAAACACAAAACATCTTCCATTTTAAAACATCCATGTTTCATAGTCTGCCATACTCATGTTAATGTTACTGAGTTATAATAATCAAATGAATAATGTTTTCTGATTCATTTGTTTAGATGAGTATTGGAAGGAAGTGGAAAGAGATAATTGATGTAACAGACAAGATCAACTATAGCTTCCATGTAAGATTTATTCTGCCTAATTTTGTGCTCCAATAAGCAATTAATCCTTTTTTAGGTCTCACACTGACTTTCACTTTTCTTAATTTTTTTCAGGATGACTCCAGAAGGGAAAGATCAGCTAAAGGTCGATACAGTGTGTGAAAGAAGAGCCATTGATCATATTTTTGTGTGTCACCAGTCTTGGTTGCCATCTATGATGACTATTTTTGAGTTTGCAGTTTGCTGTTGTTATTTTGTCTAAACTGATAAATACAGATACCATTTTGCGTGTGAGATCATATAATACAGGCCTCTTATATCTTTGCACCTCCTTTGCCACTTGCTTCTAAACATGCCCTAATTATACCTTTCTTCAATGCGTCAAATGTAAATACACGAGACTTGGGAGATTTCTGCATGAATTTTGTTCCACTGATGAAAATCAAGATATTATAGCTACATTGGAGAATCTAGAGTATGCAGGAGTTGACAGAAAATTGCAGAGGGAATTGGAGATGACAAGAGTGATATGGTAGTTACAAACACGACTCAGGGAAACCCAGACGAAGAAGGTATTTACATCTGGACCCCTTGAACCTTTATACTTGAAACATTCTCTGATGGAAATGACAAATTGATACTTGTTGATCCTTATGCAAGGAATCCAAGCCTTTCTCCATTCTTCTTTGCCAGTCGAATGAGTCCTTGTCTTTGTTTTGCATCTGCTCCGATTGATTTGCAGAACTCGGTGATTACCTGAAAATTCATATGCACACAGAATATATGTTAGGAATAGGTTTTGTTTTTGTGCTGTGCTCTATGTGTGCATTTTTTTTTTCTTTTTTGTGTCTAACAGTTTGTAGTGAATAGAACCTGCGAGTGGAGAGCAATAGCTTTGCCTCTAAGCTGATTGAAACGCTTCTTGCCGATGATGTTACGTGTAACAACAACGATAGGAGCAAACAAACCCTTCCCTTCATTGATATTCTTCATCATTGGTTGTGCCCTAACCGGCTTCCCAACCCTAACCTTAGTAGGCACTGACCTGGCTAGCATAGCATGATCTTCTCCCATGATGGAACTTCCCTGTCCTCCATGAAATGCCGAAGAGAATCCTCCCTTAAACCCAGTTGCAGAAATTGAAGTAGCCATTGAAGAAACACAAGAACTTTTTGAGTTTCAATCTACTCTTAGATAAGACTCTTCTTGTTCTTTGCTTTTCAGAACTTGTGACAGATGTGGTTGGTGGTCTTTCTTGTGATTCTTTCTTCTCTTTCTTGGTTTTGTGTGTACGAGATTGAGTTGTGAGGGTGTGGAAATTTGAGAGCCTCTGGTTTTTATTGGATGCTAGTGTGAGAGATACTCGAAAGAGAACATTCTGAGCCACATATCTTGGTGGGGGCTTGGATTTTTCTCTACTTCTCCTATCCGCGTATGTTATTTGAACGGTTGGGGAAAGATCTGAATCTGGTCGTCCAATGGCTCCACCTAGGTTTGGGCTCCACCTCTTGCCAAGCCATGACCGTCCATGTGGCAGAAAAAATTATTTTCTTTCTTCTTTGTTGTTTTTTTGGTTCTTTTTTAATTTCCTTTCTCCAAGAATATTGGACGGCCTTAATTGTTTGCTTGGGCAAGAGGGTCGGAAATCTAGATGTCTGTTGTCCAAACAATGTCCAAGTTTGGTTCTTCACCATTACATGGGGAACATAAAATGACCAATGTCTCTAGAAGAACTTGGCTTCTAATTTAATTGGTCAATCTGCCAAACCTCGGAAGCTACCTCGAATGATCAAAATCATGCGAGAAAAGCCAATGAGTTTTAGCCCAATTTGTCTGTCATAATAACCTCAAATTCGATTCTTAATATCTTAAAATATATATATATATATATCATGCGAGAAAATTGTAATATCCTCTAAAAGCATGTCCTTTTTTTTTTTTAATTCATTGCTTTTTGCTGGGTCTGTCGTACAATTTGATTTTTTTTTGGGGGGGGGGGGGGGGTGGACATTTTAAAATAGGGGTAAAGGCAAACTCGTTCCCCCCCGGGGGAGGGGGGTGTTTTCTAAAATAGAATAATTATCCCTTCTTAAAATGGAATAATAAATTAAATTAATATATTTAATTTTAAATAGAAAATTATTAAATTTGATTTTTTTAGCAAGAGAAAAATTAAAACTAATCAAGAGAGAGAGAGAGAGAGAAATATATAAATTAAATTAGTTTTTGAACAGAGAAAATTTTAATTTAATTTTTTAAAAAGAGAAAATTAAAATTTATATTTTTAAAGAGAATAATTTTAAATAATTTACTTTTTAAGAGAGAAAAATAATGTACTTATTTTTAGAGAGGAAAAATAAATTTGATTTTTTTAAAAGAGAAATCTAAACAATTTGTTTAGAGAAAAAATATGAATCAAATTGATTTTTTAAATAGAAAAAATATATTTGGTTTAGAGAGAGAAAATTGAATTTAGTTTTTTTGAGAAAGAAAATTTAAACTTAATATATTTAGAGAGATTGATTTTTTTGTCCCTCAAGGATAGCTAAAGAGGTAGAGTCTCTCCATTTCTATCTTTCTTTCTCTGATTCAATTTCATTTATCTACATCTCCTTGTACCAAAAAAGAGAGAGAGAGAGATTGAATTTAAAATAAATTAGATTGTTTTTGTGAGACAAAGTTTAACTATTTAAATGAATTGGATAAAAATATAATTTTAGAATTGGTTTGCTAAGGTAGTACATATTGTGGTTTTTAATATATATATATTTTTTAAATATGATTGGTTGAGAGATTTGCTTTTTGTGTTTTCCGATTAATATAACATTAACAAAACTTTGATGTCAGCAACTTCATTCAATGTTTTATTTTCTGCTTCTAATTTGTCGAAGGATTCAATAAGGTTCACTACGAATCAGCTATGGAGATTTCATATCTGGTAAAGGTAATGACGTGGTTTTCTTCCAAAGCCAGATTTTTGGTTCGGGTCTTGAATCTGTTGGGGCAAATGGGTTGGAGCTGATTGCTGTTTTTGTGAGGCATTGTTAGTGTTCCAATGTAAGGCGAATGGGTCTCGCTGTTTTTGTATTTTGTCTCTGGTTTTCTTACCATGCTTCTCGTTTCCGAAGTATGGATTTTGTTCACTTTATGCTCTGGGTGGGGCAATGATTAGATGGTCATTTGTTTTGTGTCCGAATATTCTCTCTCAACGTGTTCGCTAAAATGCCAAGGAGAGAGAGAGGGGGGGGGGAAGAGAGAGAGAGAGAGGCCAGCGGAGAAATATTTTGATGACTGATGAGATCCCCAATAATTCTGTTGGTTGGCTTGGCTATCTTTTTTGCCAAAGATTACTCATTTTTTTTACGTGAAGGCTGAGGTTCTTTTGCCTACTTGCAATGTGCAGAGACAGCACCACAATTTTTATAATGCCATCATAATTGTTCACTCGGGCCTTGGCATTAGTCAGTGGGTCCAAAGCATGCTCTGTGCCAATTGTTAACTTGGTCTCGAAGATGAAAATCAGGAACCCAATTTGGAGGTTCCTTTCTCGTCTGACCCCGCTTCTGCTACAAGGATCACAAGTTGTCACCAAAAGGAAATATTGCTCGGCAGGTGAATAACCAAAAAGTTCTTTTAGCTTTACACGAGCCTGAAAGCATCGATGCATGAAGTTCAGCTGCAAGGGGTCGAGGGTGGCTCATTTCATTTGGTCATCCTTTGGAGTTTTGACCTTTTAGGCGCTTAATATTCTTAAGCAAGATGTACATATCAGATGCACATGGACATCTTGAACGGGGGAATTTTAGCTAGTTAATCATTTGCTAGTGGGTAATCTATATATGAACCTACCTCTCCCACATGGGAAATTAATTCTTTTGTGTATATTTTAAAATTTTATATAATTTTTTTCCAAAACAGACAATTACAATTTTTTTTAAATGAAATAAACTAGAGTTTATGTACTAGATCCTGTACGAGAATTAAAATACCAATCATGGTTCCTCAACAGTGGATTTTATATAATTTTGTCCGAACCTTTTTTAATTTTGAGATGTGAATAGAATGGAGGACTGATAATATTAATTAAATATTCATTCTTGGTTCTCACCCTCAAAAATATGGATTAAACCCAGATATGTTGAGCTCGAGCTCAACGAGTCTATTTTTTAAATAATTTTTATTTTTTAAAATAATTTTTATTTATTATAATAATTATATTTATTAAAATAATTTTTAAAATAAAAGAAATGAGATTATTTGACGACACTATCCGATGATATCTGATAGCACTTTAAGCTCAAGCACGAGCTTGAAAAATGCAAGCTCAACATGATCGAGCTCGAGCTCATTTAATTAACATTCAAGTTGAGCTCGGATATCAACACTACTCGACTCAACCCGAATGTCATAACAATCCTAATTCAAGAAGGAATCAACCAACTGGTTCAAATTTTCTTTTTAAAAAAATTGATCCTTAATTTGATTTATACGGTCCAATTTCATATTCAAATTAAAGGATCCAAAATGATTTCAATTTGAGATCATTTGTAGAGCTGATTTAAGTTTAATAGTTATTGTGAGTGTCATGTTCAAGTTGAATTCCTTTTTTCTCTTTGAATCTGTTTTAAGAAAGTGCCCCTAAAATGGTTCATTTCCATCATTTTTCTTAAAATGAGCCATTGATAGGGGTGTGTCCAGTTCGGATACCTGAATCCGAACACATTATTTTAGTTTGAACCCGAGATATCCGAGTTATTTTTTTTGCTCCGAACCTGAACCCGAACAAATTACTTAGAATCGGGCGGGTACCTGAACCTAAAAATTCCTTTTTTTTTAATAAAAATTCTCTATTTTATCAAATATAAGTTATAAACACATTAAATAACAATTATAATATTAATTAAATTCATATTAAATAGTTTTATAACACAAATTTGAAATAAATAATAAAAATCATTTAAAATTAGAGCAAACTAACATAATAAAATAATAATAATTTTGTCATCCGTTTTTTTTTTTTTTTTTTGATTCACCGAATATCATAACAATAAATTTAAAAATAATAATAATAAACTTAAATATGATATAATAATAAACCATTTTTTTACCCTAATTCTACTTTTACACTTATAATTATAATATATTTATAAATATATTTGGGTTAATTCAGGTTTTTGATTATCGACTCAAACTTGACCCACTATAATAAAAAATCCGAATTAACATAACCTGAATACGTCGGGCAAATCACGGGTTTTGTTCGGGTCTAACCCAACCCTAGCCATTGGTTTTTATTCTCAAAAAAAAAAAAAAAAAAATCAATCTTCAAGATTTGGAGCTTTGAATGGTTCTTTATGGTTTCAATGTTTTAAATGTTCTGATTTTTAAGGGGTTCACACCATCAATTCAAACTCAAAGATTGATCAAGTTTTTTTTTTTTTTTTTTTTTTTGACAGGGTGCACCATACCCTCCACCCTCATCTATATAGTTTAGGTTGGAATTGAACTAAACCTAATTAACGAATCAATTCAAGAGTTTGACGTGTCAATAGGCCCAAATCTGATGACCCGTGACCAGGACTAGCCCTAGCCCAAGGGATCTAATTACGATGGACAACAAATTTGTCCAGGTTCTGACCGGGCCGGGTTGAGTTTGAGGAGAATGCGGAGGAAATACGCATAAGGCAAATTGAGGAAAAATAAATAAATTAATGTAAGCAAAAACAATTGATTGGATTTTGATTTTTCAACCCAAATTGACCAACTGCTCTTAGGATGATCTCAATTTCATCTGCAAAGCCTGCCGGCGAACCATTAGGGCATTAATCATCTTGACTTTCAAAAACACTTGCAACAAATTTCTGTTTCCAAAGGTCAAAATAAAAACCACAGAAAGGAAAACAAACAAGAATGGCATCACTACCCTCTCACTTCACGACATTCCTCTTCCTCTTCCCGGTGGGCATTCGTCGTCTCCTTTCTTCATCCTCTCTTTTCCTCAAAAATCCATCTCTCTACCAATCAAAACCTTGGTATTTCGCCGAACCCAGATGGAAAAACTTCGATCTTTACGCTCTTCTCATTGCCTTACCCATCGCTTGCTTCTCAAACCTCTTCTTCTTCCTCACCTTTTCAGGTAATTATTCTTTCCATTTTCTCCTTGGTTTTTCTTTTACAATTTTTCTCTTCTGGGTATTCCTAATTTTTGCTGTTCTTCATGGGGGTTATTTGCTGGTCTTGCCTTTTTTTTTAATTATTATAGATTCTCACTCTTGAGATGGTAATTTGATTGTTGATTTGGGTTTATGGTTTCTTTGTCTTAAAATCTCATTTTTTTCAACAATCTGTGTTGTTTTCTCTTCTTGGATATTCGTTGAGAAAATGTTGGTAATTTGATTGCCTATGAGGGTTGTATCTTCATTTTTGCTGAAATTCTCATTCTTGCAACAATCTGCTTGTTTGGCTCCTCTGGGTGTTCCTAATTTTGGTGCACCCACTCCAAAAGCTTGCGGAGAGAGTTGTCATTAATTATTTTGCATCTTAATACTTCTATAATGTATTGGATAATCCATCCAATCTCGTGCGACTTTTAAATAAAGGGAAATGGGATCGATCTGAACTCATGGGTTCTAGCTCGGATGCTATCTTTTATTTTATGGAATTACCATGTATTCCAAAAGGCTAAACTTGTGGAGAAAGATATTATCTTTTTCTTTTTTTTTTTTGCATCTTAACAGTCAGTCGTGACTGTTGTGTTCATTTTTGCTGGTTTTGCTAGTCTTCTGGATTATAGTTTCTCATTCTTGTTACAATTTGCAGGTTTTTCTCTTCTGGGTATTTTCATGTGGGTTTTGTGTTTGTTTTTGCTAATATTTCTTTTTCTGATTGATTTGAAATTTCTATTCTTGCAACTATCTGTGGTTATTTGCTCTTTTGAATACTCCTATTTTTTGTTGTCCCTTGTGACATCATTGATGATTTGATTGTTCATGTGGGTTTTGTGTTCATTTCTTCTGGAATTGCTTTTTCTGATTGGTATTCTTTGTCTGCTTCTCAGGGAATCCAACTTCCAAATTCTCATTTCTGCAACAATCAGCCATTATTTTGCTCTTCTGGGTATTTCTAATTTTGGTTGTTCTTCGTGAGAACATCGATAATCTAATTGTCCATGAAGGTTTTGTGTTCATTTTTGCTGGGATTGTTTTTCTGATCGAGTATTCATTAACCGTTAAAGGGATACAAGGTTTAATAGGGGGTGTGAATGGATTGTTAGATTGGTTGAATCTAGCCTGTGCTGGTTGTTGTTTGTTTCTTTCAATTAGGCCTTGGGCATTTTTTGCTGACTTCTTGTTGTCTTCTGGGATTCTTTTGAAAGGGACTTGGATGTTGCAAGTGGGTTTGAATTTATATGCCACTAGATTTTCATTTTTGGGTTGCAGGATGATATTACCTACCGAGAATAATGTGAATGTGAAGTGTGATCTTGAGGAGGACAGTGTAAGGGGTGTAGCGTTGATGAACCTTTTGTTCATAGTGCATGTGACTGGGATTTTAGTTCTGAGTTTTCTGTTGTTTGCGGCATTGTCTTGGAATCGGAACATGAGACGTGCGAATAGTGGAACATTGTTGGCAATGCTACAGTCAGAGAGTATGCTGATGCAACCCCTTCCGGAACTTGAGCTGGAATGACAGTTTTCTTTCAGGTTCTTCTTTATTCTCATTGTATGAACACGGGATAGGAGCAAAAGGTTTTAATTGTGATAGAATTTGTTCACCTATCACAGGGAAAATATATTAAATATATTGACAACATTTAAGTTTTCAATATAGAGAATTGATTTTTGAGACCATCTTTCAGTGATGAAATAATGAAAATAGTTACCACATAATGATAATTAATTTTGTTGTTCATAGTTACTAATTAATAAGGTTCTGTTTACCAAAGATTCTTTTATCTTTTGATTCTCTATAGGAAATAGCTATAACTATTATTAACATCATGGGTGCCCCATCATTTTTTTTCTTTTGTGGGTTTTTTTTTTTTTTGGGGGGGGGGGGGAGGGGGGTTATGGTGGTGCACAAGATACAGAACTTGTGGTCATTAAAAATCAAATACTCATAGTCTTTCTAGGTTTGTTTCCCTGATAGGCTTTTTCATTGTTGTTATGTTCTTTGTAATGACCTACCTATTCGTGTCCCATAAGTGATCCAGTTAATCTTGTTTGCAGTAGTTCTATCACTAAACATAACTGATGTGAGGTCCTCATTTTCCCAAGGGCCAGGGACTGTCGAGGAGAACCTGTTTCTAGTTTCATTGTTTCCTGCTCATTGTTCATGAACTAGCGTGTAAGTTTGAAAAAGATTGGAAAATCTTACTATTTTTAGGTTGTGGTTATAAACATGATTGAAAAAGCATGGTTCCTACAACAAGACCAAAGATGTGAGATTTTGAGTGTATAAAAGTAATAGAGTTATCCTTGACATGCTTTCTCAAAAATTTTTTCTCTTACAATGACATTATTCATATTCATATTCATCAAAAAAAAAAAAAAAAAAAAAACCAAAGGCGTTATTCATGAGAATTATCGATTGGCTTTCCTTTCTTTCTTTCTTCTTCACGGGGACTGAGGTTTTGGACAAAATGAGAGGCAGCCTGTGATGCTTGTATTGCTGTTGAATTTTGGGAGGTTTAAGGCATCTGCGAGTTTTAAATTTATGCAAAATGATTGCTTCCGCAATTTAAACATTTGGGTTAATATAATGCTGAATGCCGTTGTTCAAGGATAACAAAGATTTCTTCTGTTTTCTTTGTCTCTCTAAAATTAAGCAACATTCAATTGAGGTAACAAAGAAGCTGAGCCAAGCCAAGCTTGGAGGTGTGCAGCCTTGTTTATTTGAAACTAATTGAGCTGGAGCTCGCTTGATGTTCACAAGCAAGGCAATCTTAACTTAATTATCTTTTTTTTTTTTACTATTTTTTATCAAGAGATATGCTAAAATAAATTTTATTGGGAACTCATTTTATGTCTATAGTCTGCTATTATTTCTATCATTATACTTAAATCAATTAAAACCGATAACCTAATTGTTTTATGTACAAAATATTAAAAATCTGTACATATTTTTCAGTCTTGCCTTTAACAAGCTTGTTCATGAGCCTGAAGGACCAAGCTTTTAAGTGTTTGACCTGCAGTTCGTTATTATATGAGCTTCAAACTAGGGCTTGAGCTTGGCTCGTCTACTAAGTAAATGAGTTCAAGCCGAGATCCAGCTTGTTCAGGAAAAGCTCTATTTGGCTGCAACATTGATCCTTGTAGTCAAAAAATTAAATGATTCATACTTGTAATGGGTGAATGTATAGCTTCAATTGGTTGCAAGAACATAGTCTAATTTAATGTATCCTGTTGAAGAAGAAAACTTTGGGATCCTCAGCCACTGTCAACAAAAAAGATTAAAGCCATGAATTTTGAGTGGGCAGTGGATTCTTTTGATGACCTTGGTGAAATTCCCACATCTTCGTTTGGTGGATTTTGATTTTGAGAGATTAACCAGCTTCCTCACAAACTTACAACCTGCACAGAACAATTTACCAAACTGAAGAATCCTGTCTACATGATTTGAACCAGTTCTCATGGTATTGATTTCTTGCAAGATGGAGAAGATTCGAAGGATATGGACATAAGCTTATAAATATATATATATAGATATATAGATATTTGTTTCTTGTAGTTGATTCCCAGGGGAAAGGGCCCCTTCTGTATCTTCTTCTGTTCCCCCCTCTTACCTGTGCATTCTTTTTATTACCTTTACCTTAGGTATCCTGACTGACCTCATTTTTCCTCCATACACAACTATGACTTAGAAAGTTTTACCACAGGCTTGCAAGGCAGACATTTTTTAAACGGGAGCCTTCAAAAGTATGAAACCCAAGTAACACTATTGTTAAGTCAAAGGGAAGCTAAGGTGCCATCACCTAATAGTGGACCCCTTTGAATTGGTTTTCACTCTCCCATACCTAAAGGCATCATAATGCCCTTGCTACTTAGTAGCCGTGCAATTTTTATATCCCATGCCTCTCATTCTCCCCAAGTGCTCGTGTAAATCTCCACAAGAACTTGCTAGATAGAGTGTTTATTTACCTGGCCAGATATGTGACATAAAGACTACCCTCTTGGATGGATGTTCTGCTTTTATGCCATCTGACCGAGCTATGTCATGATCACCCTATTTCACATCATATTATAAGGTGAGAATTGTTTGAACTCTGGTTACACCGGATGTTCTTTGACTTTGTGGAGAAAATGGTTGGTTCAGTTAAGCCATTCCTCAACTTCGCTAGCAAAATAATAATAATAATAATGATGATGATGATGATGTGCCTTCTGGAGGAGCTGCAAGTCGTGAAAATAATCAGTAAATTCCAATGAGTGCAAATGCCTTTAAATTTGGTATGTCTGGCATTTATAGATTTGGCAAGATGGGATATGTTGTGCACTTGAGAATGATTGCGACTGTAGAGATTAACACAAATAGAATTAAATTTGGTTAACTGCTTATCAATCCACCATTTGATGGTAATGCTGTAATTTTATTACCTCAACCAAGCTGTCTAAACGCTTTCTCATCCTTCTTCTTATGAAACCTCTGGTTCACTGATTAAGCAATCTTGTCAGCATGAAACTGAATAAAAATGCTTAACTACTCCACATGAAGCCGAGAAGACAGTTACCTTTACATGGTATTTCAAGTCGGCATGAAAGTTCAATAGACTTCAGACTCTTTTGTCTGGTCTCTTCTTCCCTTCAACATGACAAGAAAATATATCCACATTTTTAGTACTCTGCAACAGCAGATTTTTTTTTTTTTTTTTTTTTTTAAGAGACCCTGTCAACTAAACCTTTTGCCTCATTTGTAGAACAAAGACCGATATGATATTAAAAATATTGCTGGGGAGCATCAGATAAGCACCCTATTATTGTTTGTTTCATTTCAACAAGGATTGCTAATAGTTAATCTTATATATCTTTGTGTTCTATTTTTGAGAATGAGGATATAGAATTCTTTTGTAATGGACAAGTTGCTTGTAATAGTTCACAAAACTAGAAGTGATACAAAATATATGAAATGAAAATTTGTTGAGATAAAATTTGAACATGGGGTCAGAAAAAATTGATGAGCAAGTTTTTTCAATCTGAAATAGTTTCCATGTAGTTAGATATGAAATGATTTACAAATTCAGAAAGATGGTGCATAAAGAATTAGGCCGACCCCAAATTTTGAGAAAGAAGGCCTAGCTACTGTTGTTGTTGTGGTGCATAAATAATTAGGCAGAAAAATGAAAGGGGTGAGTGCCTTTGGGTGTTGCATGATGATAATATTGTAATTAAATTCAACTAAAAATCTGTAAAATTGCAATAAGATCAATCATACCTTATGATATGGTGTATTATGCAATAAAATAAATAAATAAATAAATAAAAACTTAATGAATGATGAAAAAGACGAAGATAAGAAAGGAGGACTAGATTTGAATGTATTAAAAAGAAATTGTGAATTGCTCTTGGAAACATGACAGTAAACACTCCGGATGATTTGGCCTTGAGCGTGGAAGATTTTGAAATATGCTTGAAAAGAAAGACGGAAGCAAACAAATTGAAGGTTTCCTAGGACTTGGAGGAAAAGATTGGAAAACATGTAATGAGTTGGAAAAGATATCCTTTCACGTAATATATCGGCAAACAGGATATGGGCTTAAATATGTGAAAGAAAACACCCCCTTCCTACTATTCTGGGTATGAGGCTTGGCTTGTATATATCCTATAGAAGCATCTTCTTTTGGTAGAAATAGGTATGACATGCAGACTTGTTCTCCTGAATGCTTATGTACTTTGTTGTTGTTACTGAAAGAGACAAACCCTCCGTTTGTGCTCAAGTCTATTGAAGCCTCTCCTCTCAACCCAGGAGGAGGAATGGGGGACCAGGAGCAGGGAGGTACTTTAGCCCAGGATTCTGAACTTCCCACATCCATGAGTTCCTGTATAGGAAATTAATGTAAATACATGGAAAACTAGGAGAACGAAGAATTTCAAGATTAACTGCACAAATGAACCTGAAAGAATGCTGTTACAATTACCACATCAGTATTTTCTCTAAACTGCATTGGAAAAACAGCAGTGTTCTTTTCTGGCTGTCAAAAAATATAGTGGTTTAGAATTGCTGACACAGCAGATGCATATACTATGTATTTTAGAATAGAAAACAGTTCCATTGCCTGCCCGATTTCCACATTGTATTCATTGCAACAGGATTTGTAGTTCAGTATTTTTATGTTAAGTGCATATGTTTCCCATTGGTAGTAGTGATATTTTCTGCCTGTCAAAAAATATAGTGGTTTAGAATTGCTGACACAGCAGATGCATATGCCATGTATTTTAGAATAGTAAACAGTTCCGTTGCCTGGCCCGATTTCCACGTTGTGTTCATTGCAACAGGATTTATAGTTCAGTATTTTTATGTTAAGTGCATATGTTTCCTAGTGGTAGTTATTTATCTCCAATGGCAAGATGATGTGTTGTGTATGGAGGATATGATTTTTTTTATAAAGTTTTCTCCGACACTCATTAGCTACTTGTGAAGAAGATAGACTTTGCTTCTCTATTCTACTCTGCTCCCAACTCTGTTAAATATTGCCATGGAAGGATTTCTTGGTGGATCCTTGCCAGATCTCTCTCAAGCACTATGTGGGTTTGAGAAATCCTGCGTTAAAGATGAAATACTTTAGTAATATACCACCTGAAGGCCACTTCAAATATGTGAACTATTTTACAACGAATGTAGAGTTGAGATATTTGCCCTAAATTGTGTTCTAGAATCGAATTCATATATAGAGGGGGAGGAGGTCTCATAACCCTTCTGTTTGAGGAGGAAAGAGCAGAAGAAAGTAGGCATGTTATTTTACCTACAATTCATAAGGCAATCAATTTTATTTTATTTGGCTCATCCACTGTACAAAGTGCTTCGGCTTAGTACGGGGGTAGGGGGAGGGTGGGCTAACTTTCCTCTTGCATTTTTGTAAAGAGGCCGTTTTCACGTCTCGAACCCGTGACCTCGAGGTCATCAAAGGAGCAACTCTACTGTTGCGCTAAGACTCACCCTCTTAATAGGGCAATCAATACTTGGAAGAAAGTCAGACCACTGCATGGATAGAGACTTGGGAGATCTTCATGCTCTACTCTTTCTACTGTAACTATCCTGCATCTATAATTGGACTTCTCCTTTTCACCTCAAAGTGGTTTTCTTGCAAATCTAGGCTAGTTGAGAAGTTGTGGTAAATAATATCACAGACTTGTCTAGATGTTAGAAGTGAAAGTGATGCAGTTTTACCAAGTAAAAGTCTCTGATTATCCAGAAATTATGTGAAAATTTATTTGTTAATCATGACATATTCATTGAGAAATTGCCTACCAGCAAATTCACTTAGTTGTCTTGTAAGTTTTCATGGGGTTCTTTCAAACTAGACAAGTTAATATGTTGGATTGGAAAAATGGGGGGAAAAAAAAAGGAAGACAAGATAAAGATCCTTACACCAGGGTTCCTGTGCAGTTCTTTTCTGTTAAACTCAATGTACTTGACTTTGTTTATGCTAGGTGTCCTGTTTCACCATTCTTTTGTTCCTTTATTTCTCAAGTAGTTTCAACTTTTATAATGGCCTAGATTGCAAAGGTTCTTCTGTTTGTGTGTCAGACACTTCCTTGCGTGCACACCTGTACAACACCTACAGAAACATTTTTACATATTAATTTTTAACTAGTACTTCAACTCTTTTAGGAGACTTTCTTACAAGACACACGATGGACACCAATGGTCCATAACACCTATGAGATTTTATTGTTTTATGGGTGTCTGCTGTCTGCTGTCTCATGTCCTAGAGTTTCTAGCTTTGTCAAGTATCCCTGTTGGTGATGAGTCCTATGTCCGGTGTCTGTGGAAATCCTCCATAGCTACTCATGTGCATGAAATCAGCCGAAAGGTTTATAAACTTGTTATTCTTATACTTACTAGACTACCAATATAAGTATATTTCTTCTTGAATGTAGATTTACAGATAATGTTCTTCGTCATGCAGATGCTTTGCTTTCTTAACTTGAAGGATTCAAAAAGCTTACATGGCTCTTCCATTAATGAACGGTGTTAAATTGATTGGCATGCTTAGATTTATATATGTAAGTGTTTTTCCCCTTTTTTTTTGGGGGGGGGGGGTAAAAGGAATGCTGCCAGTTTGTCCAGTTTGTCAGCTGATATCGATCAAGTGTGTGGACTTAATTTATTTTTCTTCATATTAGATTTGTCCAGTGATAAATCTTCATATGCAGGAGTATTTCATTCCCAGGTTGTGACAGCTAATTGGATCAACCATTTTGGAAATGGAGGAAATCCATGACCAGGGTTTTGTTAACAGTTTCCTGAGCATGCCAGCTTGATTTAGTAGGCAGTTACCCTTTTTCTTTCTATGATATGTTAGTTTACCTGTCTATGTAGATTTATTTACTTTTTCGCTTTCCTCTCTGGCCTTCCATCTGGATAGCATATTGGTTCTTTCAGTTTACTTAAATTTATCAATTAGACCATTCTGCCGAGTCTTTCTTTCCCTAATTCCTAATGATCCCCCATATGAAGTGTTAATTTTCCAGTGAGATTCCAACCTTTGCATTGTGACTAATCCTACATGAGATGGTAGGTTCAAGTTCAAGTAGGAGTTATAATTTCATTATTTTTTTTTTCTATTTATCCTCTATATTTGAACTAAACGGAGCATGGTTCATTTTAAAATGCATGTTGGATGGGTAAAAAGTCTGTGTGTCAAACCTTTTCCTCGTGGAATTTTATCTAATTTTATTCTTAGAATGAGCTGATAACCTTCTCTTGCAGGCTCAACTGTCTCCACTATGTCTGTACAGACTTTTTTATTGCATGTATTGTATAATTTGAAAGCCCACAAGATAGCAGGACCCAATGGGGGATAATAGTGGCGTGGATATTGACAGATAAGCATGTTGGGGATCGGATGCCAATGACTGTAAAACAGTACAAGCCAATTTTATGAATTAGTTCGATATAGTACCTAAAATCCCCTAATTACAAGAACAAGTTCTCCTTTTCTTTTTGAATGCCAGAACAAATAAGAATCTTCTTTTTTATATCTGAAATCTGTCTCTCCCTGAAGTTGCTTAATATGCATTCTTACCTTTTATTACCATCAGTTTCCCAAGAGGTGCGCCTGCTGTTTCCATTAATATATTCTGATGGTAGATTATTCAGTGTTTCGTGATGATAGGTGATGTAATGCTTGAAGCATTTAGATTCAAGTATACCCAGCTAAATTAACTGATCAATTTTCAATTCAGCATACGCAAAAGTGGCTTTAGTTTTCACCTCAATATGATATTCCACTGATCCGAATTCATTCAGTGATGATCAATCTCAAAGGGCCTCTCAGCACTGTCATAAGAAAAAAAAATTGTGATCGTTAGAGGGACAGCATAAATATCTGTGATGCTTATCTAGCTTCGGTAGGATGCTTGTTTATTCATTTATTATTATTTGCTTATTCGATTTTTATCTCTTCCTAGTGCCTATAATGGTTCCAAGTAAACATTTATCCTTTTTTGCTTGTCACTGCATAAAGCAAGTGATTATGGCATACTAATTTTCTAGCTCATAGCTATCTTTTGACTCTTTGAATTTACATTCTATTTATTACTTTCTACGTGCTTTTACTTATCACACTTGCGAGTGTCTTAGAAACCCAAGTATATGCCTTGTTGTACTGAGTCAACCTGAGAAATGATTTTCTTTGAATGATGGAACAGAGAAGTAACAGCAGGCCTGCACATTTTGATTTCCTTCCTTATGTCATGCATGGCCACACCCACAGACAAGCGCACGCACAAGCACACGTATGTAGGCACATATACGCTATAGATGTGCGTGTATATGTATATTGTTCTTTTCTCTATGCTCCTAACGTGGTTAGGGTTGACTTCTGAAGGATCACATCAGAGACAAGCAAGAACACTCTGCTCACTTGTCTCCGTCACCAACCACCCTAAGCATGAAAAGATGGCTTCGTTGATTATCTACCTGGAATACATTACCTTGGTCATGGGCTATAGTGCCCCTTCCCCAAAGCCTTCCCACTTTTTGGGAATTGCTGTGTGGTCAACTTTGGTTGGCTTTGGTGATTGTTCATTTCTGGGCATGTTTTAGAATGTGAACAGTAGTTCAACTAACGCCATTTTCCCTCTTTCAAAAGATCTCCAGTTCGACCCTCCCTCTATACTAAAAACAATATTCCGTGTCAACTAGAGAAGTTTCATCAAACAAGAGTTACATTACATGTGCCAGAATAGAAAGTTCAAAAGGATTTCGTGCAATTCCAAAGTTATTGATACTCATTGGAATGGCAATCAGTGGATCTCCATTTAATGACCACTCGGTTTTACCATCCCCTAACATGAGAAAGGTTGATTATCTGATAATGATCTGGTAACCATAGATATTGATACTCTTTTAAAATCTCATCGATACTCATTATTTTATGGATCAAACAACTAAAATGTTACTAAATTACACTTAATTATGTCTTATTATTGCTAAATTTACATAAGACTAGATATATTTGCATTTAACCAATTATATAAAATTTAGTAAGGAAGTAATTATATAAAATAATGAGACTTGATTTAAATCTAATAGATTCTCATTATTTTGTACTAATCGGAGAACTTAAATCTTACAGAATCTATCCATACCTAATTGGTTTCGTTGATTGGAGAGTGATTTTTTAAAATAAGATTTATGATTTTGATGATCGAAAATTGATTTATATTTTGAATTCAAATTTTATGTGTAAAAAAATAAAAGAGATAGAAAAAATTTATCTTTTAATTATTTAATTTAATTTAAATCAAATCAAATTTTAATTTATTAAACAAAAAATCTCACAAAAAGTCATCTCATAAATTGCTAATTTTAATGCCAGCCGTTCCCCCGACCAAGATGATGGGAGGAAGAAAACCAGCGATACCTACTAAGTTTGACCCTTCAAAAACAAAAGAAAAATTGTTTGACCGGCAGCTGGTCCTAAGAACAGGGTCTTAGTACAGAAATTGTTTCCCTAGATCTAGGTTGTTCAAGTGTCATAAATATCCACCCGAAAATCTTAACGAAATTAACTACCGTACGCCGCCAGGTAACTCCATTACCCAATTCATTCCTTTAATTGGATCTCATCCGTCCAATTCATATAAAAGCAAAACGAAAAAAAAAAAAAAATTCTGCTTCACCCAACTTGGGAAAATTAAAACCACTAAAATTTGAAAAATAAAAAAGATTCAATATTACTGTAACTTTAAAATATTATACAAATGATCACTGTGAATACATTAAAAAAATTAAAAAATAAATACGACTTATTAATTATATAATTTAGACAACAAATTAATTATTAATTAATAAAACATTGTATCTCATAGTTTAATTAATTCTAGATATTGATAAATTTTACTATGTGTACTTTCTAATAATTTATAAATATTACGTAATATAAATTTATCAATACTAAATTAAAATTTTATATTATTTAAAAATATGTTATTGTCATCAGATTAACTTTATTAAAATTTATAATTTAAATTTGTTATCTAAATATTTTATAAAAATTGATAGAAAAAAAATAAAATTCTAATAACTAAGTTGATAACGAAGTCATAAGCCTATTTTCAAATACTCAACTATATAATATATTAAGGAAATAATTACATTTTCACCCCAAAAAAGGAAATAATTATATTAAATGTAATTTTTTATATTTAACTCTTAAGGAAATAAAAAGATTGAGGTTTGAAATGGAAAATTTTTAATATCGTGTAATTTTCATTAATATAATAATGTTAATTTTTTATTATAAATAGTTTTGGAAAAATTTATATAAAGTTTTGCTATATATACAATAAATGCTTTTTTTTATTTTTATTACTATAAAAGAAAATTAAAAAAAAAAAATAGACTACTGGTCTACGCCAGGACACAATTTTTCATTTATTTCATTCAATTCAAGCCATTCACCAATCGAAGAAGTGTAACGCACTTCACCAAATCGATCCAATTCGAAATCCCTTCTTTCTTTTTTCTATTTATTCGTTTCCCAAATTTTTTTTTCCTCTTCTTTTGAGTCTCCCCCCCCCCCCAAAAAAAAAAAGAGAGACAGAGAGGTTAAGAAACGTAAATTTTCCTCAAGATTCTTATCTTTTACACATATTCTCTCCTCTTCTCTTTGTAAAATTCGATTATGTTCTCGATACAACAAGAAACCCAATTTTTGTTTTTTCTTTCTGGGGTTTTAATGATGTTCTTCTCTTGGTGATTTGAACTGGGTTTTCTGGGTTTTTGGTCATTTCGAAATTCAACGATGATCCATTTCAACATTGGCGTTGACCCCCTTTTCTGGGGCTGTGATATTATGCAGTTTTGACTGTTTAATTGGATCAGGTACTTATTTTTAGGGTTTTAGTAACTGGATTTTGGATATGAATGGGAAATAAAGGATGGCGTTTTTGCTTATGTTGATTGTTGGATTCTGGTTTGGTGTTTCGTACGTTTGATTTGCTAGATTTTAAGTTTTGGAGTTTTTTGCTTTTTTTTTTTTTTAAAAAAAGGTTGTCTATGGATTCTAATGTGAGGGATGTTAATGGGAGAGAAGTTAAAGTTTCTGAGAGAGTGGAGGGTAAAGAGGTGGGAATTGGTGCGGAGAGAGAAGGGGAGAGTGAGAAGGCAGCCTTGTTGCCGCCACGTGCCGGCGGCATGTCAAAGAGGCCACACAAGCCTGGGCTGAAGGTGCAGTGGAATGATAAGGATGGGAATAAGCTTGTGGAGGTATTGGAATTTCAACCCAGGTAATTTTTTTGATTTTTATTTGTTCATTATGTTGAAGGCACTTTGTTTGTTCTTCTTTTTTTTTTTTGGGGTTCTCTAAATTGATTCAATTATCTGCTTAATTTGATTTAGCTTCTCTGGTGTTAGTGCATACATATTCCTTTTATCTATGTTCTGTAATTTAGGAACTTGTTGGTGCCTCTTAGATTGTTGGCCAAGAATTAGTCTTAAGTTTCACATGGGACCAGTAAGTGATTGGTCAATGTTCTCTCTTCTTTTTCGTCAATTTACATTTTATCTAGAATGCTGATCTAATTGTTGTTTACTGAACCCACTACGATTAATAGGGCTCTTGTAAATTGTATGATTTAGGATAGGTCCATGGAAATCTATAGTAAAGCTATATGATCTCTTGTATCCATTCCAGACGACCTTTTTATTTTTCAGGTCAAATTGAAGTTTTTAGATTATGGGAGGTGGAGTACCTAGGACATGATATAACTTGAATTTTAGCAATATTATTGCATTTTGTTTATGACCCTTTAGCTAAAAACCAGAGATTGCTACCGTTGCCAGTTAAATTTTTCCATCGGAGGCAACATACTTCTCCTTGCTGAACCCAGTAATTTTTAGCAAGCTTCAAACCTTTTCCTTTGTTTGTTTCCTTTCAAAATGAATTTTTTTTGGTTGTTTCACCCACGACCATTCTCAGGTTTTTCATTTTATAATCTGAGGCAATCTGTGCATGATTCGAGTGAAATATGTTTTAGATAATTCAAGTAGGTTGTCAGAACAAGCATAAAGCAACACTCAATTCATCTTCATGCCTGGATATCCTATAAGTGGCTGTATCAGACCAGCAATAGATATGATGTAATCAATTGTTAGAACTCATTGCCTAGGTAATAACTGTTGTCCCTTTCAAGTTGTAGTGTTTACAATTGTCTATGTTCCACCAATATAAATGTCACACATACATTTGAAAGCTATTTCATTCCTGAGCGGAGAGAAGTGTATTTACCTGTTGTTTTGATTAGGGTATAATGTTTAATTTAGAAAAATGTAACTCATAAAGGTAAGTTTTCATATCATTACAAACTATAATTTCATATTCAAATAAAACCATACCTGAAAACTTTAATTTGGAAACAATCCATGAGCATAATTAATAAAACTGTTTTAGACCATCCAAGTTGAGCTTCATACAAAGAAAAAGACATAAAGCATTTTGAGATGAGTATTACATTCGTCCTCACTACAATACCAGTCAATTCTCACCCATAATTACTCATCAATTCTTTACACTTGTGTCTCTCCCCATCTCCAAATATAAACAATGCAATAAAGTAAGCAACACGCTTAGTAGAAGAATATATGATGCAAGTCAGATTTCATATTACAAAACCGCCTTGTAGTGCCGATGGATCCCTGCCTAGCAACTGCCCCCATAGGGATAACTATGCCAATATACATGTGCACATATAACAAGTATCATGTTCGGGATAAGTATAGTAGTTCCAAGCTCAATAATACACAACAACAATCATATATATTTTCCAAAAGTAGATAATGGGAAATGAGTATAAAATCGCACACGACCACGAGAACAAACTAGCCCTAGTGGCTAAAAGTAGAACTGAAAGACCATAAAGGACACCAAACTCATGAAAGGCAACTGTAACAACACAAAAAGGAAAATCTCAAGCCCAATGAAGAAACTAACCAAAAAAATAAAGCAACACGACTAAAAATTAACATGACATCACTAAAGTTTCAAATAAAAAACCATCGACTTTCATATATGAGAACCTTCCCAACAAAATAATAAATAAATAAATAAAAGATCTTGTGGGTACATGAAAATATGGGATGTTACACTAAGCATGTCCCAGAATCTCTAGGGGCATGTTGAGCGTAATCTATTATCTATTGGTCCAGAGAACGGCAACATATTTATTATTCGATAGGCTGTTTTTGGCTCATATGTCCTCTTTGTTTTCTAGTGCAACATATTAAATATTTGATTGGCTGTCTTTTTTTGTTAATTTGCAAACTGCCCCAGTTTTCTTCATTTCAAAAATAGGAATTCCACACTTGTGATTTCTCTTTGACTTCTCAGCTCTCCCTCTCTCCATTATAACATGCCACCATTACAAGTTGTTAAGTGATCACTGTTGTGTTATGTGGTTTTTTTTTATTTTTTATTTTTTTTTGTTTTTTGCTCTCTCTCTCTCTCTCTCAAGCGATCTGCTGTACAGTTATAGCCAATCTTAATCCCTTTCAGGCCATTTTGGCTCTTCTAAAATTAACTCTACATGGCACCAGTCACTTTCATTTTCCTTTCTTTTACTTCTGCTCTGTTGGAAGAGTGCCTAATTTGTGGAGGTACAGTGGGGGGATGGTTGTTGTAGTTGATTCAATGAAGAAAGACACAATCAGATCACATCATGTAAATATAAAGTACATGTTCAATATGTTGGACAGAGACTATATAATATGAAAAGCTTCATGCCAAGTATGTTAGCATGAAAAAAAGTGAACCACATAGAACATAGGTGCCTACATCATTTTCTTTTCACTATGACTTCCTTTCAAGTGATACAAAATTTATCAGAAGTTATTTAATATTTAGGGTTTTTGAATCATTTCTATTTTTTGGTTTGTTTCTAAAATATTTTTTGTAATCGTTGTTTTGATACTATTTTCATATTTGTTTTAGGGTGTTGCCTATATGATTACTCTTTGGGGTTTATTTTTTGTGATATACTTAGATTAATTAATTGAATTGAGCCCTGTCTCTAAGTAATCCATAGATTCAGATGGTCTTTCTCCCTTTTTTCTCTCTTATCCTTTCTCTGGTTTCATCTATCTGTTCTTTGCTACTCACTCTATTCTCCTATTGTCATCCTTCATTATCCTTCATTATCAATATAGTATTCTGTTTCTAGATTATAGCTTAGAAGCTATTCATTGTACTCACATAATGGAGATTTGAGATGTAAGGCTGTCAGAGCTTGGATCTGACTTGCTTTGAATTTCTCCTTATGTAATCTTTTCAGTGTGGAGATAAGGAATTCATTAAATTTCTCCTTATGTAACAGTGTGGACATAAGGAATTCATTTTCTACAGAAATATAATGTAACACAATGTGGAGAACTTGTGCTTCTTTTTGTAGAAATATTATTTGGTTGCCCAAAAGCTGCTTTAGACGAGTCTGGTGAGCAATGGTAGAGAAAAGTGAGGAGGAAGATCAGTTAAGATTCTCCCATTCTGATTGCTTAAGTCGGAGATTCAATTTCAAAATGGGCAGGATTGATGAGCTAGAGTTTGTAATTGTTCTGAAAAGTTTGGTCAGCATTTTCATTTCATATACTAGGTAAAACATGAGAATGAAAGACAAGAGCTCCTGTCGCAGTAGAGGCATAATCGCCATCACTGCTGACAATGACTTGCAGATGTCTCTGGTCACAAAAATGTAGGACCAGACCAAACCCTTTGTTCTGTTAGTGGGTGGAAGGCTAACATAAACTCCCTTTGTGGCTCAACAGAGAAGGCACATCATTTTTGGTGAGTTGCTAGTGCTAAACTGACCATACTAAGACTTGTGGTTATCCTTAAACTGAGACTTTTTGTCCAAGCTCTGCCATGGAATTGGGAGCTTACTTTGTGGTTCATTGCCCATGCAAGAGAAGGGATAATGCCATGCCATTTAAATTAGCAGCTGCTATGAGATAACTGCTTGGAGATCAACCTTTTTACCATAATATTATTGACTAGGATTCAAGAGTAATTTATGATGTCCTATATCCTGCTTTATCTGGTGAAGTAACGTGATCAAGGGATGTGTTTACTTGAAAACAGTGAAGTAGAAAGATATCCACATTAGCAACAGTATGGATGTGTCTTTTCATGTGAGAATCTAAAGTGTCTCAATGAGTTTTGCCTGTTTGTCTATTTCCTATATCAATCATTTAATTTCCCTCCAAGGCCACACTACGTCTCAAATTATTGCCCAATCATTTAAGTTTCCTTTTAGTCATCTCTTTTGTCATATTTTTCTCTTTCTCCATCGTATTCCAACCCTATTAATTGAGCATATGTAGTTCCAGGATTGTTACTTGATTATACTTAGAATAAGACAATGAAACCAAACATATAGGTTCTCTCTTGTTTTGGTCCTTTTTCTATGTTAAGTTTCTGCTGCATGTGACTTTGTTCTTTAACTAGCAGCCATTAATAAAAGGAATGGCCATTGTTTCACTTGTGTCGTCTTTTTTGTCATCACTTTGTTTCTGTGTATTTATTTAGATTCACTTACATCCATCTAATTTTCTTTGTAGCATTAAAATTGTCAGTGATGATACCAAAGAGTCTTGGTAAAGGCTTTTAACTTTGCTATCCAAATTTCTTTGGGAATATTTTCTCCGTTGGGGTCATTCATGGTCTCCTTGTTTCTGCCTGCAGTGATGATAGTGACATTGATGATGACAATTCAGACTCTTGCACATGTACCATATTGTAAATTTCATGAAACAAACATATCGGCTCGCAGGACAAACCAACTAGCTCCATTGACCCAACTTTAACAACTTTGGTGCTGAGTGAATACATAAGTCCTACTTTTGATGGTATGGACCAAAGTTCCTGCAAGTTAGATGACAGTCCAATTTCTTGCTCTGGATTGTTTACCCTCATTAGCGGAAGATGAGAGTCTCTTGGATGGATTTGAGGTGACTTGTGATAGACTGGAGCTCCAATCATATGCTTAGACGAAAATGCAGATAGAGATTTTCACAGGAGTGATAACTTGATGTGTACTATATACTGTGGTTGAGCTTATCTTGTCTTTGACGGACGTTATTTAGTTGCTATTACATCTGATGCTCTTTAAAATGAAGCAGGCACATGGGTTCTTGTGATGTATCCTCTCTTTTGGCCCTTTTTTTTATGAATCTCATAATCGTGGACGAAATTCATTGTTTTGACAGGTTGAAGTTTTGAACTTCAACTTTTACTGTCTGATCTGCACTTCTTAGTCCAGGTTTAACTTGAAGTTAGAATCAAAACTTCCCCCACCCCCGGGGGGGGGTTCTTTTTGGAGAATATGCCTCTGTTGATAAGTGAAAAATGTGGGTTTAACTGCACCATTCAGAAGTCTTCGGCAATTCATTTTGAAAGGAAAACATTCTCCAAAGAAGACTTTTTGGGATCTCACCAGTTAATGCATCACCATCTAAGTACGACCATGGAGCAGAAATACTCTAGTGTGCAAAGTTACAGAGATTTATTCTATACAAAGTATCTGTGGCATCATTTTGAAGCTAGAATTATTGTCTAATGCTTTTAGAGCTCAGGGAGGGCCTTGTCACGGCCAAGGTAAAGCCCCAAACCCTCGAATCAAAATATTTTACGTAGGATGAGTTGGGTTGCCCATTACACATGATATATGGCGGGCTTGGGGTTTTAATGGGAGGCAAATTACTTAATCATTCCTGTCTAAGCGGGCTGAGACAATCAGGCCCACAGGCCTAAACTAGGCCGGCCTATGCTCATGCTGAGGTCTGACATTGTAAAACTTGACTGATGAAATTAAGGGCCTGCAATGAACTCCGCTCTCTTGGTTGGATATGAGTCTCACCACGCGCTAAAGAACACTTTCACGGTAATGACAATGGAGTTTCCTTTGTGTCAAGGTTCAATTTATTATTCATTTCTCTGGCCAGCTCTCAGTTTGGCATACAAAAAATATTGTCAAACACACAATACAATCAGAAAAATGCAGAGGCAATGACACTATAAAACAAACATTTCATTCGACACAAACACACACAATCGAGGTCATTATTGTCTACCATGATTCGGAAAGCCATATCCTGGCTGCTGCAAACCTCTCTGCGGAAAAGCTTTCCTGGTGGCCTTGAACATAATGTGCCCAAACTGTTTGTCGTTGTGCAACCTCAAATCACACTAACCAGTTGGAGAGACTGGCATCAACTGCTATTTCTTGCATCAGAGGTCTGGACTGACTAAAATTTGGTCTGCACTGCAATGCAGATGAATTAAAACTTGTCTCTAAACCAAATACTTGCTTTCTTTCTTCCTCAATCGGCGCATTCTCCTTTCTCTGAAGTTTTACAGTTGACATTACTCTTGCTTTAGCTGCTTTCCATTGCATAAGGTTCTCTACCGGCTTCAACACAGAATGCACATTGACATAGCTGTTCTTTTCCCTAGCATTTTCTTTTGATTCACATCCTTCCAGTTTCCCATCCGCCAATGCAAAAAGTGGCATAGAACTATTGATTTCTTCATCGTCCAACAAAACTCTATCACGGCCTGTCATGGAAGAATAATCATTCTGCTCCCAAAACAGTTTATCATTTACGTTTTCATTATTGATATCATCATCTCCATCTTCATCGTAATCCAGGTCATCTAGATCACTCAACACAGATTCTATGTCTTCCTCATCATAACTGTCCCTCCAATTCTGATACCTGTGATTTGTCAGGTAGTCTCCTCCAACATTTGCATCCCTTTCACGCAGCAAAAGGGACTCTTCTTCCTTGAGTGTTTCATCTTCATTCTTCTCATCACTCTCCAACCAATAGTCTGTACTTGTGTCAATTGGGATAGGCTCATAAACCTCCACATTCAGATTGAAGCTAACTTTCTTCTTGATCTTAAGGCCACTAGATTGCTCCTTACACTTATTTTCCCTACCGAAAAACAACCACATGTTTATTAATGATAACGGTAAATTATTCTACTACAAAATAACTACTCAATTAATAAAGATGAGCATAGCCAGACTAGGATATGGTCGGGCCACACCCCGCCCAAGCTCATGTCTGCCCAATAGTAGCATTTCAAAATTCAAAGTGAAACAATTTCTCCTAATATTAGAAAGCCCGTTCAGGAGTGACTAATTACAGTCTAAGCATAATGACTTGGAACAGTTTCATTTTCAAGAATCATTTCTCACAAGTATTTTCACTCAAAACGCAAATGAAAATATTTTAATTCATGGGAAAATCAAACAAGCCCCAAATGAACCCAAAAAGAGAGAGAAGAGGAAATCATGCTTAAGGCAAATTGGAAGAGTAATAGATCTAGCAAATACAGAATAGAAGACTGACCTTATATTGATGGGGTTTTCTTGCTTTTCATGTTTGGGAGTGACAATTGAATCCAGGGGTATGTAGCTGCCATGTCTCTGCAACCATAGATGAAAAATTGAGGAATGAAAGAAGAAGAAAGAAGAAAGATTTGATACCCAAATTGAAAACCCAGTTCTTGATTCCTGAGAAAGAGCTTACTTTCTCTCCAGAAAGTGACTTATGGGTTGATTTTCTCCGGCGCTTTCTGGTTTTTGAGAAGCCGAAACAAGCAAGAAAACACCCCATTTAGGAAGTCTTTACCAGGGTCTGTCGGTCTACAAGGTCCTCAAGAACGAGAGAGAGAGAGGGGGGGGGATTTGAATATGAGTTTTCGGCTCCAACGGCTTTTGAAAATAGGAACGTTGGGGGTAGAAATGATGATGATGGAAATGAGGTGGGCGCACACGAGAGTTTATTAAAAGACACAGGACAAATACAGCTGCCTCGCTGTTCTCTGCATTCAAAAGACATCTTGCCTTTTCTTTTTTGCTTTTCCTTCCCTCTTCCCCACCCCCCCCCCCCCGGAAAAAAAAAAGAGAGAGCGGGGAAAAAAAATAGAAAACAAAAACTCTGAGCTATTGGAAAAAGAAGAAACCAGATATTTCTTGGATTTGTCTTATCTTAAAAAATAATTTTTTTTAGTCTATAAGGAAGGGAATGCCTATTAATAAGGGAAGTGATTATGTGAAATCAAATGCTCGCCATCGCCATAAGTGGAGAATGGATCTCGCTGTATCACTCGGCATGAAGCTAGTGATTGTATTTTAAGAATAATATTACTCGGTTTGAAAAATTCAATAATAAAATTAATAAATTATAAATTTATTTTATTTTAATTCATATATTATTTCTTTTTTCCATAATATATAAAATCAACCATTTTGGGTTCTATGACTTTTCTGAAATTACAGCTGTATCAGATGAGTAAAAAAGTACTAGGTAGATCTGTGTTTGTCTTCATTACAAATTTTTATTATTTTGATTCCAAATAAAATATTTATTTTAACTGGTATAGTCAAACCTAGGCAGCATCGGGCACATACCCACATGCAGTGGGTTCCAAATTTGTGAGATTTAAGAGAAAACTACTCATTTCTAGAACAAAATTCATGGGTCTAAAGTTAAATTTCCATGAATTCATTTGTCTCTTTCAGTACTTAGGGTGAAAAAATATATATATTAAATTATCAAATAGTTAGATTTTTTTAAGAACATCTTTCTTTCATGGTTAAAAAGTTCTTGTGATAGGGTTGCGATTATCATTATTATTATTTTTTGGTTGAATTCCTGGTTTCTTGATTTCTGTTGATGAAATTATGGGTTGCAATTATTTATGAATAAGAAGATTTTGGCATGCGATCCGATGGTTGGACACCGGTGCCATTTAAGTAGAATTTCAATCTTAAATTTCGCGTATTATAAAAATAAATACCGAAAGAAATTTATCACTTAAAAATCAACTCGATTCAAATTGAAATGTACACGTAGTGGATCACTTTTTTCTCTCTTTTTCTATTTTATTATAATTGTGAGAATTTCGATTGATATTTTATAATGTGTATTAATAAGAATCATTATATTTACAATAGTTTGGAAATCATACACATTAAGGAAGTATCTGAGATAAACTTAAATAGAGGTCCAAATGATAACAAACGGTTTCTATTCCCACTCTTTATCACGGAAATGTTAAGCGGATATTATATAGTTTATTTATTGTAATGCACTTATATGCCTTGATGAATTAGCCTTATGAAACTAGTTGTAAAAGGGTGAATGTAGATATCAATTTAGTCTTTTTTATAAATTAAATATCTAATTTCAACTATTCTTTTTTTTCGGTTTTCATCGATCGGTATCCGAACTTTACTCGATTAATCTGATCTGAATACTGTGAGATCTATTTAGTGGTTAGCTCTCCTAAATTCTTTTTCTTCAATCCTAGGACAACTATAATTATTGTCTATCGAAAAATCTATTACTATAGATATACTAAGTGTTAATTGTCTAACCTTCATCTCCAAAATAAATGATTCATGGTTTACAAATGATAGTATAGTGATCACAATCCCATCTCTTAATCTCGTGATCCGAAATTCAAATCTGGTATAACTAAAAAATAAATAAATAAATAAATGATTCATGAACTATTATAACAGGCAAGTCAAGTTTTGATGAAATGGTTATCCTACTCTTTTCTGCTACTTATTCTTGTAATAAACTGATTAACAGGTTTTGAATGTCAAAAACATCCTTTGTGGAATTCCAGCTATTAATTTTCTTCGTTAATTAATTGATTAACTCAAAATCACAAATTTTCTTGAGCATGTAGCCAAATGCGGCTAAACAAGCCCCCCTCCCCTAGTTCAATGGCTCCATTTGTTTAGTCAATAGTCATCAAGTTGAAGAAAATACCCGTTGAGAAAAATCTTTTACTAAAAAGTGTTATTTCTAAAAGTTATTGTTATTGTTTAAGTAAAAATATATACAGACAAAAATTAATAAACAGTTGGTGTAGTAAAAAGAATATTAAATTTTTTAATTAAGATTTGAATTTAAATTTTAAAAATAAAAAAAAATAATATTAAAAGAGATTTCTTATAAAAAATTTTGACAGTAATTTAATTTAAATTAATCAAAATATGATTTTAGATATCGACTCACGGAAAGAGAAAAAGAGAATCCTTCTCCAGCATTGATGGCAATCCGATGGGGGGGGTCTTGAAGAAGGGTCTAACCTAATTCGTGTGAGTGCCGAAAGCTAATCTGTCTGCACTCTATTTTTTTTTTTTTTTTCAAGATTTCTCAAAAAGATAAAAAACAACGAAAATCACTTAAAAAATATTAAGTTTTGATTGAACTAAAAAAAATAATAGAAATAATGATAACAACCAATCAAAGGACGATGAAAAAGTATATCTCAAATCAAGATGCATTATGACATCATACAAGGTTGGTAGAACCATGGAGGAAGAATTCTAAACTCTCGAGCAAGCAAATAGCTGCGGGTGACTATGTAAAGAAAAGATGGTTTCACTAATTTATGCCGGGATTTCCTCCATTAAAATGGTATCAATTAAATTTTCCAAGTATGGATCACAGTCCACTGTTATGGCAAAAGCAAGAGTTTTGTGGGAGAAATCAAAACTCTTATTTTGGATATAATATGCATTTGAAGGATATATATATATAAAAGAAAAAAATGGCATTATAGAAATAAATAAAAGTTTCCCTTTGTATTGAGTAAGAAAAAAGGCTCCCAATCAGCCCGCCATTGCTGTCCACATTCAAGCTATGATCTCTGTTTTTGAGGCCTCAAAAAGACATGATTGTCTTTGTTCTATTTTAGGATGCTAGACGAGGAAATGGGAACAATGGTTCAAAAACATATGAACCAAGTAAAAGGCTCCCAATCAGCCCAATCTTCCTTGTTTTCTTTTTCTTTTTCTTTTTCTTGAATAGACATTATAGAGAGGGAGAAATGCGACACGTGTCAAAGAGAGATAGAAAATAATAGTAGAATATTTTTTTAAAAATAAAAAATTAGTATTCAAAATCATATTCTGACTAATTCAATTCAAATATTGTTGGACCCAATTTAGAGGAGCTCTTCTGACATTTTTTTTTTCATTTCCAAATTTTAAATTCGAGATTTAATTAAGATATCTAATATTTTACTAGATCAACTATCCATTCACGAGAGTACCAGTAGTAGATGACTAATGTGATGATGAGGCTTTTTTGTTTTGAAAATGAAATACATACATATATATATTTTTAATTACTTTTTAATTATATTAATGGAAGAATTAAATAGACCTTGAATGCAAATGATCAATTTTATCAATTTTCATAATGGAAGATTTTTTTTTTTTTTAAAAAAAGAAAAACTTTAGAGACCTATTTTTACATCTCCCTTAGTTAAGCAGGTGATTTTTTAGCTCCTCTATTATTTTTAGTATAAATTTATAACTATAATCTCATCATAATACCAACTAGCCCTATAAATTTGGTGTACTTCAATAAGTGATTTCAGTTAATTTGAACTTGATTTCAAAATCTCACAATTGTGAAGTTATAAAGCATTTACTAACCCCTACTTGGTAGAAAATTAAAAATAAGTTTAGTTAATTTGATTTGAACTAAACAATAAAATTCATTTACAAATAAACTCATATGTCTAGATTTAAAATATGAAATTCAATTGAATTTTCATACATAAAAATAAAAATTGGAAATTCATTTATAAATAATATTATTTACTTACTCTTAACATTTGTTTCCTTTAGAGTTAATTCGGAAGAAATGATAGTTGAAAAGTAAAGTAGGTGAACCCCACAAATTTTTTATGAAATTTATATGCAAATTCCACATTTTTTATTGATTTGGAAATCCAACAATAACCTTAATATTTGAAAACTATTTAAAAAAAAAATTAATTCAATCTTAACATGCCTATAAATAGAGGTGTGCTATGGCATTCAAAAGCACGCCACCCTAGAGAAGGAGGAGAACAAGAGGCCAGAAAGAGAGAGTGAGAGAGAGAGAGAGAGAGAGAGAGAGAGAGAGAGGCAGGTTTTGAAAGAAAGAAGAAAATTACAGAAAAGTAATGGTCTCCTTTTTGAAATCCTTTTGAAAATTGTCTTTTCAAAAATATTTTTGAAAACTATTATTTTTTGTAGATATTTTCATAAAAATTTATGAATTTCACAAATTGCATTTATCTTAGAAATATTATTTAGGATGTCAATCCAAAAGAATTTAGTATTTATTTGCTTTTCTATCTAAACTAATTCAGTACTTTTGCATGGTCCCATGTTTATGAGAATATGATATTTTGTTTAGATAATTAAGTTTTGCATGAATATTGAAATAAGCTATTATGAGTTTTGATAATAAAATCTGATAAATTATTTGTTAGTTTTTGGATTTTTGATTTATGACTAGTTTTTGGTCATCTACTTGTCTCTAGGCTTCTGTTAGGCTTCAGATTTCCAATAAACAGTCCTTGGACTTCTATCACTATTCAGACTTCTTTAAATTTTTGAGCATTTAATAATCAATGATTAAGTTTCTACTAATTATGGAATCTTTGCTAATTTTAGAATTTTCTCTGGATTTTTAGACTACTACTAATCTTTAGAATACAATATCAATAATTTAAATCTTAATTTTAAATTTTAAAATCAATCAGAGAGTTTTAATATAAAAATAAAAAAGATAATATTAAATATAATTACAATTGGCATCAATTTGATTTGATTTGATCTTTGATGATTGACCAACATCCATAATAATGTGATAAACTGAGTTTTTTGACAATTAGAATCAATTATTATCTATTATTGTTTGATATATTTTGAATTATTATGACTTTATTTGTGATTTTTTTTTAAATTCTATTAATAGTAAGAATATTTGATACTGTGTTTGTAAGTTGTGATATAATTTTTTTTATCCTTCTTTCATTTTAAAATTCATTTGTGAGCTATAATAAAAGAAAAGTGATAACCCCCCCCCCCCAAAAAAAAAAAAAAAACCAAAAGATGGTCCTAAATTTCTACAATCTGAAATTGTTCAGTTGCAGGGAAGAGATTGAACAATATCTTGAGTCTTGTTTTTTCATATTTTAATATTTTTGATCTTTTAATTTTTTTTAATTTTCTTATTATTTCCATCGTAGTAACATATTTTCTATGTGGTCATAGGCGCAGTTTTATGCAAAGATGGACGAAGGGATTAATTTGCTAAAGTATAAAATTTAAGCAAGAAAATTGTTAAAAATTAAAATACAAAAATGAATTTAATAAAGAAATTTAGGAAAAATCTATTTCACCTGCACTCATAAAATGCTTTATACTTTTTTTTATTATTTTTTTTTACAAAGAGATGCGTATTTATTATATAGATAGCTTTTAATAAATTGTGCAAATATTTATCATGCCTTAAATAATTCTCCTTAAGTTTCTAATATCAATATGTATTTACATTTATTTGCAAGAATTTTCCTCAATTAAGATGGTCAGAACGAATTCTAATCATAAAAAATTTTATTAAATTACTAGAATTTGTTCTACACACCATCAAATGGCTACCATTTCCGTGAATATAAAGTCTTTACAAGTATAACTCTGTGGGTATTAATATCGAGTATCAGTATCCATAGATATGATAAAATAACTCTCATTTGTATCTTATGAATACCGATACTCATATAAATGGAAGAATAAATTTCATTGACATTACATTATATTCTTTCGTCTATATATTGATACTCAACAAATATACATAGAATTCGAAAATTCCATAATTTGTTAACTTTTAACCTTTTTTTTTTCAATTTAGAGTTTGAAATTGAATTATTAGTAGGGGTTTAATTGATTGATTACCTTTAAAAAAATCCACAAAGGACATAATGAATGAAGAATTTTCAAATCAAGTAACCATTTTCATAATTCTACAAAATTTTAAAATTAATGGGCCCTTCATATTCACTAAAGTTTCATAATTCACATTAAAATAACAACAAAAATTTTATCCATTTTCAAAACTTTTAAAATTACCACCGACCCCCGAACACACACACACACACACACACATGTGGAAAAGGCAGCACGTAAGGCACGTGACCAACTTCCGCGCTTAGCAAAAAGGCACACAGAGAAACCCGGTCCCCAACCCTTATAAGCTCTCTAAAGATCCTAGCCCTCCAATTCAACGAATACGAACCGTCCAAATCTCCTACCATTCATCTTGTTCCCAAAACACAGGCTCTCGTGTGCGTTTGACGTTAAACAATTCCCCTCCACAGGGAGAGTCGGCGTCTCTCTGTCTCTCTCTCTCTCTCTCCCTCCCTAACCACTCTCCCAGAAATCCCTGATTCCTAACTCTCTAGAGAGAGAAAGCACACCAGATTGAACCTTGAGAAAGAGAAAGAGGTGAGAGAAAAGTAAAAAGGAATGGATTCAGATCAGGGGAAGCTGTTCATAGGAGGGATTTCATGGGAGACATCGGAAGAGAAACTGAAGGACTACTTCGGAAACTACGGAGAGGTTTTGCAGACTGTTGTTATGAGAGATAAGGTTACTGGTAGGCCTAGGGGTTTTGGTTTTGTTGTTTTCGCAGATCCAGCGATTCTTGATGGGGTTCTTCAGGAAAAACACACAATCGATGGTAGAACGGTGAGCTTTCTCTTTGTTTCTAATTTCTGATTAGGGTTTTTGTTGGACATGATTTCTCATGATGGGTTTTGATTTGGTTTCGTAATTGCGGGTTTGAGGTTTTTTTCATGCTGTTAGATTTGATGGTTCTATTCGATTTGCTGATTTCGATTAATTTCAAGAATGGGGTTTTGGGGGGTTTGTTCTATTTAGGGTTTTGGTTGGATTTGATCTGAGATTGTGGATCGATTTGGTCTAAAAATTGTGGTTTTGGGGTTTATATATGTTTAGGGTTTTAGCCGGATTTGATTTGAGATGATTTGGTTTGGATATTGGGCTTGTCATGTTTTATTCCAGTTGCTAGTTCTGATGGTTTATTCCCTTTTGGTTTCAGTTGTTGTGATTGATTTTACGAATTAGGTTTTGGCGTTTTGTTCTGTTTAGGGTTTTGGTTGGATTATATTTGAGATGACGGGTCAATTGGGTTTAGGAATTGAGGTTTTTGGGTTTATTTATGTTTAGGGTCTAGCTGGATTTGATTTGAGATGATGTAATTTGGTTTTATTTGTCTTGAAGATGACCTTTAAGAAGTGGGTTTTGTGTTTTATTTTGTTGTTAGTCTTGATGATTTCGATCCATTCACAATTCATTGCCATAAAAATGGGTTTTTGGGGTTTTGTTCTTTTTTATGGTTTTGGTATGATTTGATTTTGGTGGATTGGTCAAGTGGTTGTATTTAGGTATTAATTTTATCCCCAACAATTGGGGACTTTGGGTTTTATTCTGTTAGTTGGATTTGATGGTTCCTTCTCACTATGAATCTATTGTTACAGTATATTGATATTTTGAAAATTTTCTTGATTTCTACTTATGCTTTTAAATAATTTCAGCTTCATAATACAATGGGCTTGTGGTTCCTTTTTTTAATCAAATGTATCAATAAACTGGTTTTGTCTTTGCTGTTTGTTTTTTCCCCACTCCTCCCTTTCTTCTGTTGTGATGTGTTATGGGATATTTGTTAGCGTGACTGATAGATTCTTGAGTTTATCTTTGACTTGAAAATGCTCTAATTGTGTCTTTCTCATTGATCCATTGTTGTCAATGGATTCTCAATTTGGGTTTGTGCTCATTGTCTCTACTTTTGACATCCTAAATATTTTCACTTAAAATTCTTATTTAATTTTAAGCTTGTTGAGTTGGGTGCAAAAAAGTTTCCTTTACCATATGGCATGCTAACTCGTTCTTGAGTGGTGTGCTCTGCTGATGATGGCTATGGTGTAATATGATATTTTACGATTATTGATGAATGAGCTGGAGTAGATCTTTTCTCATTTGAATCTGGTCAAGTTTTGATAAAAGCCTTCTCCCAAATATCTTGGTATCACAGTATCTTTTGGCATAAGTAGAATTTTTATTGCTATAACTAATTGTTGCAAATGAATCTCTCTCTTTGCCTCATGAGATTACCTTTTTCGTCATTTTGAGGACCAGATGGCTTTCATTGAGGTTCCATTCTTTTTCTATTGAGTTATAGAAATGGGTGTTTCTCACTTATAATGTATTTAGATGTTATTTAATGCAGCATTATATGGTTGTGAATGGGTATGTCAGAACTGTTCGGCAGTTTTCATGTGATTATGATTTGTCAACATTTTCTTGGTAACTTCATACATGTTATCATTTTAACGGTTATTAAGATTATCGGTAATTGTTTTTGGGATGTGATACAAGTCAGGATTATTAAGATTATCGGTAACTTCATACATGGTTGTGAATGGGTATGTCATGGTTATTCGGCACTTTTCATATGATTATGAGTTGTCAACATTTTCTTGGTAACTTCATACATGTTATCATTGTAGCCGTTATTAAGATTATCAGTAATTGTTTTTGGGATGTGATCCAAGTGTCTTGGGCATGTATCTTGTTTAAAATTCGGTACATCTATCATGTCAAAACGTAGTCTTTTTACTGTATCCTTGATCAATTTGTTGGAACATAATCTTAATTTTGAGATTGTAATTTGGTCTGTCCCTGATGCTTTCAAAGTCTATACGTTGAAGGGGTTCGTTATGGACTTCAAACCTTTTAGAAATTGTCGTTTAATACTTCTCCTGATTTAATGTTTTTGTTGCTTTACTATAATGAGTAGCTTGGATATTCAGGTTGAGGCCAAGAGGGCTTTATCTAGAGAGGAGCAGCATACCTCCAGTAGAACCGGAAACTCTAACCCTTCTCGAAATGTTGGAGGTGGTGGTAATATTCGGACAAAGAAGATCTTTGTTGGTGGTTTGCCCCCCACTCTGACAGAAGAAGGATTCCGCCAGTATTTTGAAGCCTATGGCCATGTAATTGATGTAGTAGTCATGTATGATCAGAGTACTCAGCGACCCCGTGGTTTTGGTTTTATTTCTTTTGATACTGAAGAAGCTGTTGACAGAGTTTTACACAAGACCTTCCATGACTTGAATGGTAAGCAAGTGGAAGTGAAGCGTGCTCTTCCTAAAGATGCCAATCCTGGTGGTGGAAGCCGCACCATGGGTGGTGGTGGTGGTGGCGGTGGGGGTTATCAAGGTTATGGTTCCTCTGGTAGCAACTCTGGCGGATATGATGGTCGGATGGATTCGAATAGGTACATGCAGCCTCAGAGCACCGGAGGTGGTTTTCCACCTTATGCTTCTTCTGGATATGGTGCTCCTAATTATGGATATGGTCCTGCCGGTAATGGTATTGGTTATGGTGGTTATGGTGGGTATGGTGGTGGCAATCCAGGGTATGGGGGGCCTGCTAGTGCAGCCTATGGAAATCCCAACGCACCCAATCCAGGTTACAGTGGTGGTCCACCAGCTTCAGCCAGAAATTCATGGAATCCACAAGCTCCCTCTGGTTATGGTGCTGTGGGATATGGGAATAATGCTCCATGGAGTGGTCCAACTGCCAGCGGAGGTGCTCCATGGAGTGGTCCAAGTGTTGGGGGAGGTACTGGGAGTGGTGCTGCTTCTTCAGCACCTACAAGCCAATCTCCAGGTAGCGCTGCTGGATATGGTAATCAGGGTTATGGCTATGGTGGATATGGTGCTAGCGATGGGTCTTATGGAAATGCATCTGGATATGGTGCCCTGGGAGGGCGTGGTGGTGGTGCCCCTAACAGTAACACTGGTGCTGGTGGCGAGCTTCAAGGTGGCGGTGGTGGCGGTGGCTATGCCTATGGTGATGTTAATGCAATTTCGGGATGGAGATCTGATCCATCGCAAGGTTCAGGCAACTATGCCACTTCACAGGGAAATGGCCCTCATGGTGGTCAAGTTGGTTATGGTGGGGGATATGGTGGTGCTATTCGACAAGCCCAGCAGCAGTGAATTTTTTCACATCAATTTTGAAGTTCATCATTGTTGTTATGGTGGAAACAAACTCACTTATGCAGGTTAAAGTGATCTTCATTTCAAACAAAGGAATGGTGTTGCTAGTTGGATGCTTAGCACCATTTGGGACGGGTTGGATAGCCTGAATCCCTGTAGTTTGCAGTATCCATTTTGCTAGTTTATGTTGAGTATTATTGAGGAGTACTAGACGTCTCTTATTAGTATTTGCTTTCAAGTGTAGCTCTTAATTTAGTGTGATCAGAGTCGTGTCTACTAGCTGTCTGGAGCTTTCTCGTAGTGTTATGCTTTAGTAGCTTACATTGAGCTTTATGATGTGGTATGGTTACAATTAAGTATTTCATAATTGTCTGGTGTTAGTGTTTGCTCTACTCTTGGCCTTTTTTATTTCCTCTCTCTTGTGGGAATAAGTTGATACGGAAGGCTTCCATCTCTTGATATTTATGCTTTCTAAATGTAGTATCTCATTACTTTTTCTGATATTAGAAGTAGGAATACAGAGATATAATGAGGCTACCTACTGATACAACTAGAGCTATGGACTACTTGGTTCGATCACTTCATTATGGATAGCAGTAGTCATAGTGGTAGTTTGACACATTGACGATGGCATAATCATTTTCCCCCTGTATTTCCCTTGTGTTGTACAGGAGGAGATGCTGGAGTATAAATGAGGTGTCCTCTCCTGGCTGAACCTGAGCTTTTTAATGGGGTGGGTTTGTTGTGGAGTTGTTCGGTTTATAAACTGCGATAACATGAGGGCAGTCATGTCCAAACCAGGCCATGCCATCAGTGCCAAAGTGAAAGAGAGCACATGCATTTCAAGTCATGAAATTTCCTATCTAATGCAGGCGTGTGCGGGCTGGTGGATGTTTCTAAGCTGAACAGCCCTGTGGTATTTCAACATTGAGCTGTTAGTCAAGCTTATCACTCTAGCATCTTTACGATGTTCTAGAGTCCTGATTGTGGGAAGAGAATCCATGTAAGCTTCCGGGATCTGTTAATTCCATGTTGAGAGTATCAGAAGTTTGTCACCTTGTTGAAAGTTGTTGTTCATGAAACATCACAATAAGGATTATGAAAGTACATTGCAACTTCATTATCCAAGAGTAGGTTAAATTTGTAGGAGGATCACTCATATCACACATTATTCTGCTTTCTCTTGGTTTCACGGTAGGAGTATGATAGGATTGTGTCACATTTTTCATGGTACATGTACGAGACTGTTGCAGCACTTGTGCTTGTCTGTTCTGTGTGGTAATTGATATAGGCTACTAGATGGTGTGTTACTTTCTCAGTCAGTTGGCCTTAAGCTAAGCTGACGCGTTTTTCTTCAAATCCCTTTTTATTTGGATTCTTTGATTTGTGGTTATACAGTCATTTAATCGCTGTTGTCTCTATGGGGTGAGCATTTCTCCCCTCGTTTCTGACTGCTAGGATGGATTGTTATCATCTATTCAAGTATGAAAATAGTTGGATGTGTCAAGATTTTTAATCTTTTGAATGACTGTTAGATATATGTTGTACTGACACATAGTTTCCGTGTTGTTTTCATCTCAGACAGTTTTTAGATGTGACGGTAGAATATTTTGGAACTTATAATAGTCCGAGTGTTTTGTTGCTTTTCATCTCATGTTGCATTCCATGCCTGTGTACATGCTTCATGCTGCTATAGAGCTTGCCATGGATTGTCATTTGCACTTGAATTTTGGTTTAGAGATGGAATGTTGCCTTCTGATATTGAGTTCATGTCGTGTAGAGGGTTTATCCAATCTGGTTTGAAATATTGGAGATTACATTTGGCTTCTTGATGCTCTAGAATTTTGGTAGAGAGATGGAATGTTACCTTCTGAAATTAAGTTCATGTTGTGTAGAAGGTAATATTTGAATCTAGCTTGAAATATTGGAGATTACATTTGGCCCCTGGAAGCTGTCCGTCTAGCATCTTCTGTGGGCTAGTTCATTACTTGGTCCTTTACCTTCTATTCTGGCATTCTTCTTTTCAGCTATACCAAGTGTGGCTTTAGCCCTGTGCCCTGGGTATTACCAATCAATCTTGAGACTTTTGAGGTTGAATAGGCAAAAGAAAATGGCTTTAGGATGCTCACCCAAAGCAAGGCAGCATCACTAATAAATTGACTAATTAAATTCATATTGCCATAATCAATTCGATCCCCTATTGGATTGGGGGCGGGGCCTTCACCCCCCTCAATGTCGGACCAAGTGCATCGTAAACTTTTCAAAGCATAGTGGAATGAAGGCTATGTGCTGACACCTTCTGGCCAGCTGCTTTTATCATTTTCATTCTCGTGTGCTCTAGCAATAGGTTTTATACAATAGATGAACAATTGAGAAGATGAGTAGAAATAAAGGTATCTATCTATTGTAGTCTATATGAAATTTCTTATTCAAATGGTTGAAGTCTCTATGTGGTATGAGTTCTCCCTAGGCTAGAATCTCTTCTTTACACTGCAAGGCTATATGAGAAATCGCCGTCTAATGGGCAATTGTTACCTAATTACAACGCAAGAATTAGTGTGTAAAAATGGGAAATGAAGTTTGTGTTAAGTGGGTCTAAGGGAAGGTCTCGGATTAGAATCGGATGTTGCATGTAGAAGTTAGCCTTGTATAGACTCTGTTTAGTCAACCATCCCAAGCAGGGCTCTAAACGATTGAATGGGAAATGGTTCTTTCATTTTCAGTCTTGCAGAGGCGTTTCCGAGTGATGCCGTGCTCTTCATTTTCAGTTTTGCAGAGGTGTCTCCGGGTTATGCCGTGCTCTTCTTTTGGTTTGAAAAGCACAGGGACTCACAACGGGGTATTAGTCTTATGTCCTCTCGTTTGCAATCAGACTTTGTTTAAAGGTTCCGATGCATAATTGTTAATTTTAGAAGATAGCATTTATTTATTTTTCCCTGTTTTTCGGAGATGATAAGATTGGTGAATTTTCATGAAACTAGGGCGGCTTCTCTTTTTTTTTTTTTTGTTACAATAGGAATCGAACTTTAGATTACGGACGTCGGGTAGAAGTTGGATTGTTCGCTTGGGGACAGTGGGGCCTTCTCTGTTACCATGTTACCGAGCCCTGCAATTAGAATATGAGAACAAAAAGCAACGTCAGCTATTGTATCATAATCTGTACTAGTTTGGAGCAACCTGGAGGTGGGAATAGAACTTGGGAATTGCTTGGGTCTCCTTGTATTTAGAAGATCTGGCCAATAGGATTAGCCTACTACCAGGGTTTTGTTGATTTGAGTTGATAAGTGGCAAAGCTTCTCTATTCTGAAGGATGTACCTGTACATGTATTGATAATGTAAGGGTCAACGTTGGATATACTTGGTACATCACTCATGGTTTGGATATCATATTGTTTATTAACAGGGTCAATTTACTTAAAGTCTTTTGTTTCTTCTTTTTGGCTCTTCATCTGAGTTGTGATGATAAAAATTGAAAATATGCCCATTATTGGCTACAGACACTTACATTAAGGATCCAGTTGAGATATAATTCCTGAGAAATTGAGTAACAACAACGCGAAATTCTTATTCTTTTTTTTTTTAATGACCAATAAGTATTTAGAGTTATATTTTGATTAATTCGATTTGAGCATTGTCTGGTTTAATTTAAAAGAAAGTTTTTTCAGCATAATTTTTTTTATCTTCAAGTTTCAAACTTAAAACTTGATTAAGAAATTTAATATCCTTATTTAATAAGTCGATTGTCCATGGTGGCATGCCTCTTATTGCAATAGAGAATAGAGAGGCCACCACAGGTTTTGGGTTGTTCAGAAAAGCACAATTCTTATTATGTATGTCCTGTGCGACAACCCTATCTGCCTGTAAAAGGGCGAATGCACCACTTGGAAACTAATGTCAATAATGTAATTTTAAAAAGAAACACAAAGAACTAACTGATGAAAACTGAACTGATGTAATCATTTAAAGGCAAATGTAATTAGGTATTAAACAGCAAGCTGTTGTGACATGTTGATTAGCTGCTCAGGGCTCTGGTGTTCTGATTCTACCATCATGACATAAGTCCTCAGAAGTATATACGGTTCAAATAAATGAACTTGAGTCGTTGTAAAGACATTGAGTGATAAACAAATAAATAAAGGAACATGTCTATTTTTATAACTTTTATGTATCAAATAAATAAATAAATAAATAAATGAGCATGAGACTTAGCCTCAACCCATCCTCATGAAAACCAATACCTGTTACAAATGTAAATTCAAGATGCAATCAGCAAAGAAATGAGTTAGGACAAAACCCAAAAAAACTCCACCATTGCAAATTGCAAATTGCATTGACATAACAGGCACCTTATGATACACATATGGTACATAAAAACACGCTATCAATGGATAATTGGTTTAGTAGAAAGAGTATTATGATTCGTTAATTATGATCTCGGATTCAAGTCATAGGAATAGAAAAAATTACGTTAGGAGAGTTTTTTTTTCTTAATTTGGATCCGACTATAACTCGAATCAAATTAATCAAAATATGATTTTAAATATGGGTAATCAAGCATTAGGAAATAAAAAAAAAAAAAAAAAACTCTCCATCACCCAAACAGGGTAGAAAGCTCGCCTATGTGTCTCCCCTTGAATGCCGTCAAATTTAGACAATGCTTTTGCCGTAGCAACGGATGGAACTGGAAGCTCAACCGACCATTTAAGTAAAGTGCATCCTGGCATATGAGATGGATTCAGAGTCATGAGAAAAGGTGTGACTTATATCAGCAGTATTCTGCATTTGCAGATATTTCATGCAGTTATATTTACATTGTAAATCCAGAAAAAGAGTTGCAACCCAATGGGAAGAAGATAATTCATTAACTGGTCTGTCAAAAAATATCGAGTATTTTCAAATTTTAGGACGTTTTATCTTTTAAATAGTTTTGATTCGAAGAACAATATAGGTGGGTGCTTTTTTTTTATTTTTTATTTTTTTTTATTTTTTCCAAATGAGATGGATGAAATGCCGAAACACATTCAGAATCCTTTGTGATCGTACGATATCATTACATTTAAAAGAAAAATTTTAGACCATTAAACAGTAATATCAATACTATTGTATGACATTGAATATTGAACCATTAATCAGTAACAAAAGCAAAAAATAGCTATTGCTAAAATAGATGTGTCAAAACTAAAAAAGATAGAGTTAGAAATGATAAAATACGTAATAGGTTGAGAGTTAGTTTAATTGTAAATAAGATGAGAGAGTATTGTCAAAGGTGATTTAGACATGTGCATTGAATACATAAGGACGCACCGATTAGAAAGATTGAAAACTTAAAAATAAAAGATTTAATAAAATATAGAGGTAAACCATTAAAAACTTAGATACAATATATTCATAGAAATATAATAAATATGGATTTAGTTGAGAAGATAGTTTTAAATAGGAATGAGTGACATAGAAAAATCTGTATTTATTAAATATTTTTTTTACCTTAATATAACCGATCTCAAATTTTAAAATAAAAAATTTAGATTGTTATAGTATTATTCTTATATATATAATAATGGATACTCTATAAATACCCAATTTAAGATACCGTTAAAATCTTTTAAAATATTATTTGTTTCTTAAAAATAATCAGTCTTGACCCCTCCAGCCTACAAGTTGTATTTCGCCTCCCCTAATATAAATTCCTATCTTCACCCACGGACATGACACTTGCAAGAATACTTCATAAAAACTTATTGGACACAGCTCTACCATGTCCCCAATGTCCAATAATACAATCCTAACAAGAGACTTATCGGACACTTCACAAACACAAGATGCACAATAATATGTAAGAGCATATTGCGTTGCGGTTAAAATTGATAATGTGTATGAAGCTGGTCACGCGTCGTCGAGTCTTTCTTCGTACAAGTTTGAATGTTTATCTATTTTTTTTATTTTAAAATTTGTAATCGATCATTTAATAAATAAATATTAAAAAAATAAAATAAATAAAATAAAATAAAATAAAAGGATTGTTAATTTAATTGATTTAATTTATGTAGATTTTTTTATACCACTTATTCATATCTAAAACTATCCCCTCCATTAAATCTAGAACTATCATATTTTTATAAATAATTTGTATCTAAATTTTCAATAGTCTACGTCTACGTTTTACTTAATCTACTATATCTAAGTTCTCGATCCTTCTAACAGGTTAATTCTTAGATTTTTATTACACATACTCAAACTATCTCAAACGGTACTCTCGTATTTTATCTACAATTAAACTAACTCCCAACTTATTTCCTACATTTTCTTTTCTAATTCTATATTTTCTAATTTTGTCACACATCTATCTAAACATTCTCATTTCTGTTACAACCATTTTATACTCTTATTGTTGTTTAATGACCCAACACTCAGTATCATATAATAATACTGGTCTTACTGCGATTATATAAAATTTTCTCTCAAATATAATGATATTATGCGATCACATAGAACTCTGAATACATTTCTCTATTTCATCCAAACCACTTGAATTTTATTGTTCGGATCCTTATCTATATTATTATCATTTTGAATAATAGAATCAAAATATCTACATCATTTACTTTTTAATACTTTTCTTCCTTCTAACCTAATTGTTTGTTCATCATCTTGATGGTTGCCACTAAATCTACATCTCATATATTCAGTTTCGGATCTATTCAGTCTAAATTCTCTGGATTCTAATGTGATATTCCATAACTCTAATTTAAAACTAATATTATTTTTAGTTTTATCAACTAAAACTATATCATTTGCGAAAAACATATATCATGATATTTAATACTGAATATTTTTTTATGATTTTATCTATCACTATTGTAAATAACATGAGTTTTAATACTGAATTTTGATGTAATCCAATATTAATAAGAAAATTATCGCTCAAATCCCTGTAAATTCTTACATTGATTACAACTTTTTCATACATATTCATAATAAAATTAATATATTTTAAAGAGATTCCTTTCTTTATCAACACCCATCACAATACAACCTTAGAAATCCCATCATATATTTTTTCTACATGAATAGATACCACGTATAGGTCTCTCTATGTCTGCATCAACCCTCTCATGACATTAGAACGATCCATGTTAAATTTTCTCTGTTTTCCGTAAGTCGACAATTTGTCAAGTGTGGAAGCGTTATTGTCATCCAACAAGCACAGCTGCAGCAGAAAAAAAAAAAAAAAAAAGAGAGAACAAGCTCTCTCATTTCTTCTTTTAGTTAAATCAGAAATTGGAAGGGCACAAAGTTACACTGAATTAATGTTATGTTATAAAATTTAGGATAAAAAATTAATGTTAGACTGAATTCATATTTAGATTAAATTGTTGTTATTAAAAAGTATTAAGATAATAAATTAAAATAAAAAACTGAGTTTAGTTCTAAAAATTTATGTTTTTTATTTAGTGAAGATTTATTTAAAACAAAATAAAATACAGATAAATTAAGACAATGTTAAATTTAAAGTTTAATTTTCAGAAAAAAAATTATATATTGGGGGTAAGCCCTCTTGATTTATCTATGTCCGGTGCAAAGCATGGTTGGATTAGGGCTAGAAGGGTATTAATAGATAAAAAGAAGAAAAGCCTGCTTAACCCAAGAGACATTTATTTATTTATGCCCAAGCTTAAGGCCCATATTGTCTTAGATTTGGATGAAATTGAGTTTTTTATGTCACATTTTTTAGAGTTCTAAATTACAATTGATGAAAAAAAGGGTTTTGTGATACGTATTGGCAATTTTTTTTTATAATTTTTGTTAGTGACTCATCCCACATCGACCAAATGAGAGCTTTTTTTGGTGTCTTGGAATCTCACATCGCCTAAGAAGTCGTGCCAATCACCCAAATTTGTATATAAATATATGACTTTGGTTTTAGTTTTAGGCATCTCAATGCAAGTGAATTTAATAAAAGACGTTACATCTTTTAAGGTCTGCTTTTACTATCTCTTTTGCATGCAATCATTTAAAACCTATAAACACTTTCCTAAGACATTTGTAATCTTTTTCTTTTAGTGAAATTTTACTCATTCCTCGCCCGTGGATGTAAGTCTATTTGACCGAATCACGTAAATTTTGTTTCTTTCTTTATTTAAATTCTGTTATTTTATTTTTCCAATTTATTTAAATTCTGTATTTTGTTATTTGTCTTTTGGGTTGTCAAAAAACCCTCCGGTTAACTTCCTATTGGTCCTGGGGCCGATCTTAATAAACTGATATCAGAACTTTAAGCTATTTGAGGAAGTTTTTGGGTAATTATTTTTGATAACATGACAATAACAAAAATTGTGATCGAGAAATTTAACAGGAATGTCAACTTCGGTATGTGGCAACTTAAGATGGAGGCCATTTTGATTCAAGACGGAGTTGATTTGGCATTACAGGGAGTAGAAGCTAAAACCAACCACTATAACAGATTCAGAATTTGCTGTGATTAATAAAAGAGCGAGATCCGAAATTATTTTGAATCTCTCTGATGAGATTTTGTGGGAGGTAGCTATAGAGACCATGGCTAAGACTAGGTGGGATAAGTTCAAAACTTTGTATACGAAGAAGACAGTCGAGAATAGGCTTTATTTGAAACAAAGTCTATGTATGCTGCGTATGGCAGAAGGTACATCTATTCTCTCTCATCTTGATAAATTTGATTATATTATTATGGATTTGGAGAATATAGATTTGAAAATTGATGATGAGGATAGAGCTCTTTTGTTATTGTGTTCTCTTCCCCAATCTTTTAAATATTTTCGTGATACTATAATTTATGGTAAAGAAACCATTTCGTATCAGGAAATAAAATCCGTATTAAAATCTAAAGAGCAGATTGATAGGGATATTACTGAGAAAATTAACAGTGGTCAAGCCGATTGCTTGGTTGTTAAGAGCAGAACTGATAAAACAGAATTTAGATCTAAGCATAACAATTTGGTGTGCAATTATTGTCGCAAATTGGAGCACATTAAGACCAATTGCTTTAAGTTGAAAAATAAGCAAAAGGAAAAATTTAGTGAGAAAAACACTAAAATTGCCGAGGCTAGTGTTGTGGCAGATGAGGAAAATGGAAAAATTTTCTGACTTGAAGAAAAATCTCATCTCTTTAGGCACCTTAGAGAATTTTGGGTGCAGATACACAACTGAAGGTGAAGTTATAAATGTGTTTTATAGTGCTCTTGTTGTTATGAAAGTTTGCAGGTCTGGTAAATTGTATTCTCTACAGGAATCTACTGTTTTTGGTTCAGTTGCAGCCTCATCATCATCAGTGTCTAATTCTGACGTTTGTTTAGATTTGTGGAGACCATCTTGTGTTCAGTTTAAGGAATGTTTCAGGTATTTGTTGATTTTCATTGATGGTTATTTGAGAAACATGTTTGACAATTTTGTTTTCTTCCGGAAATTCAGTGATGGGTCATTTGTTTATTTGCTGTCTTATGTTGCTAACATGCTTGTTGTTACCAAGAATTTGTCAGAAATATTCACTTTGAAATTACAATTAAGTAGTGAATTTGATATTCAAAATTTGGGAGTAGTTAATAAAATTCTTGATTCGGAAATCAAGGGAGATCGCAAAATTGGAGAATTATTCTTTATCCAGAATAATTATTTTGAAAATTTTGACATAAAAAATGCAAAGTTAGCGAGTACTCTGTTTGTTTGCCATTTTCGACTATTTGCTGCTCAAACATTTGAAGAGGAGAATTTGACACAGGTTCCATATTTGACTACAGTTGACAGTATGGTATGTGTATTTCGTTTGTTCAAGTTCAGACAATTTTGCAGATTTATTTATGAAGCCTCCTTTTCTGTCTACAAGTTCAAGCAGTGTTTGGATTTGTTTTGTTTGGTATCCGCTTCTATTGATTAGCCCATTGGGGTTTTTGTGGAGAAGGCAGAGCTGATTTGTTATTTGTTAATATTAGGATTTGTCAAGTTGGAGATTTGTTAGTGACTCATCCCACATCGACCAAATAAGAGCTTTTTTTGGTGTCTTGGAATCCCACATCACCTAAAAAGTCATGCTAATCACCCAAATTTGTATATAAATATATGGCTTTGGTTTTAGTTTTAGGCATCCCAGTACAGGTGAGTTTAATAAAAGACGTTGCGATCTCATAAGGTTTACTTTTATTATCTCTTTTGTATGGTGATCATTTAAAGTCTAGGAACACTTTCCTCAGATATTTGTAATCTTTTTCTTTTAGTGAAATTTTGCTCATTCCTCGTCTATGGATGTAGGTCTATTTGATCGAATCACGTAAATTTTGTCTCTTTCTTTATTTAAATTATGTATTTTGTTATTTATCTTTTGGGTTGTCAAAAAACTCTCCGGTTAACTTCCTATTGGTCCTGGGGCCGGTCCTAACAAACTAGTATCAGAGTTTTAAACTATTTGAGAAAGTTTTTGGGTAATTATTTTTAATAACATGACAATAACAAAAGTTGTGGTCGAGAAATTCGACAGAAATGTCAACTTCGGTATGTGGCAACTTAAGATGGATGTCATTTTGATTCAAGACGGAGTTGATTTGGTATTACATGGAGTAGAAGCTAAACCAGCCAATATAATAGATTTAGAATTTGTTGTGATTGATAAAAGTGCGAGATCCTGAATTATTTTGAATCTCTCTGATGAGGTTTTGCAGGAGGTAGCTATGGAGACCACGACTAAGACTATGTGGGATAAGCTCAAAACTTTATATATGAAGAAGACAGTCAAGAATAGACTTTATTTGAAACAAAGTCTGTATATACTGCGTATGGCAGAAGGTACATCTATACTCTCTCATCTTGATAAATTTGATTATATTATTATGGATTTGGAGAATATAGATTTGAAAATTGATGATGAGGATAGGGCTCTTTTGTTATTGTGTTCTCTTCTCCAATCTTTTAAATATTTTCGTGATACTATGATTTATGATAAAGAAACCATTTCGTATCAGGAAATAAAATCCACATTAAAATCTAAAGAGCAGATTGATAGAGATATTACTGGGAAAATTAACAATGGTCAAGCCGATTGCTTGGTTGTTAAGAGCAGAACTGATAAAAAGGAATTTGAGAATAGTAGATCTAAGCATAACAATTTGATGTACAATTATTGTCGCAAATTGGGGCACATTAAGTCCAATTGCTTTAAGTTGAAAAATAAGTAAAAGGAAAAATTTAGTGAGAAAAACACTAAAATTGTCGAGCTAGTGTTGTGACATATGAGGAAAATGGAAAAATTTTCTGACTTGAAGAAAAATCTCATTTCTTTAAGCACGTTAGAGAATTTTTGGTGCAGATACATAGTTGAAGGTGGAGTTATAAATGTGTTTTATAGTACTCTTGTTGTTATAAAAGCTTGCAGGTCTGGTAAATTGTATTATCTACAGGGATCTACTGTTTTTTGTTCAGTTGCAGCCTCATCATCGTCAGTGTCTGATTCTGACGTTTGTTCAGATTTGTGGAGTCCATCTTGTGTTCAGTTTAAGGAAGGTTTCAAGTATTTGTTGACTTTTATCGATGGTTATTTGAGAAACATATTTGACAGTTTTGTTTTCTTTCGGAGATTCAGTGATGAGTCATTTGTTTATTTGCTGTCTTATGTTGCTAACATGCTTGTTGTTACCCAGAATTTGTCAGAAATATTCACTTTGAAATTACAATTAAGTAGCGAATTTGATATTCAAAATTTGGGAGCAGTTAAGAAAATTCTTGATTCCGAAATTAAGAGAGATCGTGAAATTGAAGAATTATTCTTGACCTAGAATAATTATTTTAAAAATTTTGACATGAAAAATGTAAAGTTCGCGAGTATTCCGTTTGTTTGCCATTTTCGGCTATTTGCTGCTCAAACATTTGAAGAGAAAGATTTGGCACAGGTTCCATATTTGACTGCAGTTGATAGTATGGTGTGTGTATTTCGTTTGTTCAAGTTCAGACAATTTTGCGGATTTATTTATAAAGCCTCCTTTTCTGTTTACAAGTTAAAGTAGTGTTTGGATTTATTTTGTTTGGTATCCGCTTCTGTTGATTAGCCCATTGGGGCTTTTGTGGAGAATGCGGAACTAATGTTGGGATTCGTCAAGATAGAGATTTGTTAGTGACTCATCCCACATCGACCAAATGAGAGCTTTTTTTGGTGTCTTGGAATCCCACATTGCTTAAGAAGTCATGCCAACCACCCAAATTTGTATATAAATATATGGCTTTGGTTTTAGTTTTAGGCATCCCAGCACAAGTGAGTTTAGTAAAAGACGTTGCGATCTTTTAAGATCTGCTTTTACTATCTCTTTTGTATTGTGATCATTTGAAGTCTATGAACACTTTCTTAAAACATTTGTAATTTTCTTCTTTTAGTAAAATTTTGCTCCTTCCTCATCCGTGGATGTAGGTCTATTTGACGAAATCACGTAAATTTTATCTATTTCTTTATTTAAATTCTGTCATTTTATTTTTACTGTTTATTTAAATTCTTTATTTTGTTATTTGTCTTTTGGGTTATCAAAAAATCCTCTGATTAACTTTCTATTGGTCCTGGGGCTGGTCCTAACAATTTTGATGCACAGAAACTTCTCCGTACTAATATTTACCTCATTTTTTAATATTTTCTGTTTTTAAAACATTTCAATACGTTAAATTAGTTAATAGTTATATAAAATTCCTTATATTTCTATGTTTACGCATCTGTTGATATTTTTATTTTCGATTATTACAAAATGTCTTTTTCCATATTTTTTCGTATCTACATCTGTTTTTGATTTCAATTTTCCTAGAAACTATCTTTCTAGGGTTGGAGATATTTTCTCTTTCATTAGTCTCGTGAATGGGGGGAGTGGTGGGGACCTAATGGGCAGAGAAAAAAAATAGTTAATTATATATATAATTAAACTATATTATTGTAAGAAAATTGGCTTCATTCCCAAATGTTATTCATTGGAATTGATTATGAAACTTGTTCCCCAATGCATCGTAAAAGGAAACTGTAATTGCCTTCGGTACAAAGAATGTAAATTAGAATGACAATTTTTAATTTTTTTAAAAAATAAATTAAACTTTGTATTCAGACGGAATAAAATTATTTTTGGTCAAACACCATATTTGCAACTCATTGGGCGTGCTTTATTATTTTTTCTCTGTCTCTCTCTCTCTCTCTCTCTCTCTACATTTGATGCTTTGAAACTCTCTGTTTTCAAGGCAACACGTGTAAAGAAAAAACGTGTCTGGTTAAATTCTTTTGGAGGAAAATAACTTTAAGTTCGATTAATTTAAGATTTAATATCAAAATTAGAAATTGTCAAAGAGAATTTACAAAAAATTTCAAATATTCAAATCAAAAAGTTATATAGAATCCGTCCAAATGATATAATCGAATCAAAAAAATCTGACTAGATCATATAAAGGGACATGTTTTGCATTATATTTTTGAGAAAAGGAGACACTTTTATTGTGAAAATATTGTAAAAGAAAGGGAAAAAAATAAAAAAGAAATTGCACGTCTGATGGTGTTACAGATAGTACGAGATCATACGAGGAATGAATTTTCCTTTATTTGAGGAGAAAAATCATCAACTTAACACCGAAGAGTACGAGAATCAATTTGAAGATTTTGCCAATGAGAGAGGGTGGGGAAGGCTTTGCCAAGTTATGGTTGTGTATAGACCTCTGAGGGAGGATGATGATTTTAGTAAGCTGATGGAACACCCTTGGATGGATCTCCGAATGAAGCCACATTACCAGGACGAGAAAATACAATCTGCATCATTCATAGGAATCAAGTTCAGGCTTTAAGCAGAAGACTGCCCCATGATAGCCTTGTAGGACAAATCGAATGGATCTTTCTACCACCTCTATGGGTATCTATAGTTGTTGAATTGTCCTCCAATGGTCACCATTTTTTGTAGAATTGTAGAAAGATGCGGGGATATCAATACCCACAGAGAATGCAGAAATATCCTAAATCGACCATTCAATGGTCTAAAACGTTGTAGTAGAAGAAGGTACCTGATAATTTCCAAGTGTGCGTGTCTTGAATCCCGCTGCACAGTAATCAAAATAGTACTCCCATGTCCGAATAAACTTTTCATCAAATCCAAGTTCAAGAATTTCACTGCGAGAACAATGGTCAATGCTAAAAGTTTAATATCTTAAATAAGAGATTATAGGCCTGCTAAATTCCATGTCAGCCCACTTGACAGCGTGAGGTAAATAAACATGTTCTCTGAAGGCATCAGATTTAAGGCCCCGGTTTCTGGGGCTTTGATAACTTCTCATCAAGCATAAGTGGAGGTTAGCCTTCTATGGATGAGAGGGTTTATCATCAGCTAACTCCAACTCGAGGGTATGGTACCTAAACATGTAAATCGTACACCTAAACGGCCAAGTTTTTAAGGATAAAGACACAGAACTTACCTCTTCTTCTCCAAGAAGTTTTTCCTCCAATATTTAAGTGTTTGATAATAGTGTATTCCTATGTTCTCCAAATGCTCCACACTGCAGTGTGAGTATCATCAAATTTTCATGAAAGAGAATTCATAAAACAAACTAAATCCATCTAGGAATTCAGCTGTTACCAGAGTCTGGATGAAGAAGCCATGGCTGATGTAACTCTGCTCAATGAAGGCAAGCATCCACCAGGAAAAATGTACTCCTTTATAAAATCTGAGCTTCTCCTATACTCATCATATCTTTCATCTGGTATTGATATGAACTGAGACAAAGGTATTCGCTTAAGAAAAAAACAGTGTTCATAAAAAGGGACTTTGGATCATAGTTGTCTGACAATGAGGTACCTGTAGAACAAGAAGTCCATCTTCTGCCAACAATGTTTCACAACGGCCAAAGAACTCATTCATGAATTCATGACCAACCGCTTCAATCATCTCACTGTAGTAGATCATTGGTTAGATCAAAATTTTGACCAAATTGTTATGAAGTTATACTAGAACTAGAACGCACCAAGATATGATTCTGTCATATTTGCAAGTATTAGGCAATTGGCGATAGTCGCAGAGAAAAAATCTTATGTTGTCCTGAAAACAGAATGAAATTAGTTTCCTAGGTTGGTAGTAAGAGAACTAGTATGCATTCTTGTCCAGAGGGAGGAATGTGCACACCTGCAAGCCAGCCTCCTTCACTCTCTTTTCTGCATATCTGAGTTGTTGCTCTGATAATGTGATGCCTGTGTACTTGCAACCAGTTTGTTTGACAACCTCAATAGCTAGACTTCCCCAACCGCAGCCAATCTCAAGAACTTCATGCCATTTCTCAACTCTAGCCTATGTTAAGACTAATGATGTTTCAAACAAGGAAAGAGAAGTGAAAATCCAAGTCAAGAAAAAGAACAAAAAAATTGATTTTACTTTCTCGATCAAAAGCTCAATCTTTCTCCTTTGTGCAACTTCCAAATCTTCATCTTCATGCTGTCAAATGATTGAGCTGTTAGCTGAAGACTCGTAAGGGGAACAAGAGAGAAAAATACAAAATCCTAACCTTAAATACTGCACATGAATATGTCATTGTTTCATCCAAGAATGCCGCAAAGAGATCATTACTCTAAGAGCAGAAGAACAGGTCATACTACTGCATGCGATAACAATCAGGTTTGCCATAGAAAAAAACAGAAAGGTGCAGCTTGGCATTTTATATACCAGATCATAATGGCGAGAGATATTCCTGCGAGCTTGTGTCAAAGTATTTTGCCTTGAAACATGCTGGAAAAAGTATCTTGCAGATGCTATACCAGCTGTGAGCATCATCGGTGTCCACCACCCCCTAAATTTTTGCATATGCAGAAATTTAGAACCTTTATTGAAGTAGAATCATAGTCGAAAATCTGAAAATGAGAATGTACCTCTTACTGCTGAACTTTGAGATGGAGGAATTCAAGTCTCTATTGGCAATACAAATCTGTCACACAAATTTAGCATTTAAAATCAATCAAATCCTGAAGTCGGATAAAATAGCTAGATGGTTTCTCTGGTGATTCCTACCATGAAAAGATTAAGAAGGCCTTCATTTTTGTCAACTAAAGAAAAATCTCCATTGACATAAGCATCTGCAAGGCCTAAGTCAGCCTGTGTAGCCACCTGTAAATAACAAGTTCATGTGCTTCTCATTCATGTCATATTTAAAACATGCTACTTATTGTATAGTTTCAACAATACCTTCCAGTAAAACCGAGGACTGTGGATTCTAAGAGCTGTTTTGGCGAGGCATTTCTTTGTGGATCCTTCAAATGTGAACATTGTACCCCCTTCCTCTAGTAATCTAGGACGTAGGAAAAACATGTTAGAAACACCTTTTTCCCTGTGGGGTGTGGAGGTTGTATACAAAAAGGAAGAAGATAGAAAGTTTGTCTTCTAACAGGAAGAATGTGATTAAGATCAAGTAGTGCTCATTTGGAGAATGAACTCACGTTAGGCATCCGGTAGCTATATAACTCTCAAGGAATCTGGCAACTAAAAGACGTGCGACAGTTTCTGTCAAAGAAGATACCATATGTGTTGGGTTGCTTAGAAGAGCAGAAGCCTTTCCAAGGACACCATTTGCTGCCATTGTGCCAGCCTACAAATAGGTATGGTTCACTTCAAATCTATATACTAGTTCATAGAGAGAGAGAGAGAGAGAGAGAGAGAGAGAGGTTTAAGTTACCTTTAATCCATCCTCATGAAAGCCATAACCTGCAAGAATATAAATTTAAACATCTCAAAGACATCACCGTCAAAGAAACGTAACAAACTGCATTAAGATAACTCTAAGAAGCAGCTTCACTTTTTAGGTGCATGTATTGATTTGTTCATCTGATTCTTTTTCCTCTTATTTAGGCCATCCAAAGGACCTAAAACTCTGGACTTGTCTCTCAAGAATTTGATACATGCGGATTTACACCTTTCACTTGCAATTTAGCTAAAAGCATGAGCTAGAGCATTCATTGAAGGGCTTTCTCTACAGGGGTAGCAAGGATATGCAGATTCATCATCATTCAGCATTTACAAGTAGACCTAGACAAAGTCCATTTTGTGTTCTCTTTCTTGGAAAATTATTGTATCACCTTCTCCTTGTCCACGTTCTCTCTCTCTCTCTCTCTCTCTTAGGTATTCTGCAACTTCAGACAACAATGTTCTCACTCCCTTCCTCCCTCCCTCTCTCTTTCTTTCTCTCTCTCTCGTTGAGAGGGAACCAATCGACATTACAATTAATGCAGTGAAATGCAATTAGTGTTATGGCAATATATCCTTTTTCAGGAAGCTCACCCTGGTAAGCTCCACAAAACCATATTCCTCTTTTCCCTTGAATATACTCAAGCTCTAATGATGCTTTAGCTGCAGCAACAGATGGGAATGGATGCCTAGTAGTCCACTTGAGCAACGTGTGTTCTGGCTCGCGAGATGGATTTAGAGTCACAAGAAAAGGTAGATCTGTATCACCAAGATTCTGCACGTGCAAATGTTTCACAGAATGAATACAAAGTCTTATACTTAGGAAACAAGCAGAATCCTAGGAAAAAAGCAGAATCCAAATATTCGTGTCGATTAATGTACAAACCTGAAGCACATTAAGCCAGTATGTTACACAGACTTTATTGCCTAAGGTTCCAAGAAAATTCCAAGCGCTCCAGGCTGCTGGGTTTTGAGGCATTAAATTTTTGTCACGATGAAGGTAAATGTCACTGCCCATAGAGAGTTAAAGCAGCTTACAACTAAGAGAGGAGCCGACCAAAAAAAAAGGGGAAAAAGAGGGAATCGTAATCAAATCCTAGGAGCTCATAAGCCGTGTCAATCTTAAGATGATGAATATGATACCTGTCGACATATTGGAAAGCGCCGAGTATTCTTGTTTCATCAAATGTTGCTTCCTTCCCTAGCATTTTCAAAGCATCAGGGGCATGTGCAGCTATTACACATCCATTGTACATTTCCTCATAACCATCTTGAGAAATTACGGCGCAGCCTGCTCAAACACTTCCACTTGAACATTTAGAATCGCACCAGGTTGCTAAAATTAAAAACCAATTTTTAGGTTTGAGGTTTAACAACGTGACATCCCAGGTTTGTTTCCAATAAAAATTGGACCATAGATATGTTGATGATGATGAACTAGGTGGAACTGGCAGATGTTGGACTTAATATCCTCTCTTGCAATATGGCTGACCTCCGCAGCCACTTGAACAGAACAGATAAGCCCAACAGAACTTGCCAACCACCACTCTATTACAATATCTCCTTGGTTTACTTGTGTAAGATGTACTTCAGAATTGGATGCATAAAGAAGACAGAGGCATAACATACAAATTTCACCACTCACCTCCATCATTTGTTGAAATAGATTTCACCATGCAGTTAGTTCTTATAAGACATCCCCGACTTTCCAGCTGATCTCTAACCTGTTTTTCTCCTCATCATCGGTTACAGCAATTTTAATTCAGCCTCATTATCCTTAATAAACCAATCTTCAGAGGGTTTGTAGGAAAGAGATGGAAAAGCAAGACCTTACTGACATAATTATGAGAACGCCGTCTCACGGTCATCCACTGTGGGCGGCCAAAGAGCTGCAGTAAGCAATGATTTCGACAAAACGAAAGAACAGAAAAAGCTGAAAAGTTCATTACACCTTCTGAAGGGCATGACCAGATTGAAGCACAAATGGGAACCTATATTCAAAATTCATTAGCCAATATCTTGTGAGAAATATATAATATAGGAAAAGAAGTCCTAGGTTTGGACAATGATGAAACCAGGCATAATTTAAGTTCTCACAAGATAAGCCTTCTGAAACAATTCAGAATATCCCCTCGACTTTATGAAATGTCCCAGTGTTTGGTTGCGATCAAGGTCCAGATTGTTCTCTAATTCTTCTACATACCTTTGATGACAACGAGCACCCATAATCACACATTAATCTCCAATTGTTCATATGAATTTGGGAAAATTTTCTCAAAATTTTCAAGAAAATCTTGAAACCCATTTCAATTGCGTGACATTCAAGAAAACCCAAGTGAAGAAAACACTATCTGAACCTCAAGGTGTGAGAGGGGAAAAAGGTGCTTACTGAAGAACATCGCCCTTGAACTTGACGATTTCACGAATCATTTGCCAGAAATAAGGATTCAATATGTTGCTTTTTTGTGCAAACAAGCTAGAGAAGTTGTTTCTGCTACCCCATTCACAGCCACGGCCTCCGTCTAAGCTCACAGAAAAGGACATATCTGATGGCTCCATATCTACGCCAAGATTTTCGAAGAACTCCATCATATTAGGATATGTGACCTGTTCCATTCACCCAAGAATATCATGATTAAAGAACCAAAACTTTCAATTCCAACGGTCAATTCACATTCAAAGGGCTTGATCCTAGAAGTGTCAACCCAGATATGGGGCATTTTGAGCTTAATGTTGAAGCCCACATGGTGCAGTTACACTCACTATAACTTCGGAAGACCTAGTTTAGAAACTGCTTACGATATATCTTGTTTAGAAACTTCGGAAGGCCGAGTTACACTCACTATAACCAAGATGACTAGCTGACTAATGTTACATTTCACTAAGTTAACTATCTATTGGTACATCATTTCTCGATACTTCACTTTATTTGAGGTATCAAAAAATGATGCATCAATATATAACCGGTCTAATGTGATGTGACTTCTCGCATCCCAAAATAGATTAATCAAAATATAATTCTAAATATCAGTAATATAAAAAAAAGAGAAAAACTACGCTATGTTTTTGTGTATTTTTAATCCCAAGGAGTTCATTAATATTCAAAAGCTGCTAAAATTTAAACCTAGTTGTCTAATGTATGTAATTAGTGAACTATTGCATAATACAAGGGGAGTATATAAACAGAAATCCAAGTGACGTGTGGTGATCCAATCGGTGTAATTTCATTCTTATCAACTACCGCGCCAGATTCCTGCTCCCGTGTCTCCTAAGAGCATAGACCAAAAAACAAGGAAGAAGGCCCAAAATCTACCAACATTCACATTATTATTTCAATATATCCAACTAGACTTTCTTATACTATCGGTTGGCGCAGTGAGGTGTAAAGTTTGATCCAACAATGGTGGGTTGTATGCTAATGTTTTACTTTCACAAAAGCAAATTTTCTATTGGTCGAGAGGGGTTTATCCTATCTATGATAGTTAAGTATGCTGTGAGTGCCCTTGAAGGGAGACAGAGCAAAGGACACAAAAACGTAGGCCACCAACCAACCGGTGACCGCTTGTACCTGACAATCATTCGACGTATTGTGCATACCTCGTGCATTGAAACCATGGTCACCACCCTCAAGAACTTTCGTCCAGGTGGCCAAATTATTTTATAGCTGGTGTACAAATAAATTATTCTTGATATCTTAGAAAGTTTATTAAATTCATTGAATTAAAATCTCAAATTTAAATTTTAATAATAAAAAATAAAATGTTAATATATTTTAAATCACTATAAGATCATATATTTTCTTTATTAATAGTTACAAGGGCACGTCTCATAAAAGCGATGCTTGTTAAGAAAAAATAAAATCAATTTAATAAAAAAATTAAACAAGAAAAAAAATTAAAAAAATAAAAGAAAATTTGAGACACAGAGAGAGAGAGAAGTTATGGGTGATTAGGAAGAAACTATTTGATATTCTTTTTTAAAGAAGTAAAATTGCTGGTAGTTCAATCATATATTTAAATCTTTATTTTGTTCCTCTTTTTTTTTTTTGTTTTGGATAAAATATAAGATTTCATATATAAGAATATTATAGGCAGATGGCTTTATTTAATTTTTTTTTTCCATTTTTTCCTCCCAAATTTGAGAGAGAAAAATAACTTAAGGGAGGGAGAGAGAGGGAGAGAGAGAGAGAGAGAGAGAGAGAGAGTTGCAAGAGATAAGAAACAAGTGTGTGTGAGGGATTGGCTGAAAACAGAGCAAAAAACAGAACAAGATAACATATAGCGGAAAATGGAAAAATAAAAAACTTACGCGATTGAAGACCATGAAACCCAGGTCCATATCAACGCCGTCAAATGTAACGGTTTTAGCATGGCCTCCCAGGTAGTCTTCCTTCTCATACACTACCACTTCCACTCCTTCCTTAGCCAACACACTCGCCGCCGTTAATCCACTTATCCCCGCTCCCACCACCGCAACTCTCATCCTCGACATTCTCTCTCTCTCTCTCGTTACAATTTTCACTTCCGCCAGTAGATATGTCAGCTTAATCTAGCTGCATTCTCCTCTCTCTCCTCTAAAAGTGCCTAATAAGAGAATGGAGAGAGAGAGAGAGAGAGAAGGGGGAGGGGTATTAAAGTGGAATGGATACAAGAGAGATAAAATGGAAGGATGTGTGAGAGGGAGAGAGACAGGAGATGAAGGGGTGGTCTGATCTGACGGCGGAGGATTTGGTTACAGAAGTTGGAATGGACGGTACAGTTTTCATTTCATTTGACATTTAAAAAAAAAAGAAATACTATCAATTCATTTATAACTCCTGTTATATATATTAAAATCATAGGACTATGTTTTTAAGCATTTGGTGTGAGAAAAAAAAAATAAATGTCTCTAACATGTGACCGATTATCCAAAAATAATATTAATTCTAAATTAAAATTAATTACATTTCTAATATCAAAAATCAAGCCGGTTAACAAAATTAATTACATCAAAAATCGTTTTCTTTGTGCCTTGTGTCTGATGTGGAATGCTGAAAATCATGCTGGTTAACAAAAAATAATTTTTAACTATCGGAATAGTTGAGATATTTTTTTCATTAGAATTAAGAAAAATTTTAGAATAATCACTTTCGAAGAAACTTTTCAAAAATTATTTCCTTCTATTGTCTAATTAATATTTGATATTTTTTGTTTGATATATAAGAAAGATTCGAATTTGAAACATCTAAAAAAAAAAAAAAGAATGATGATAGTTGAGCTATAACTTAAGAGCACATCATTAGTGATGTAATTTGAAAATTGTCATGAATTATAAATAGAACTAGCGGATTAGCCTAAAGGAAAAAAAAATGAAAAGCAAAAAAAAAAAACCAATTATACATTGATACTAGATTTTTTTTTTCTTTTTCTTTTTGAAGATGTCACATGTTTAAAACTCTTTTTGTTACTGATTCAATTTTAAAAAGATTTTAATTCGATTTTAATTTAACTTTAATACAATTCAAATTTTTTACTATTCTTGTATTATATTTTCACAATTTTTTAAAATAACTCAGTTTTTGATTTTATTTTATAATTCTTTAAAGATTCCTATCATCTATTTTTTTTATTTATTGATATTTAGATTTTATCTGACTAATTCGATTTGAATGTTGTGAAATTTATTAAAATGTTAATTTTTTAAAATTTTATTTATCTGTTCTCATAATTTAAATTCAAAATCTATGATTAAAGGGTTCATCTATATTTCTTCTTCCAAAGGTGTACTCAAATGAAAAATGGAAAAGGTCCCACAACAATAAAAGTCCAACAAAGACGTTTTACAAAAATGATCCCCTTCCACAGCTTTTGGGTTCATGAATTGCGACCAGTTTTCATGCAACGTGGCTCATTTTCTTACCCGCAATCAACCTCAGCACAGTGTGTCGTGTGTCGGCCCTTTTTCTCTTCCAGTACATGGAAACCCAGCCTGTAAAAATATTATATCCTGAAAATTTTAAAATTATTTATAATTTTTATAAAAAGTTTGAATTATATTTATGTATTTTATTAAAAATTTATTTTGCATAAAAAATGTAACAGATAAAAATAAAAAAAATTAAAACAAACTGATATTAACTGAGATTTTTAAAATACCTCTCTATTAGTTTTATCTATTTTTTTAATAATTTTAAAATTAAAAATTTAAATATGTTTCGTCAGGCTACTTAAATATCCGATTTACCAGTTCACCTCTTCATTATTCAAAAATAACATATAATATAAACCATCAATGGTTCACTTAATAATTAGAAATGAATTTATATCGAGTTTTCATTTTTTTTCGGTTCATCTTTTCTTGTGATCTTACAATAAAATATTAAAATTATAATATATATTTTTTTGATACATTAGAGAAATTCAAACTCGAGATTTTTAGAAAGATGAAAGATGATAGTAACAGTTAAGTTATAACTTATCAATTAGAAGTTAAAAAATTTTGAAAACATAATATAAATGAACTATATGAGACTTACTTGATGATCTCTACCATTTGATCTTCTTTCTTTTTCATACCATTTCTTCTCCAGTGACATTTTCCTTTTGGGTTATTTCCTAAAATGGAGCTTTTTTTAAATAAAATTCCTCAAATAGTGTGATTTTTTTGGGAATTCCCAAACTAGTGAAGTCGCGATTCCCAATCGCGACTTCAACTTTTTTTTTTTTTTTTTTACGACTGGTAAAAAAAAAAAAGAAAAAAAATTGAAAGCGCGATTGCCAATCGCGCTTTCAGCGTGATTGGCAATTTGTGATCTTTCTTTTTTTTTTTTTTACTTTAAAATAAAATTAAAAATAATAATAATAATTTAATAAAAAATATTAATTTATTATTAAAACATATAAATATTAATAAAAAATTTTATTAATTAAAAATTTTTATTGACTTCATTTTTTATTTTTGAAAAAATTTAAAATTAATGAAATTTAATTATTAACAAATTAATTAAAAATAAAAAATTGTTAAAATATTAATTAAAAATAAAAAATTTTTAATTAAAAAATATATAATTAATAAAAAATTATCATTAATTTTTTTATTTAAAAAAATATAAACAATATAATTTTATTAATCAATAGTAAATAGGGTTTCGAAAGAGACGTATTTTTGCAGTAAGAAAATTGACCACTGGTCCAAAAACTATTATCAGAATCCAAAAATTGTATCTTAAAACTGTTTCAAAACAATAACAGATTGAATTTCCAGATTGGATTTCTCAATATTAAGATAATCTTTTAAGTGTTTTGTATACAACATGATGTTTTGTAACCTTAAGATAACCCTCTTCACTCTGATAACTTTGTTATCTTTTATAAATTCTTTTGTGATGTTTGATGACTTTTTCATGGTTTTGATTAAAAAAAAACAAGATAAATTTTTATATTTTGTTTTGTTGTCTTTTTTTTTTTTAAATAAATAAGATTAAAATCGAGATCTTTTATAAAAAAATGGGAGATGATACCAGTTAAGTTACGACACATAAACTCTGTTGTCTCCATTTCACCCTCATAGGACAGGTCATTGCACGGTGAGCTCTTAATTTTTCTATAGGTGCCCATTTCTTTAGGGTGTCTTATCTGTTTTTGTTTAGCTTAGTTTTGTTCTTAGCCCCACCCTCTTTAAACACCCCCCCCCCCACCCAAAAAAAAAAGGCTGTCTATTGGAGTATTTGACCCTTAAAAAAAGGAGGGTGAAAATTGAGCAATTCGCTGGGTGAATGAAAGGACAAGAAAAAAACAGACGTGGCTTGGATATTTAATTTTTAATAATTTTTACAAAACCCAGAAGTTTGATGAGAGATCAATCAAAGCCACGGTGATTGAAATTTAAATTACCTAATATGTTAAGGGTATGGGTGCAATAAAATCTCATGCACGAAGCCAAATATTCGATTTATCTTGTACCATATTTTAAAAATTTATCATTTCACCGTGTTGATGTTATTTTTTATCGACTGATATTTAGAATCATATTTTGATTAATTGAATTTAAATTTTATCAGAATCAACTTAAGGAGAAACTTTTCTAATGTAGGTTTTTTTTTTTTTTAATTTTGAACTTAAAATTTAGATAATTAATTTTTAACATCTTTATCTAATAAACTAACTATCCATTAGTATGTTCGTGCCATTGCGCCCATGTATTATCGATCATGCTCCATATACCCGTCCTATTGATCTCTCTGATTAGAAGCACCAAGAGGATGATGATGATGGAAGCACCAAGAGAATGGTCTCAAGTAAATTGGGACGAGGCGGATTGCATTAACTTGCAAAATTCGCAATACAACAAAAATTTAAGTTACTAAAGGACAGTAAACTATTGAATAGCAAGGGTAGCAATATGCATTTGAGTTGTCCAGAGATCACAGAAGTATATGATGTGTAGGTGTCATAATTAAGTTTTACTAGGTGGGTCAAGCACAAAAGTAGAAATCCATGATGAAGATGATTATTGTAGTTGATATTTTTTCTCAGAAAAGAATTGTTTAGATCTCAATAATAATTTTAATTTATTTAATAATTGTATAAAAATATTTATCTTTTATTTTGTAATAATAAACTTATTGATTTTTTATTAAAAATAATAATAACATAACATGATACATTTTAAACCCTGATCGGTTATTTTTTTTGTAATATAGTAATTGTGAAAATCACAAAAATACGTTGATAAACACTAAATTTTGAAAATCACAAAAAGGTGGAATAAAAATTTATAATCACTACTTATTATTATGTGTGTCGGAGGTGGGTTGTGGTTTCATAGATACCGGCTCCTTGTTGACTCGAATTGTTACCGTCGAAAGGATGTGAGAGTTGCAAAAAACTGTCGGAGGATGTTTCGGAGGGAGAGAGTCGATAATCAAGTCAGAAAGAGCGGTTTTCGAATGTAAAGAAACAGACTAAGAGCTCAAAGGGAGAAAAGTTTCATGTGATTAGAGTACTCAATGTGTAAGACCAAGAGAGCGTAGAAGGATTTTAGAATGTCTTATAACTACGAGAGTCATGCGCCGTCGGGGTGCTTCAACCCTATTTTCCTTATTAAATCGATCCGAAAATCTCAGGAATTCAATATTCCGAATTGATCGTAATTTTTATCGTTTGAGATTTTTCATTTTTGGGAATGATTCTTTTCTTAACTGAAAAATTCTAAAAATGTTGCTTTTAAGTAGGAGATCGGAGATGTTTCGACCTTTCCTTATAATCATTAGATCTGTTGGCTATTGATCGGTCATTCGATCGAAGAAGGGTCCTCAGAGTTCATTCGTTTGATAAACCAATAGTTAGGTACCCGATCGGGGAGATTATTTTCGCTTGATGAATTTTGTTCGGTTGGTGGGACGATCGAGATCCTATCGTTTGGGAGATCCGAACGATTGAGACCTTTCAGTAGATAGTCATAAAGAATATTGAATATTGATCGATAGCTGTCCTTTATGGAACTTGTGTATGAGCTTTTCGAGGGTTAACTCTTCTAATTAGGTCTAGGGTTATATCCCATCACTTGATTACTATACAACTTTTATCCACCACCTTTTGCAGGATTCTCAATGAGCAAGAGTACTTTCGCGACTTAAGTGATGAACGGTTGTTGTACAAAAGCCATTAGGTATTTGCCACATTTGTCATGTAGGTTTCCTTTCTGTGGTGCAAATGACCATAAAGAACGAGCATTTCCTTCTATAATCTTTCCTTTTTTTTTTTTTTACCTACAGTATTTCAATTCCCATTTAATTGTGTAGTGGCCTAACATCAAGCAAGCTCAGCAGCATTTTTTCCTTCAATTTTGGAGGGACCAATTTTATTCTCCTGACATCAAGCAAGAGGATAATTTACGAAAATTTTGTGGGTGCTAGCTAAGCTTGATGTCCTGATGTCAAGCAAAATGACCCCCCGGCGGGGGGTTTCAGGGGTGGGTGGGGACGAGAGAGAGAGAGAGAGAGAGAGAGAGATTGGTAACTTAAATCAATGTAAGACATGATTTGGCAAGCAAATAGCAGATATTGGGCGACCGGAGAAAATCAAGTAATAGAGAGAGAGAGAGGCAACAACTATGTTGTTTAGACGGAAGGATAGTCCGTCGTGAGATAAAATATTAAATTTTAATTAAATTTTGAATTTAAAATTTGAAAATAAAAAAAATTATACTGTGAGAGACATTCCCTAAATAGGACTCCTACAAACATTCAAATTATATTAATTAAAATATGGTTTGAATATTAATGATGAAAAAAAAAATGTTGTTTAGGACCTAGGAGCTGGGCCAAAGCTGTAGCACATGTTTTCTAACATATCTTACAGACCGAGCTTAACTCACTTCAATTTACCTCTCTTTTTATGTGATTTTGTCACTAAACAAATAAAAATCAAATTTTATTTCTAAAAATTTGTACTTACTAACGTCAAATTTAATTAACATTCCAATCACTTGGTATCACAATTCAACTTTGGGTTTTTTCTTGTACATAAGGACATGAATCATATAGTTTGTTTGAAATTAGTATTACAAGATAATATTAAAATTTGAATTTTCAAAGCTGTGGATCTTTTGAGAGATTTTTTGTTGAAAAAAGAAAAATAATTCAAGGCGTCATATGATGCTGATTTTATATTAATTAAAAAAAAAAAAAAGAGATAGAGAAACCAATAGCAGAAAATCCATACTGTGTCTTGGGAACATGTTTGCGTTCGTAGAGCAAATGGTGGTCTTTGTTTTCGATCAACTTCTCGCATGAATAAGGCTTGTCTTGCCAAAGTAGCTCGAGAATATAATTTGTAATTCGTTCATTTAGAGATATTCGAGTGATAAAGAGTTTTTATTCAAATATCTTTTTTTTTAATATTTGAATCTTCAAACATATGTATTTTTGTGATTTTTATAGTAAAATAATTCGCAACCTCAACACGCGTTGGGCTTAGCTTCTTATCTCTAAGTATGAGCTGTAGGTCGAGAAGCAGCTTTAGGTCAACTAGAAATTTACTTCAATGGCAAGAATGAGGTGCTCCTTTTCAACTGAAATACTTTCATAATTTTTTTTTAAAAAATACTCTTTTATATATCAGGTAATATCTTTCTAATTCTTAGTTTTATTTTGGACTTTGATGGGCAATTGGCTCATTCCATTAAACAATAAAATATTTGTTTTATAATTTTTTAAATTATTTATTTTATTTTATAATTTCAAAAATTATTAAGGCTTTTTGTAATTTCAAAAAGTATGGGAATTGATTTTATAATTTTGAAAAGTACAAATTCTATTTTTTATTTAAATTCTTTAAATAATAATAATAAAAAAAATCTCTATCTCACTCTCTACGTTTAAGTCTTTAAAATCAATTAAAACCCTAAAATGAAAAATATTCTTTGCACAAGCTCTCCTCAACCAGAGGTCATAGCACTAAATATCGTCGTTGATACTCAAATTTTCATTGCTAAAAGTATTAGCGATAGAAAATCCCATCTCTGAAAGTCACATCGCTAATTCAGCAACAGAAAATTTTCGTCGTTAAGAAAATCCGTCGCTAATCCATTGCTAATTTAAAAATTTTAATGACGGATTAACGACGAAAAATTTTTATCGCTAATAATTCATCGCTAATCCGTCGGTAATTTAATTTTATATTTTTTCAAATTATTCTTAATTACCGTCGAATTATTAGCGATGGAAATTTTCCGTCGCTAATCCATCGCTGAAATAGGTAAGAGCAAACCCAAGTGCATGAGTTTGGATGCCCGCCCTGACTGTTCAACCCGCCCGCCCGCCCTCTCACGCTCCTGCCCCGACCTCGGCCTGCTCGCCTGTGCTCCATCTTTTAATTTGTTGAAAAAATGCTCACACCTCTGTTCGAATCTGGATGTAAGAGAGAGATTTGAAAACCTTAATCATCGTACCACCATCACCCTTGTGTTATCAGTTTATTTTTTTTCTATTTCTATACTTTCTTTCTAATTCTCAATATTAAAAATACAAATCCTAATTTAATAAAAATATAAAATTTTATTTAATAAAAACATAAAATTATATTTAATAAAAATACAAAATTATATTTAATAAAAATACAAAATTATATTTAATAAAAATAAAAAATATATATTTAATAAAAAGAAAAAAATATATTCAATAAAAACACAAAATTATATTTAATAAAAATAAAAAATTATATTTAACAAAAACAAATATTTTTTTTTAAAGTTTTAGCGACGGAATAACGACGAAAAAATTAACGACGGATTTTTCCGTCGCTAAATCCGTTGCTAATTTATTCAAACAGGTTTTAATGACGGATTAAAGACGGAAATTAACGATGGATTTTTTCGTCACTAAATCCATTGCTGATTTTTTCATCGTTAATCCGTTGTAAATCCGTCACTGATAACGACGGATTTTTATCTATCGGTAAATTTCGTCACTGAAGGGCGTTTTCGGATAGTGAAGGGAAGTTTGAGTTAGGGCTCAAAGGAAAAAAAAATCTAGTGTGAAGTCTTTGACGCAGGTACGGGTATTAGGAAGAGTCTATCACAAATTTGAGATTAGTGAACTCTATCTTATTTATTTATTCTGTGATTTATTTTTTGAAATTAATGTTTTTATTATATTGTTTTTCATTAAAATTTAATTATTCCACTATCTTGTTTTGATGTTTTCAATGAAATAAATACCATGGTTTAATCTTAGATCCAACAATTAGCTCTGTTAGTATTTGACATGGACGAGCACACCCTACGCTTGGGGTATAATTAAGCGCCACCGGCACTCGCTAGTGTTTGTAACAACACTTAATCATGCACGGATTTGACTCGTAATAAGAACAGAAAAAACCATACCGGGAGATCCTCCTAAAAAGGGCCAGATAGTGAGTCGACTCAGATCCGGCAAAAAAAAAAAAAAAAAAAAAACAAAAGGAAAAAGAAAAACAAGTTAGGATTAGATAATTTGACTAAATCTCTTTCGTTATTCTCTGAAGTTCTTTATGATATTTCTTTATATTCGACGTCCACAGGAAGTCAAGTAGTATAAATTTGAAACTTTAAGGGTTATGTTTAAATTATCTTAAGTCTTAATAAGCCACCATAACTTATCAATTCTTTATCCTTTCTCATTATTATAATTATTTTTTGTTACATAGAATTTGTGAAATCATAAAAATATATAATTCACAAAAATTTAAACATTAGATTTTAAGAAAACATTTAAGAAAAAATTTTTTATCACTCATAATAGGAAGTTGATACTTTGCTTATGAGATTGGACTGTGAAGAGTTCCCACTTACCACATGACTTAAGTCTGAAAACTAATAATTCTGTTCATTCAAGAAGAAACTTTTGTAATGCTACTATGAGATTAAATAAGGCCTCTCTTTCATGGGGATTGAGCTTTACTGGTATATGCTTTGTAAAAATAAGTTTTGTCTATGTAAATATGACCATTGAATTGTACGACCCTTTCAGTAATATTTCATTTTTGTGGATAGTTTATATAAAAGTTGATTTTTTTTGATAAAAAAATTTTCTTTTTATGTAGTTTGATTTGATGTGATGTCGTAGAAACTTAATTTTATATGATGTATCATGGCATATAGTGCTTTTAAGATAACATCGTTCCATCGAATTTCTTCTCTTGTTTAGTCCCTTTTGATGTTTGATTATATTAAACATGATAATGAAACTGTTGCATCTTTTTGGTAAATTTCACAAACGATGACATCGATAAGATAATAAGTGTACATGTTCGATAAATCATGATATGTGACACCCTCATAAAATTTGATTACATCATCGTTTGATCCATTTTTTATTCACTACAAAAAAACGTTTTTAATGATGAAATTTAGTGACGAAAAAAATTCGTCGCTATTTAGCGACGGAAAAAATTTGTCAACAAAAACCAAAATCCGCCGCTAATTAGCGATGGATTATTTTTCGTCGCTAAATTTAGCGACGGAAAAAAAAATCTGTTGCTAATTAGCGACGGAAAATGAAATCCGTCGCTAATTAGCAATAAAAACAAAATCTATCGTTAAATTTAGCGACGAAAAAAAAAATTTGTTACTAAATTTAGTGACGGAAAAAAAATCTGTCGTTAATTAACGACGAAAAATGAAATCCGTCGCTAATTAGCGACGAAAACAAAATCCGTCGTTAAATTTAGTGACAAAAAAAAATATTCGTTGCTAAATTTAGCGACGGCAAACAACATCCGTCGCTAAATTTAGCGACGGATTCTGAATTCGTCACTATATTTAGCTACGGATTTTTTTCCGTCACTAAATTCTTTGCTAAATATAATTTTAAATTTTTATTAAATATAATTTTATATTTTTATTAAATTAGGGTATTGATTTTTATTAAATATAATTTTATATTTTTTAAATATAATTTTATGATTTTTTTAAAGATAATTTTGTAATTATGTTAAATATAATTTTGTATTTTTATTAAATATAATTTTGTATTTTATATTTTTGTTAGATTAAGGAATTATATTTTTAATGGTGAGAGTTGGGAAAAAAGTATAGAAGTAAAAAAAAAGTATATTGGTTAAGAACGTTTCACATAACTCTTTAAATATAAGTTCGAATTTGGGTAAAAAGTATATTTTCTGCAAAAAAAAAAAAAAAAAGTAACAAAAGATGGTCATGCGCAGATGGGTAAGGGTTGGCGGGGTGTGGGAATGGCAGGCAAGCAGCAGGGGGCCAGGGAAGTGGTGGGCGGCGGCCGGCGGGTGGACGGACGGGTTCTATAAATAAAAAAATTAAATGCGAAATTTAGTGACGGAAATTGAAATCCGTCGCTAATTAGTGGCGAAAATATAATCCGTCGCTAATTAACGATGGAAAATGAAATCTGTTGCTAATTAGCGTTGAAAACAAAATCCGTCGCTAAATTTAGCGACGGAAAAAAATTTCATTGCTAAATTTAGCGACGGAATAAAAATCCGAAACTAATTAGCAATGGAAAATGAAATCCGTCACTAATTAGCGACGAAAACAAAATCCGTTGCTAAATTTAGTGACGGATCTGTTGCTAAATTTAGTCACGGATTTTTTTTTCCATCGCTAAATTCATCGCTAAATATAATTTTATATTTTTATTAAATATAATTTTATATTTTTATTAAATTATGGTATTGATTTTTATTAAATATAATTTTATATTTTTTAAATATAATTTTATGATTTTTTAAAGATAATTTTGTAATTATATTAAATATAATTTTGTATTTTGTATTTTTGTTAGATTAAAGAATTATATTTTTAATTGTGAGAGTTAGAAAAAAAGTATAGAAATAAAAAAAAATGTATATTAAATAAGTTAATGTGACATAGTAGTTAAAAGCGTTTCAGATACCTCTTTAAATCCAAATTTGAATCTAGGCAAAAACACATTTTTTATAAAAAAAAACATAAAGCAGTAAAAGATGGTCATGCGCGGGCGGACAAGAGCTGGCTGGGTGTGGGTATGGGTGGGCAAGCAACAGGGGCCGGGGCGGTCAGGTTCTACAAATATAAAAATTAAATGCGAAATTTAGCAACAGAAACTCAAATCCGTCACTAAATTTAGCGACGAATTTAGATTCGTCACTAAATTTTGCGACGGAAAAAGTTTTTGTCGTTAATATTAATGACGGAAAATGATATTCATCGTTAAATTTAACAAAAGAACCTCAAATCCATCGCTAAATTTTTGCGACACATCATTAGCGATGAAAATTTTTCTATCGTTAAACTCTTGTTTTTTTAGTGATTTATGTTAATTACTAATCATTAAATTATAACAACCATGTTCCCAAGGGGACAACCTAGTGGTAACAACCCTCCTCCTCCGATCCCATGATTCGAGGTTGATTCCTATTATAACAAAAAAAAAAAAACTAAATTATAACAACCATGATTCTATAAAAAGACGATAAGATTAAGCCAAAAGGTGATTCTTATGGCAAGAATTATGATTATATAAAGGAACATTGACCGTGGTTAATGTATAACCAATTATAGTGGAAGAAAGTATAGGATTGACCCAAAAATAATTTTAATGCAGCCACACTTGCCTTAACTTATAATTAAGAGGTTTTAGATCAGTGTCCATTTATTTTCAAATATTCCCGATCAGGTTCATGAATCTCTCTTGTAACCAAAAAAAAAAAAAAATCTCTCAAAGTCGTAAAACTTTTCGACTTCATAGCAGTAAAATTTGATTTCTAAATTATTTAATATCATTTCAAATACTTTTTATCGGCTAAACTAATACTCTTAAATTGATATTCCTATAGGCAAGCAAAGGTATAGAAGATAATAGAATTTTATTACCTTAACCAAATGTCATGCAAAGCAAGATTTCCCATTGAAAAACAAAACTTGAAATAAATAAAATTTTACATTCGATAAATTTAAAAGCCATTGACATTAAAAATTAATTTTAAAAGTTCTTCAGTGCAATGGTATTATTGACATTAATGAAAATAATTTTACTACTGTACTCTCAATTTTTTTATACATAAAAGAGACCCAAACCGAATAAGAACACATTTATTATTTTACATATTATAATCACTCGACATTACTATGCTACCAACATCATCTCAAGTTAAATTCTAGCTTAATAAGTAATTATGTGAGTTAACAAAGAGCCCAAGGAGGAAATGCGATAATATGTGCCATGGTGTGTGTGTGTGTGTGTGTGAGAGAGAGAGAGAGAGAGAGAGAGAGAGATAGTACTTTAAGTTGTGTTGCACCCAAAGACAACTAAATCAATTTAACTAACCATTTTAATTCCTATAATTTATTTTTCCCATATATATGGCTATCCAAAAAGATGGGGGAGGGAGGAAAATAAAAAAAGAACAAAATAGTAACACCTTTGCTAGCATAACAGAAGAGTATGTATTCGATCTATTCAAACCTCTCATTTCCTGGAGTCTTCACCCTATTCTTCTAAAAGCTTCCAATTCAATCAGCCACATTCATATTGGCCGTTGGTTCGATTTGTGTTAATTCTCTGACCGATGAACCTCTTAATTCTTCTGCAAGCACTTCCATGGAATCTGTAACTTCAGCCTTATATACATAGAACTTTGTCATGACCAAAAAGAACATAAAGTTGAGGAAGTTAAGTATAACAAAAAATGCATAGTAGTAGTCCAAATGCGAGGCATTGAGGTTGTTTTTAATCCAATCATCGCCTCGATTTTTAGTAATGTGAGAAACCGTGGAAAGAAGGAAGCTACTAAGGAAGTTCCCAATTCCAAGACTTGTCATAGAATAAGATGTCCCAAGACTCTTCATGTTTTCCGGTGCTTGGTCATAGAAGAACTCGATCTTAGCCACTTCAAGGAAGGCATCTGCCATTCCCATAAGCACGAATTGAGGAAGTAAGATGAAGATCGTGAGTGGAACTTGGCCCCCACTTTGGACTAGTCCATGGTCTTTGGCTACACTTAGTCTGTATCTTTCAATGAATGAGGAAATGAGCATAATTATGATATGAATAACCATGCCGATTCCCATCCTTTGAAGAAGAGAGATTCCTCTAGGGTTTTTAGTCCACTTCCGCATTATGGTGACAAAGAAACGATCGTAGAGAACCACACAGACGAGCATTGAGATCGTGATGAATCCTTGTAAGCTTGCAGGAGGGATTTTGAAGCTGCCAATGTGTCTGTCAAGAGTGGTGCCTTGCTTGACAAAAAGGGTGTTGGTTTGAGCAATCATCGTGCTTGGAACAAAAGTCGCAACCAATATTGGTATCATCCGCAGCATTTGTTTTGTTTCCTCTACTTGAGTTACTGAGCATAGCATCCATGGACTAGTAGACCCTGTCTTCACACAAGCCTTGTTGAGTAACCTGCATGAAAACATGAAGTCATCAATAAAAGCAATAAATAAATGGTAAATATAGAAGTTAATATTTAGAAATTTCAACTTAAATACATACCATGGCCCTGAATTCCTTTAGGGCCAGACGGAATATGGTTATGTTATGACATTAAAAATCATGTAACAAAAGATCTGGTGAGATGGAAATTTGGGGCGCATGAGAACAAACCTTAAGGTTGGTGTTGAATCAATTCTATATTTACCCGCCTTGGTGTACACTTCCAAGTCAAGTTCATAGAGCTCTTTAGGGTCACTAGGAACACGAACATTCCATTTCCTGAGAGAAGCAACAATGACCCTAGCCATTCTCGTAAAGGGACTACCACTTGGGACCTTGTGCCTATAAAATGGTGTACCTGACAAAAAGATTATTATGGATATGGCAAGCCCAAGAGTAGGAAGCCCATAGCCCAAACTCCAGCCCACATTGTCTTGAATGTACACAAGAACGGTGTATGCAAACAGGGTTCCAAGGAAGATGCTAAACATCCACCAGTTAAAGAAAGAAAGCTTGTGGGCTTTCTCTTTTGGGTCGAACTCATCGAACTGGTCTGCTCCGATGGTTGATATGTTGGGCTTGGTCCCTCCTGTTCCAATGGTCAGCGTGTAGAGCGCGCCGAAGAAGATGGCTAGTTGTAGTGCGGAGGCCTTTTTGCAATCAGCGCCATTGGTATGTGAACATGGGGGTGGTTTCAGTGCAGAGACCGAAACTGCTAGTGTGAGCATACACATTCCCTACAGTCAAGTCAAACATTAAAATTTGTCAAGGGTATTTATTGTAAATAAGGGAGGGTTAAGGGGCCGTTTATGTACTTGGAAAGTTGAATACAAAATGAAAGTTCTAACCATGGAAAGGCACGTTCATCTAAATAGGCCCTTTTGGGCTTGTGATCGAAGCAATTAAACAAGCCCATTTCGTCTCCACATTCGGGTCTCTATTAGATAGGCCCTTTTGGGCTGTCCCAATATATATATATATATATGTATGTATATACATTTTGGTGTATACTTCCTAGAGCCATACTCCTACTAATTCAATTCGATACTTGCATGCAAGTCTCCAAGATTTTTTAACTTTTTTTTTATTATACAGAAATTTGAATCTGAAATCTCTAATTTGAGGGAAGGGGTTATGACCACTAGATTTTCTCCTTAAGCACTTAACTTCAGAATGATTTGAGATTTTTATTTAAACAGATCAGTATTCCCTCACATTTACTTTTAGAATTATCAGAATATTGTCAATAAACTATAGTTAGATTGGTATCGTCTCACTACTCTTGTAAAGATCTCAGATTCGAGCCTCCCTATGTTAAAAAAAAAGAATTATCAAAATATTGTTTATAATTCTGTAATTCTCCTCATATTAATTTGTTTTATATAAATCTTAATAGAGTCTTATTTTGAAATTTTTGTTTTTTGATTTTTAGTGTTATATTTCTAAAATAAATATGTTCTAGTTATATTTGTACTAAAAAGAACGTGAGGTCAATCAGCTTTGAGATTGAAACAAGTTTCTGCTTTATTAAACTAAAATAAAATTTAAAACTACTAATTTAAATTTACATTAAGTTTGGTTAGTTTCAATGGCGAAATACATAGTCAAATTTGGAGATCAAAAATAGTCTTTTAGGCTAAATCCTCCCATTACCATCCCTACTCTCCCGCACACACACACACACACACACACGGTCTTACATGTTCTTTTTCATGGACCCTTCGGACCCATCCAAGGATAGACCCAGTTGACCTAGGCGATGTATACTAGAATAGTTGTTGATAGTTCAAAAATAGTCCAAGAAATATATACAAAAAAAAAAAAAAAAACACTAAATGCAACCGCCTTTGTAACCTTTCTCAAATTAAATATTGCACTTTAATGACGTGAGAGAGAGAGAGAGCAATGGTGAGGTGAGATAAGAAGCGAGCAGATCAGGTTTCTAATTTCAAGTCGGCCTCTTCTATCTGTCACCCTCATTACTCTCTAAGATAAGAAAAGAAAGAAAGAAAGAAAGATAATAATCAGGTGCAGCAGGGCATACCAAAAGATAAATGCAGGATGCAATCACGAACGTCCAATATCGGCCAAGATGGGCATCAGCGACATAAGCACCGATAATAGGTGTCATCCAGATGGTCCCAGCCCAATTGGTGACATTGTTTGATGATTTGACCGTACCTTGGTGTAGCTTAGTCGTCAAGTAGAGAAACAAGTTCGACGAGATTCCGTAATACGCCATCCGTTCAAACACCTCATACACTGTACCCCGTCAAACGTAAACTGTGTTAGAAAAATCATCGCCGTCCGATCATATGACAAACGAGTGCATTCGATCACTTTTGTTTGACAATATGTGGGCCCCCTGAAATGATGTTCGGATTGGTCTACCGAGATTCACTTGTGTTTGGCTAATGATTTAAATAAAACAGATCCTAATAAACAAAAAGGTTGAATAAATTAAAATTTTGGGAAAAGTACGATATAAACAAAGATTTATTTTTCTTTTTCTTTTTCTTTTTCCTTTTAATAATCATGAAAAGATAAATTACTATTTTTTATATATAAAACTCATAAACCATTAACAAAATCTACAACTATTCTTTACGACTAGGCTTTTTATTACATAATAACTTATAAATTAAGAGGATTTTTTATTATTCGAAGATTCATTTTTTGTTTAAAAGATAATTTTTTTTCTCATATAAGTATTAAATAAATTATAATCACTATTAAGATCTGAATTTGTTTTCTTTAATAAAGTTATTGAATGTACTAACTAGCAGACTGTGTATGCTTATATTTTTTTTTAAAAAAAAAGAAATTTCTTTTATAGTAATTTGGAAATAAATTGCCACTGATCAAGCTGGCCAAAAATAAAATCGAAAGACGATAAGTTCGGGAGGGGTGGATAAAAGTTTTGTGAAAGAAAAGTATGAAAAGCAACCTCCTTCCATGTGTGGGAGAAAGAGGTTCCAAGGAATGAAACTTGTTCATTTGCTCAGCACAAAAAAAGGGAAGCAAAATGAAAAAAAAAAAAAAAAAAAATTGTCCCCACTACTTTAAATATATGGTAGCTTATTTTAAATAAAAGAAGAAAAATATTAAAAGTAATTTTGTAATTAAAAATATTGATTGCTACAAATTTGGTGCAAACTTGATTGGATAAAATTCTGCGACCTGTATCGTATTGAAAATTTTGATAGTTTATAGTTAATTTAGTTTACTATATCATTTTCCTGGCCTAGATTTGTGCTTAATATCTAATTCTGGTTTAGGAAAAAGAAATTTGAAAAGAAAAAAAAAAAGAAATGATAATTCTTATATTTTATTTTTTTAAAATACTTCAAAATTTAAGTGGACAACCAATCATTTGAAGTTCTTTGTTTTTTTTTTTTAAAAAAAGGGATCACTTTCTTCTCTCCACAGACCCATCAAGTAAACCCGCCCCCCCCAAGTTAAATTTTATTAATAAAGCAAAAGGTTATTTATCAGCATCACCAAAAATCAGAGAAAAAAATAAAGTTACTCCCCATGGAAGAGAGAGAGAGAGAGAGAGAGAGAGAGAGAGAGGAGATGAGAGAAATACCAACAATGAACCAGCAAGCTTTCCAACCACCTCTCTTGGATCTAAGGACAGGGTTGCCTTTGAGATCAACAGTCCCATCTTGTGTATGCCCATCACCCCCTTCTTCCATATCCATATGGCCTGATTCTTGCCAAAGAGAAGAACCCACTTTGTGTGTTTCTCTTTTAGGTTATTATAAGGTTCCATTTCCCTTTTATAGACCTCATTTTGTTCTCGTGTGGAGTCCTAAATTTTTCACGGATAATTACAATTTTGGCCACCCAATCACTGTCTAACTCTCACCGGCCACAGTTTGACAAATGGAACTCTGGGTGCTGTTTGGAAAATATATGTTATTCTCCTTATGTATTATTTAAGCAAGTTTACAAAAATAAATTTATAAATGAAAAATAAATTTTAAAATTATGTTTGGTTCAAAAATTTAAGCAATATAAAAGCAGTATCCCATATTTTAATTTTTCTAGATTTGAAAATAATGTTATGTTTGTAATTATACATTCAGACTGTAAGTTTTTTTCTTTGTTAAAGATTTCTAAAAAAGATAATATTCACTTTATTTGTTAAAAAATTATATTATTTTCTTTTGTGAATTAAAAATGGTAGTTTTTGTCAAATCAATTATTAAAAAAATATTCTATATTAAAATAAATCAATAATTAATTTGATTCTATGAATATTTGATTTATTTTGTTTTTATATTTGTAATTATAAATTTTCTATATAAATTCAATATATTTAATATTTTTATAGAATCAATGAATAATTAGGATTTCGTGTTATTATTACTTGTCATCTTAAATACCTAATAATTCTTTATTGACAAATGATGGTAGTCTTGTCTAGGGGTGTTATGACACCTGGGTCGAGCTGGGGTATCATAATACCCGAGCTCGGTTTGAGTAATTTTTAGGTGGGCTCGAGCTCGGGCTCGACCTCGTCGAGTTTGAATTTCTCGAGCTCAAGCTCGAACTCGAAATGTCATTGGGTAGTGTCGTTAAGTAGTATGATTCAGATTTGTATTTTTCGAACTCGAATTCGAGCTCAAAGTGTCACGGATAGTGTCATCGGGTAGTGTCGTCGGATAGTATCATCAGATATTTAATATATAAAAATAAATAAATAAATAAATAAAAATTCGAGTAGCTCGTCAGGCTTTCGAGCTCGACACATTTGGGCTCGAGCTCAAGCTCGAGCCCGAGATACCTGAGCCCGAGCCCGAGCTCGAGCTTTGACCGGGTAGTGTCACCAGTACTCATGACACTACCCGGGTACCATAATAGCCCTACTCTCGTCATGACTAAGATTGACAATTGCGCTAGGTTAGCCCGACCTCGACCTGTTTTAAAGGGCCAAGCTTGGCTTGTTTCAAGATCAAGCCGACTTCGAGTCCATTATTTAGACGCATTTTAATTACAGGTTGAGCCTAGACACTAGTGAGCTTGACCTGTTAGAGGTTGATCCCTTTAAAATCTTTTTTTGGTGAGATTTTAAATCAATATTATGATTTTTGGATAATAATTTTGATAACTTTAATATATTATACTTGATATAATTATTTTATCTTTTATAACATTATTATTGTTAATTTTTATAATAGTGAGTTATTCTTAATTTGGTATAATTGAATTTATTTTATATTTTATTTTGAATAATTAATATGTTTTTTATTTTGTATTTATTATATTATAAAATGAGTTAAAAATTATAGTAATATATATTTATATATATAATGAAATTTATATTTCGGGTCGAGGTTGATCCGAAATGAGCCGAGACTCTCTTAATTTTTCAAACCAAATTCAAGGCTTGATTATTTGAACTTTCTCGAGTTGAACTCGACTTCGGTGTCATAAAATTTTAAATGGGTCGAGATCGAGTTTTGTAAATCTCAATTCAGAAAACTGGATTGCCACCTCACGTCATGATAAATAATAGTTTAGTTTGCCATGTAATGATCAATGAACTCATTCCATATCAAATTTAGTGCTGTTTATTATTAAATTTTCATTTCTAGTATTCCTCTGAACAGTTCTTTTTTGTTCCTCGACTCCCTAATAAGCATGTAAACAATGTGATGGACCTATGTTATTAGCTATAAATGTCCAAAGAAAAAACTTTGGAACAGCCCACCTACAGGGCGGCGAATATCTATATCTATAAATATATATATATTAATTATATATACAATACACATTATACATATACAAACACACACACTAGTTGGTTAATCATTTGTTTGCAGTTTATAATTTATACAGGACGGCCATGAACTTTTGGACAATAGAGATCAGAGAGAGAGAGAGAAGAGAGAGAGAGAGAGACGGAGAGAGGGGGGCTGTGAACTGCCGGGACCAACCCCTTTTTGATGTTTTTAGCTTGGGATTGGATGCATAATTTGTTTTATTTGGTAAACTATCAAGAATGCTTGAGAGAACTACTCAAGAAGTAGCCGGACTGAAATTATAGATCTTAATAATCTTTTGATGCATTATTTCATGATTTATGTTATTACTATCGCCATTTTCACTGATAAAATATATAATTAAAAAAGTTCAATTGTAGGGTATTAAGATTTACATGTTTGTACTTGCCTTTTTTTGGAAAAGTTAAAAATTAGGTTTAATGAAGATTAGTGGACTCTTAATATAGAAAATTAATAATAAAATAATAATATTAGTTATTTTAATAAGAAAATTTTGACTTTGACTCATAAAATTTTATATTTTAGCAAAATAATGTAATTAAAAATGGGTTTGCAGAGAGAAATATTTAATGATGTAGTATGTTTCTTACTCTAAATAGTATATTTGGACTTTGCTCCTCTCCCCCGGTGGCCTAATAAGCCAAACGTCCATATTAATTTTTAGGTGTTTGATTTTCTAGTATTTTGTTGGTTTAAGATTTTGTCATTACTAATATTATTTTTGCTATATAAAAAGAATCCCCAAAAAACCCAAAAAAAAAAAAAAAAACCGAGGAAACAAACACGAACGCTCTAAGTGGGAAAGGACTGCCTTCTCTCTGAGGTTTATTAAAGCACTACATTGTGATAATTCATTAAATTCAAGTACATATTATGTTTTCCCACAATACCAAACCAAAAGGCAAAGTATTGGCATCTAAAATAATGAATAAAACATAAGAAATTAGGAGTAGGATTCACACCCAATTAATTGTTTAATGTATCATGGTCTAAGTGTTTTGGTTTGAATTTTACAAATGAAAAAAAATATGCGTCAAGAAAGCTCATTTCTTAATGGGTCTGGTCTGATAGTTAGCGCGATCTGAATTATTTGAGACTAATAAAATAAGTTATTGGATACTAATATGTCAAGTACAAAAATTAATTGTTTAATGTTTATATATATAAACACTTTTTAATAACCGATTTAAAATCTATTTTTATATTCATTAGTAAATTAATTTAGAATATATTTGTATAAATAATGTGATCCAATTTGAATCCAAAATATTTTGATCGATTGTGAGAAGTACCTAGATGAGTTGTTGGGTATCTTTTTGAGTTATAAATGAGCTTTATGCCAATAAGTTTGGAATGTATTAATTATATACCCACATATTGTCACGTTTTCCTCAAATAAATTAAATCATATGAGAATATATTCTATGTCTTTAAAGATTTCAAAATGTTCGGATTCCTCTTTTACTAATTTGTCACCTAAGATGCTTCATTCTACAAAAGGTATTTATGGTTATAAAGGAATAATTTATGAGCCTTACCAAACACAAATAATCAAAACAGATTTATGGGTCCTAAGCTACCAAGTCAAATTCTGTGTCTATTTTAAATTCTAATAGATAAATCCAAATGCATAAATTTTTTTTTCCTTCCAAATAAAATTTGTTTTGGTCTGTCTGCTTAATACACGTGATTTATTCCAATAAATTTTTGAACATACTGAATGATTTTTTATTATAATTGTTGATACTATTTTCAAAAATATGAATAATTTTTTTTTTTTCAAATTGAGTTAAATTAGTCTTTAAATTTTATTTTATTTTTCTAGTCTCGCTTGTAGTTGAATTGGGGTTGAGAGCTAGAGCGTTGGTTGGCCTAATCGTCACTTTTCAACCAAAGATAAAGAGAGACCAACATGATATCGGATAAAATATTTAATTTTTTAATTATATTTTAAATTTAAAATTTAAAAATAAAAAAAAAATTATATTCAAAAGTCATCTAATTCTTATAAATATTTAAATTTGTAGATATTAATGTTTAAAAAAAATAGCAAACTTACTTTTTCGTGCGGCAATAATTTCTTGAAAGGAAGGAATTTTCAACTATTAAATTTGTAGGAATTTTCAACTATTAAATTTGTCCCTATTTGATGGGCAATCAGTGGGTGTGAACGTCAGCACACAAGTCAATTATGTGCAGCAACCCTGACTTCAAAAGCTTGTCTTCTTTTTCAAATGGTCAATATCATATGGGAAATCGTTCACTTCCACACCCCAACTTGTAGCTCGTCCACATTGGAAAAATATTGCAAATATTCTCATGCGTCCCACCCAACCTGTGCTTTAATTTTTTTTTCTTCATATATTTACTATTTTTTTTTTAAGCTATAAGTCTCCTAACTCAAATCCACCTCCACAAAAGATATCTGTTTATCGATTCTGGTGATTGTTATATTATTATTTAACAATTATAAGATAGAATAATAAAATAATCAATAAATAATAATTCAACTATTATGTTTATTTATTTTTTAATAATCAAATGGATGAACATCCTTATTATTTTCCGGCTGTCGGACTCCAACCCAAATCTTTGTTCCACCGAAAGACTTTTCTCCTCTCCTCATGTCACATTTTACTTCTTTTTCCACAACCATCCATATCTAGAATTAGATACCAAAAAAAGACTTAGAAAACTCGTTTCCGGGGTACCATCATTGGGCCCGCTCTTCTAGAAACATAGATCGATAATATGGAGCTTAATTAAAATCTATAAATGGAGCAATATGAACTAAAAAAGTTTTTAATAAATTTAATTCAAGTCGAATTGATTTAAAAAAAAATAAATTCATATTTTTTAATATATAAAATTTAAACTTGAAAAAAATAACAATATCTTATCACTAGATTAATTAAGTATTGATACTGCTAAGTGATAATATTATAGGTTGATGAATGATAATATTAGATATTAAAATGATAATATTAGACAATAATTTTTAGGGTATTTAAATAGTAATATTATTTTAAGGTAAAACCACTATTCCTACCTGTAGATTCTAAGACTTAGAATTTTCTTGCTGACATTGGGAACAGAATCTAGATGGTAGGAAATAAAGCGGCTAGGGAGACGTCATTCCAGGATCAATCATCGGACAAATTTCCTTTTAGTCAAAGTAGTCGGGAGTGTGTGGCCAAAATTGATTAAAAAGAAGGGAGAGAAAAAAAGGGCGAGACAAATTTTGATTAATGTATTATTCACATTTGATTAATATAATATAAATTTAGTAACTTAATTTAAATAATTAACTATAATGTGTTATTTTAGCTATCTAATTGCTTAATTTTATCATTACTTATGATGTATAATTTATTATTTTATATTGGTTTGATATGTCTAAAAAGGACATTTTGATAATTGTAAGGGGTTTGTGGGATAACTCTCACTAACCCATAACTACTATAAAAATTACTTTTCCTTAATTCTCTTATAACGAAGAGTTACATTTGTAATAGAAGACTAACCTTTTCACGGTGGGTATTCTGGAAAATTCTGAGACACCATTAGAGAGAATTGAGTGAATTCTCTAGAGAGAGAATATTGAAGGTTTGAGAAAAATTTCAAGTAAAGAATTTTTCTCATCGTAATGATCATCAAATTAAGAGTTGCGGTATCATGATATTGGGTGATGATTTTATTAATATCGTGATCACCATTCTGGCCGCGAGATCCGATCGAGAGATTTGTCAGTTCAATCAATTTTTAAAGATTCTACACGTCGGAGTATTTACCATATACCTGTTCTCTATTTTATTTTTTCAAAAATTTTATGATTACTTCCATTGCGCAAGAGATTCATAAAAATCCAATTTTTGAGGGTTCTATACTATAAATGTGACTAATTGTGGGTTTTTGTGTACTGAATTCTAGTTCGAATGATGAGATGCAATCTCGGATTGTGGTATATGATGTCTGTTGATTCATACGCTCGTCTTGGAGTTTGTACCTGAGTTATTTGGATCTTATTGATTCGTAGAGTACACAAAATGTGAGAATAAGTATCAATAAGTCATTAAAATCTCTAAGACTATTTCAAAAATTATCGTAGTAGATCTTTGTAACGGGAATAAAACTGAATTGTGATAATTACAATATTTTTTACCGGTAGATTCAGTTTATTCTCGATGAGTAAGATCTAACTAAAATTTTGAGGCATGAGATGGTGGACTCCGAGGAGGGTACCACACCTCAGAGATACGGGATTAGAAGACATTACGTGCATGAAAGAAAAAGGACGGCCGAGTTAGGGCAATCCTCCTAAAAATAATGCACGATGGTATGATCCCGATCTACGAAAGATATCTTATAGCTATATCGGTTTGGCTCGCCTTATAAAGAGTATTATGGTGCTCTTACACATCCTGAGAAGAGGATACTAACTTATAAGTTATAAACTTATAAGTAAAGGGTTGATCATATGATAATGCAAGATTTGATGAAAATGTCGAGTATAATCGCCGAGTTAGGAAATGTGAACGAGTCTATTTCGGATATGTTTTCTACTGTTGGGTGCGATCCAATTTTTTACCTGATTCATGGGAAACCATGAAAACTTATTTCACATACAATGAAAGTATTCGTGCTTTCACCAATGTGAATAGACACAGTGAGCTTGAGTAGGAGCATCTGGAGGTGAGTAGGCCATACTCCAGTCATACTTATACAGTGGAGTCGAACAAGAACTCCCGTGACACCAAATACAAATGACATAAGTATATATAGTAGACTCAAGGGTCAGGTAAGAAGAAACCATATGAGAAAACCGATAATAATATAATGATAAGCAGAAAGAAGGAGTTGGATAAGACCAAGTTGTAGTGATATATATGTAGTAGACTTGGTCATTTCGCTCATAAGTGACGAGCGGAAATTATCATTTTCTTCTTTACGTGGTTTGAGCTGCTCACACTGTTTTCTCTCCTTCGTGGATTGTAAACACAGGAGTGACCGACCACGTAACTCGAGACAGGAGTGCGCATATATAATTCAGTCCAGTGAGTTCTCAAGTAGGAGGATTTACATAGGGAACGGAGCATTTTATTGACATCAAAGGAAATTGTACTTGCAAGTTGGAGTTGCAAAGTTGCTAAACTCTGTACGTCATTTACGCTCCGGATATTTGATGAAACTTAATCTCAGCCTAAGATATGTTCTATTAATTTGGAAATTTTATAGTTTTCATTTATTACGATAATTCTTTGATTGGTTCTGGTTTAATCCATGAGGGATAATATGCACTGGAAGTGAATCCTTTTAATGATGTTTCTTGTTATATTCCTAGAGTGAGAAAGGATGAACCAGTTAGCTATGAGTGGTTTGTAGGACCCGCTAATCAGTCGTGCTTAGACGACAAAGTTATAAGAAAACCATTCGACAATGCAATGAGAGTTTGGACTCCATTGTAGTCGATTTACTCCGATATCTGTGGCCTAATGAACGTGAGAACACAAATGGAGTTGTGTACTCTATTACGTTCATAGATAATAACACGCGTTTCGGTTACGTTTATCTGATCTCACGCAAGTTTAAGACATTGAGATGTTTCAGGAGGCTTATTAGCGAGATTGAGAATCAGTTAGACTTGAGAGTGGAGATTATCAGAACCAATCGAGCAAGTGAGTATTTGTCTGAAGAGCTCTGTTTCAAGAATGGTATTACGAGATAACTGACTAGTCCTGCTGCTCAGTGGAATAGAGTAGCTGTGAGGAGAAATTGGACTTTGTTTAAGATGATAAGGTCTATGATTGCGTGTGCCAATTTGTATGTTTCCCATTGAAGAGATACGTTATTGATTGTAGCCTACTTCCTCAATCGTATTCCATTAAAGTCCGCAATCAATATCCTTATAAGTTTGGACAGGGAGGTAGCCTGACCTTAGCCATTTGAGATTATGGGGTTGTGCCGTGTATGTTCACAATTTTTTGCATCTACATGAAGAGTTAAGCCCGCGAGAAAAGAGATGTATCTCTATGAGATACTCAGAACACTCCAGGGGGAATGTGTCCTAATGAGCATACAGATGACATTGTCTCTAAGATTGAGTCTCGTGATACCGAGTTTCTTAAAAATGATTTCCCTATGAGAGGTGAAATCAATTGGGATTTTACCTTCTATGAGATGGGTAAACCTGATGGCGTAGCTAATCCCAGCGGCGAGACCTAAGAATCCACTACGGATCTTGGTTCTAGTGGGAGCGATCCATCTAGAGGTGAAAAGGTTTCCCCTCCTCGTAAGAGTAGTCAAGGATGTGTACGTAATCGTCTCTTCCCGATTGAGGGAGAGGTTCTCAGTGTGACTCTTGAGAATTATGAGAAATCTTAAATGGTCCGAAAGGCTCTTGAGGGTTTTGTGAGAGACCATTGGTTAAAGGCCATGGATAAGAGAAGAAGTTGATGAGAATCAACGGAATCTGGGATTTAGTTGATTTACCTGAGGGTAATAAGGCTATTGGGAACAAGTAGATTCTCAACATCAAAAGAAAGGCTGACGGATCGGTGGAGAGGTATAAGGCCCGTTTGATAACCAGGAGTTACTCAGACTGAGGGCGAGATTATCTCGATCCGTTTACTTTTAGCAATTGTCGTGGACATGACATGGATCTGGAGTGGGACGTTAAGACTGCCTTCCTGAGTGGGAGTTTGGATAAGGAAGTCTACAAGGAGCAGTCATCTGGCTTTATTCTTGTAGATCAGGATGATAAGGTCCATTGACTTCGGAAGTCGACATACGACCTTAATCATCAATCCAGACAGTGGTACTTGAGATTTCACGAGGAGGTGATACCTCACGGTTTCGTGATGATCGAGAAGGATCATCGCGTATACCTTATACGTTCTCATGATTCTTTTATGATCATGTCCTTATGTGAAACTGACATTCTGTTGATTGGGAACAACATAAAGTATCTAATAATCGCGATCACGTGGTCATTGTCGAGTTTTGATATGAAGAACATGGGTGAGACTCAGTTCTTCCTCAAAATTAAGATCCAGAGGGATCGTTTGAGACAGGTGTTGGCTTTTTCACAAGATTCCAACATTAAGAGGGTTCTTGAGTATTTCGTGAAGAATGAGTGCAACCCTATAAATATTCTTATCATTAAAAGGTTAAAATCTAATTCTTGACATATACTCTAAGACTCAGGAAAGGATAAGGGAGATGAGTGGAATCTCTTGTACCAGTGCACTGTGTAGTCCGATGTATGTAGTGTTACGTACACAATCAGACATTTCCTTTGCAGTCAGTATGGTAATTAGGTATCAATCGAATCCTAGAAGGGATCACTGGAGGGAAGTGAAAAGGATTTGGAGATGTTTTAAGTGCACTGCGAACCTCTCCTTGTGTGACAGAGGAGGTGATTTGCATTTTGTTGGGCATTCAGATACCGACTTGGCTATCTGAATGTATGCAAATCGATATCAGGTTTTGCTGTCTTGAAGTAATAAGAAGCAAACCTTAGTAGCTCTATCCATGATAGAGGCTGAGTTTGTAGCATGCTCAGTGGCAGTTCAGGAGAGTGTTTCGCTCTAGAGATTTTTGGATCTCTTAGGGGTTATGGCAAATAGTGGAAGTCCAGTGATGATTTATTAAGAAAATCAAGCCACTATTAACCACATGTAATATCCTAAGTACCACAATAAGACCAAACACATTGATACCTAATACCACATTATGAGAAATATCACCAAGAAGAGTGAAGTGACAAATTAAGTACACTACTATACAGTGTGTTGGCTGATCCCTTCAATAAATCCATTGTTAGAAACTCCTGTATGAGATATAGCAATCATTGGATTTGCATATATATTGACATTTCTCATTTTTTTACTGATGCTTATTGTATTGTATATATATGACATGTGTGCATAATTAAATCATAAGTTTAATTTATTACACTATTATATTGTCATATATTTTATGATTTATTGTGATAAATGGTATGTCAGGCAAGCGTGGTCGACTCTCTTACACGAGTGACCACCTCTAACTCTGAGTGAGCGGAGATGAGATGGTTTTTAGTTGTAAGTGATTTTGAGAGTGGCCCTACTAGAACATAAGTCGTCCTGATATGTGTTCAGGATGAGATCATATATGATATGACCGACAAGGACGTACCCACATCCATGTTGCCTGTAAGTAGTCAGGTTTGAGATCTCAGATATCACCTGCGACTAGTGATATTGTCTCTAAGACTCTCTCTGAGATCTCTGACTAAAGTTTTATGTGTAGACCGAGTTCCATACCTGCACAATGTTAGAGAAATCTAACATACGCCCTTTAAGAGATGAGAGAATAACACTATGGTATGCGTTTCATACCGCATATGATATGTCAACCAGAGATAGTAGGAGCATTATTTGAGTCATGATATGATTTAAATCCTCATTCCCACTGTATGAGACCCGAGATCCATTGGGTGGGATCTCTTGTACCCTTATCACTTTCGTTTGTTTCTAGAAGTCTTGACTCAATGTTGTTATTTTAACCTGTTTACCGATAGTTCGGAAGATAAATTGAAGTCTGAGGAATAGATCTAGGAAAGCAGCTGAATTGAGGTTAATGGATTCGAGTTTGGGAAAAGGAAGACCAATTAATATTATATCATAGTGTTGTATTCACCAGCTAACCTATTATACCTGTCAACATTGGGATGTAAGCATAATAGTGGATACACAGTTGAACGTTTATTGGAGATTACTTTTGATGAGGAAAGTAGCTCGATGGATATAATTAGTTTTGGATCTGGGGTGCAGCGACTTATTTTGATACTAACGATGGCTTCTCGATCATCCTAACATGTACACCGAGAGGTCTTTGCTTGCAGGTGTAATCGTCAGTAGCACGACATCCAATCCTGTATGAAAGTCCAGTAGGGTGATGAGAAAGATCGCATGAGTTATGAGTTTGTGACGGACGCAAAATGCTCTTTATGTGCAAGTGGGAGATGTTGGTTTGATATGCTCAAGAGGGGCTTTTTGGTAATTGTGAGGGGGTTAGTAGGATAAATCCCACTAACCCATAACTACCATAAATTACTCTCCCTTAATTCTTTCACAATGAAGAGTTACATTTATAATAGGAGACTAACATTTCCATGGTGGATATTCTGAAAAATTCTGAGACACCATAAGAGAGAATTGAGTGAATTCTCTATAGAAAGAATATTGAGAGTTTGAGAAAAATTCTGAGTAGGGAATTTTTTTCGTCGTAATGATTGTCGGATTGAAGGTTGTGGCATCGTGATATTACGGTGATGGTTCGATTAATATCGTGATCATCATCCCGGCCGCAAGATCCGATCGAAAGGATTTGCTGGTTCGATCAATTTTTGAATATTCTACACGTCGAGATATTTACTTTATATCTGTTCTTTATTTTATTTTTCCAAAAATTATATAATTGCTTCTGTTGCGCATGAGATTCATAAAAATTCAACATTTCATGAATTAAATTTTACATTAATCATGAGCTCTTTCTGTTACTTTGTTCTAAAATATCATAATGTTATGTGTTAAGTTTAATATGAAATATGCCTAGGATACTAAATTCCTTTTAATTCAAATAACATAATACAATAAATGTTGTAAATATTTATTTAAGTTACCTTTGATGCAAAAAAATTTAATAAATTGGTGTTATTTCTTTTACCTTGGAAAATATTTATAATTGGTCAATTTTATATGCACCTATTATAAAAAGATTGAAAATTATATAATGCACTTGGGAATTAATTGAATGTGGTCTCAATAGCAACTATTATGACTGTATATTAATTATTTTGAATTAAAATTATCAAATCTTACTAATTGTTTGCCGCTCATTGTCCACATGCAAAAATTTACCAAGCAAAGGAGAAAAAAAGAAAAAAAAATATAATATATATTAATTTATTGCAAGTTAAAATTTTACTCTTTTTTTTTTTTAAGTTTATTAAGAGATTACAATGGGACAATATTTCTCATATAACTACAAAATAAACAAGAAATGCTAAAATTAGAATTTGTTTCTGCTTCACATAGAAGTGATTAAATAAATTTTTTACAATCAGGCCCATAAAAGTTACTTGAAAATGAAAGTGGAAATAAAATAATAGACTATTACTGTAATTTTTTACGACGATGAATCTCAAGCAATTGGCTCCACATATCATGACATAGCATATAAAATTAAGAACTCGTTAACTTTAGTAATAAGTTTGAAGATTTAATATAAGAAATAAAAAAAAATGGAATCATAATTTTCTATTATGATATAAAAACAGGATCTTAATTCTATTTCTACAAATTTATGTGTTCAAATAATTGTAGAATACTCTCATCTATTGTACTAAAAAAATAAAGAAAAAAAGAAAAAATATATATATGTTTGTGTGCACATACAACAAGCGTCAATATATATATATATATATATATATATATATGTATGTATGCATGTATGTATGTATACATGTGTCTGTCTCTGAAAAACAGTTTAAACGGTAGAGTTTTTCCATTTTTAATCTTTTCCGATTTGATTTCGTTTATTTATATCTTCTTGTATAATATATATATATATATATATATATATATATATATATATATATATATATATATATATATATATAAACATCTTTTTAACACATTCAGTTCCAAACAAACACAGATAATGGAGAAGAGTGGTGAGAAGTTGAGTCAGCCGCCATGAGAAATCAAAATAGAAAAAAAAAATTATGGATATTTTTTTCCTCTTCTTTCTCATATATTGATCTTAAATTTGCGACCTAAAAATTTGAAATTTAAAGTCAATTTATTGTTGTTGTATAAATATATATACATAAGACAAAAAGCTCTGTATTTTATATTTTTTTTTTTCATTTATTAAGAGGCCTGTAAATTTAAAATTACACAATATGAATTACACTTTTTGGTACAAATGCTGGACAAATCGAAATAACTAAAATCCAAATCTATTTTATTGAAAGAAGCTAGCAGGCACCAAAGATTTTTGGATCCAATAATATCAAAGATTAAAAACTAATCACAAGCATTGTAGCATATGAGCTGTATTAAAAATATATATTATATAATTTTAACCTTGTCCATTCGGTGGAAAGTTCCATGAACAATATGGATTATCAACCCAATGAATCGAATCCACTTCTTATTATTATTAAATAAGAGCTTATCGATGCACAAAATACCCTCAATTTAGTGCGAAGATAGAAAAAAGATGAACGTATATATACACAACATTCTCTATATATTTTTGTAAAAAATCTATTTTCACATCTTAAACTCATAATTTTGAGATTATCAAAATAGCAACTTCACCGTTGCGTTAGGATTTATCCTCTATTATTATTATTATTATTATTATTATTATTATTATTATTATTATTATTATTATAGGTCAGCTAACTCCTATTAGAGGGTGGTGTATGTCAAACAACCAAAAATAAATTACCTACTTTACGAAAGACGAGTCTAGGGTAAGCAGGGTCGAATCCACAGGGAACGATGGATTTATTTCTTTTAAGGAAAATTAAAATAAAATTTGGGGGGTTTTGAATTGACTAAATTAACTTCTAAATCTAAATAAACGAAAAATTAAAATTGAAACAACAAAACGACAAAATAAAATCGGGCAAAATTTAAATGAATAAAAATCAAGATAAATTGACCTAGTTGAATGGTTTGTTTCCACTTTGATTCAATCGATTGATCATTGATTCAAGAATAATTCAACAATGCATAAATAAATTGGTTATAGTCGCCGACAATCGCCCAACGACCAATCTCTCCTTACTTCGTCGATAATTAAGAGACGCTCGTTAATTATTTCCCTAATCGAGAGTCAACCCTAGAGAAGCTCTTAGGATTGAAAGTCTCAACAGCATTAAAATTTAGAGAGACCCAATTCTAATTAACAAACACACATCGGGTTCATTTAAATTAGATTATTTAATCCTATGACACGAATGTCATTCCCATGACATGAATGCCAATTACCACTTCATTAAAACTAACAAACAATTACGGATTTGCCGTTTTAATTAGTTGTAGATTAATCTAGGTCTATTAAACATTGACCATCTATTCAATAAACCCTAGAAAATCATGATCCATGAAGTACGGGAATTAAATAAATATCTACAATTGATGAATGAATAAACACATTTAGATCTCACAATATCATGAATCAAAGTTTCAACTAACCTTCAACTAGAAAATAAAATTAAAGAAAAAACATAAGAGGAGCAAAAAAAATAAAACTCACAAAACTATTTCATTAATGTTGAAAAGTTACTGGACAATGAAGAATGTGACCTTGAGAAGCTATAGGACGTGACAAAATGGTGGAAAGAGGGTGAAAGGGACGGCTGCCCCCTTCTTGGGCTCTCCTTTTGCTTTTATAACTCTCTATATATAGGAGTAGTTAACCTAATTTTTAGAGAGAGAACTCTCCTAAATTTAAGGTAACTACTAAATGAAAAATTACAAGAGTTTAGAATTTCCTAAAATTCTTATTCCCAAATATTTAGGAATATTTGCAAATCTTTAATGCTTCCAAATTTGTCTTCTTTTCCTTCCTTTTTTCTTCATGACTCCTCCATTATTCCTAGCACATAAAATATAATAAAATATACTAATTAGTGCAATATTTATTTAAAAATAAAACAAAATCAATTGTAAATATTACACTAATTTATGCCCTATCAAATTCCCCCACACCTAGATAATGCTTGTCCTCAAGCATTTCTAACTCAAATAAAATTAAAACTACTCTAACCAACCTATTTTTCTTTTGAACTACTAAACCAACATGTGCTATAAGAATTGAACCGGAAAAAATAATCAAAACAACAAGTACTTCACAGTATTTCGTACAAGAACAACTATTACAAATCCCAACAGCTCCCAATGAAGTCAAAACGGCAAGATTCAACATCCTCTCCAAAGGTTCACTCAAATTCACTCAAAATGAGGGTAGAGAATATATCAATAACACTCAAATCAACACATTGGAATTGACATTACCATATGCTTGCAAATATATCAAATCTCTACCACTTAAAAATTTGAATTTCATGCATTAATCTAAAGGTCTTCAATTTGGTTGTAACATGGTTAGGGTTAAGGGTAGGATAAAAGAGGTATAACAAGGGTTCAAAATGTACCGAGAATAATATGCAATTAACTACACAATTTCTTGTATAATGAACACTTTCGCCTCACAAATAGCACACCAACAATAAATGATCTCACTATCCACATGTGCTCATAATAGCCAATAGTCACGAATACATAAAAATATCAAACTTTTCGATCAATGATCCATGACTGAAATGAAATTTTCAGAGATGCAGCGTTTTTTTTTTTTTTTTTTTTTTTTTTTTGTTGCTGCTTTTCTTTTCTTTTCCCTTTTTTTTTATTTTTCTTTTTTCGTTGAGTATCTCAATACAAATAGTGAACAAAACTCAAATTCTTTCTTCCTTTCATAATCATGAATTCCGTTTTCATTTCACATCAATGAAAGGATCAAACTCAACATTCAAGTTAACACTTTCCCAATGAGACAAAAAACATAACTAAAATTATGCAATCAATTACATAAATTCTTGGTACAAGGGTTGAAACGCAAGCCAAAATAAGATTGTGGTGTTGTATTGAGGGTTTTGAAGAAAGAAAGGGTTTCAGGCTCAACTTGGTTCACTAAAGGGAATAAAATTCAAGGAAGGGATTTTTACGAAAGCCAAAATGAGGTAAAACCTAAATGTCTTTATCATTTCAATGCATGAAACCCTAGATGTGATCTCGAAATGCATAACATTGCAAGTTCTAGAATGATCAATCCAAGTGCGATAATCACTCATGAAGAAAAGAAATTCCGAGCACAAAGAATGAATTTGCTCGTTATAGGCTCAAAACCTCACTTTTAAATGAGATTTGTGTCAAATCTTGCATATTTATCCTTCAAAGAAAACTAGTAAAGATATGCATGTCATTACAAGTACAAAGACCATTGATACGAGTTATTTTTCATAAATTTCTAGCCAACTAAATAACACATATCAATTTAGAAAATTCAATTTTTTTTTTTTAAAAAAAATGAAACAAAACTAAACCTATTGTAGAAAACAAACAAACAAAAACATGAAATATCCCCCACACCTAAATCATACATTGTCCCCAATGTATGCCAAATGAGAGAAAAAAAAATAAAAATAAAAATAAATAACATTAAAAGCAAAAATAAAAAGATAAAGTGAGAACAAAACTTCCCTAGGGTGGAGTGGTGAATGGAGGGTCAAATCCAATAAGTTTTGAAGAAAAAGTTTTGGTGGTAGCAATGGACCCCTTCTTAGGGCGTGGGCACGCCCTAACTCATGTGCAATTCTGGTCATTTGAGAGCATTTGTAAAACTGGACAGCATTAGAGGCTTGTTAAGGCGTGGGCACGCCTTAATGACAGAGCACTTCTGGTCACCGAATTTTTCAACATTTATTCACCTAAAAATTAAAAGCAAACCTAAATCAAACCAAATAAATATGAAATAAAAAAAACATAAAAGAAAATATTGGGTTGCCTCCCAACAAGCGCATTTGTTTAATGTCTTTGGCTCGACATTACCTCCTCGTTTCAACCTCGTTCAAAGACGGGTCCGATCCATTTAGATTTCAACATACCTGGCGTGAACTTCAACTTTGAATTGAAGTGAAGGATTTTATGGCCTACCAATGATTGTTTCCAATGATGGGGTTTGTTTTCAAGAAATTTGTCCAATTGTGCAACTTTGTTTGTCATTTTTTCCTTAAAAACAAAATCCAATTCATCTTGCACAAAATTATCATGAACAATAAATTCCACCATGCTATCATGAAAAATAGACTTAAAATCATTTGGATACTTCATAACATCAACAATATTAAAAGTATCAACTTTACCATCAAACTCAAGAGTTAGAGTACCCAAATCCGTATCAATTTTTGTCTTAACTCTTTTCATGAATGGTCTTGGCACTTGCTTTATTACTTCTAGGAGAGGAATGTTGGTTCCTTCTTTCGGATAAGTTTCCAAAATCTCTTTTTCTTCATCCTCTTTCGGTTGTGCCAACCTACCAGGAAAAGGTGGTAAAATCAAAATTTTTGTTTTGAAAGTATTGGATTCGTTATTTACCTCCTCGGTGGATTCATTCATTGTTGATGATTTATCTATTTGCTCAATTTCCATATCTTCTTCGGCTTTTGATGAATTGTCTTCTATTTCTTTTGATGAATTTTCCGATCGACTCATGGTTGCCATCAATTCTGACACTTGATTTTTCAAATTTTGGATGTTGACTCTTGTCTCCTGTTGAAATCTCAAAGTACTGTTAGCCAAACTCTTAACAATCTCTTCTAGAGACATACCTTGGTTCGAAAAAGTTTGTTGAGACTGAAATTGAGATTGAACTTGTGGTTGTCGTTGAAATCCTTGTTGCCAATTTCCATAATTGAAATATGGTTCATTATACCATCCTTGATTATAGATGTTTGAATATGGGTCACCATAAAGAATAGGACACTTATCGGTTGGATGATCAATCTCTGAACAAATTCCACAAGTTTGTATCGGCAGTGTTTCTCCTACAATAAAATTACGCATAAGAGAAATTAGTTCTCTCAATTCTTGACGAAGGGAAAAATCACTTACCTCATTGTCTCTCTTTGGAACATCTTGCCATATTCCAAATTGTTGAGGAGTCTCAATATTAGGAAAATCACTGTAAAAAGTATGTGCATCAGGAAATAACAACTCCCTCAAAGTCTTTTGATCAGCCATATTTTCGTCAAATCCTTCTCTTCAATGTCACCGTCAAATCTCAATAAACTCACTGCAAAGGTTAGTCTTCAAAAATAAAAAGAAAACAAAACTTAAAAAAAATAAATCACTTAATACCGTTCCACGGCAGCGGTGCCAAAATTTGGTGTATGTCAAACAACCAAAAATAAATTACCTACTTTACGAAAGACGAGTCTAGGGTAAGCAGGGTCGAATCCACAGGGAACGGTGGATTTATTTCTTTTAAGGAAAATTAAAATAAAATTTGGGGGGTTTTGAATTGACTAAATTAACTTCTAAATCTAAATAAACGAAAAATTAAAATTGAAACAGCAAAACGACAAAATAAAATCGGGCAAAATTTAAATGAATAAAAATCAAGATAAATTGACCTAGTTGAATGGTTTGTTTCCACTTTGATTCAATCGATTGATCATTGATTCAAGAATAATTCAACAATGCATAAATAAATTGGTTATAGTCGCCGACAATCGCCCAACGACCAATCTCTCCTTACTTCGTCGATAATTAAGAGACGCTCGTTAATTATTTCCCTAATCGAGAGTCAACCCTAGAGAAGCTCTTAGGATTGAAAGTCTCAACAGCATTAAAATTTAGAGAGACCCAATTCTAATTAACAAACACACATCGGGTTCATTTAAATTAGATTATTTAATCCTATGACACGAATGTCATTCCCATGACATGAATGCCAATTACCACTTCATTAAAACTAACAAACAATTACGGATTTGCCGTTTTAATTAGTTGTAGATTAATCTAGGTCTATTAAACATTGGCCATCTATTCAATAAACCCTAGAAAATCATGATCCATGAAGTACGGGAATTAAATAAATATCTACAATTGATGAATGAATAAACACATTTAGATCTCACAATATCATGAATCAAAGTTTCAACTAACCTTCAACTAGAAAATAAAATTAAAGAAAAAACATAAGAGGAGCAAAAAAAATAAAACTCACAAAACTATTTCATTAATGTTGAAAAGTTACTGGACAATGAAGAATGTGACCTTGAGAAGCTATAGGACGTGACAAAATGGTGGAAAGAGGGTGAAAGGGGCGGCTGCCCCCTTCTTGGGCTCTCCTTTTGCTTTCATAACTCTCTATATATAGGAGTAGTTAACCTAATTTTTAGAGAGAGAACTCTCCTAAATTTTAGGTAACTACTAAATGAAAAATTACAAGAGTTTAGAATTTCCTAAAATTTTTATTCCCAAATATTTAGGAATATTTGCAAATCTTTAATGCTTCCAAATTTGTCTTCTTTTCCTTCCTTTTTTCTTCATGACTCATCCATTATTCCTAGCACATAAAATATAATAAAATATACTAATTAGTGTAATATTTATTTAAAAATAAAACAAAATCAATTGTAAATATTACACTAATTTATGCCCTATCAGAGGGAGGGTCATTTTCTCGCGTGTACGTGTTTGACCCACCTGTATAATTTTAAATTTCGCATGGACTCATTCTACTTGGTGTTTATTCAATTTATGGTATTATTTTATCTGCTTTTAATTGACATTTTTTTTTTTTTGGTGATTCCTGATAATTTAAGACATCCCACCTCCTTTTCATTGGCACAGACGTGATACCTGTTGGGTCCTTTTTTTTATTTAGCACAATTTAAACTTTGACCTTTATTACAAACAAGAGTGTCAATTTCTCTAAATTATTTCTATTTTTATTATATTCATAATATATTTTCAATTTAAGTAAAAAAAATTATAATAGTATTTTACAAGTAAAAAAATAATTTTTTTAAAAAAAATACTAAAATTATTATTACTTTAACAAATTTGTATATTAAAAATGCACTTAATTTCGACATATTGAACCTTAATTTTCTCAAGTGTTATTTTTGAATATGAAATGTGACAAATTGCTAAAATGAAAACAATGTTGGAGTGGACCTCGCAAGTGAAAATGAAATGATAGATTACTAAAATTTAGCTCACTATCAATTTTAGGTCATCATTGTCAACTTCTGCATGGCATTACTAAGTTAAGGAATATTCAAAACAAGAGAAACAAATAGAATAGAGGTGATATTCAAATTCATGAATCTAATCAGAAACAAGAGTCCGTAATCCTAATAGAGACATGGATGGGGACGACCCTATTGTACATATAACTCAACTTGCAACATCAAATGACTCGATGGATAAAACTAAATGTAATTTATGCAAATTATGTTAGATTAAAGAAAGTAAACAAATACTAAATTATAATATTAAATATATATATAATTTAATTATCTTGAAAATATTTTTGTTTACAAGGGTTTGTCAGATGATATCAGTGATACATAAAACGATTAAATCCCATTAATCAAAAATAATTTGTAAATTAGGTTATGTGGTGTTGACGTAATATCGATATGATCAATCAAAACCTTTTAATCAAAAATATTTTAGTGATGATTTTAAAATTTAATTATTTATATTTTTAATATCATGATTTAAATCTTTTATTAAAGTATTTTCTTGAAACCGTATTCCACATTTGCTGACTTGAGGGTTTTTTTTTTTTTTGTAGGTTTGATACATTTGGGGTATGTCGTTCCAAAGTATATCCCTTGTAAGTGGACGAAATCTAGGGATCTTTTGGAATTTTGACAAGTGGGTCATTCGAATTATGCATATAAAAATATTGAAATGTTGCCGTGTCTCCATGTCAACTTTTAAAAAATGTGCGTTAAGAACATTTTCAATTTTTTTTTATTGATAAAATTTCTTCATTTTTATATAATAAAACAAGTATAGAATAGAACCTCAGCTTTCCAAAAGTTGAGATTTAAAATTATGGCCATTTTTTAGGCCTAGTAGAATCTTTTTTTGTTTTCACTTTATCACCTATATCTAAAAATCTGATTAATTTATTTTGAGTAATTGTAAGATCCAATTTAAAAGTTAACTCTTCCGACACCTAATTTTTTATTTTCAAAACTTGAATTCAAAATATTGATTAAAATATTTTAATATTCTATCACTGAATCCATAGAATTAAATAGACTCTAATCTATATTATTATTATTATTATTATTTTGTTGGGTGGTGTCATTGGAGTTATATCGTACTTAAAAACTAATAGATTTTACAAAAATTTGGAGTTTAATTTTAATTCTAAATTTATCAAAAAAGCAAGTGAAATTCTGGTGAACTTGGTAATTGTAGTTGATTAAGACAAAGTGGACAAAAGGGAGAAGACAATAAGAAAAAGAGAAAAGAAGAAATTATGTTTGTCTCCCAGTGGTGATGCGCGTAACAATCACCATACTCTACATCTCCCCGCAACAAATTTTGAGCTAGGGATTCCATGTCAATAATAAAGTACCTAGTGGAGAGTCCGCTAAGTGGATAAAGATACTAAATCGTTTAACTAAGTTTCGGATTTAAAATTTAGAAATAAACAAAATTATATTTGAGAGTTTCATCCAAATTGAATCAAATAATATTGAAATTGAATTAATCGAAATATAACACTAGATATTAATCGGATCAAAAGAAAAAAAAAAAAAAATCTAACGAATGGCCTACTGGTTGGACCCAAAAGATGTGGATGGACATAAATCTGGACCAGATCAAGGTCTCATTTTCTACCCATCCAATGCAATCTAGCCCAATCAATGCAAATTACAAGTTTCCTAAACATTACTGAATTCAGAAAAGCAAAAGGAACAAAGAAAAGAACCGTCCTACAATTTGAGAAAATACTGCGCAAATTAATGTTGAACATTGATAAGTAGTGGAAGATTTTGCTTAGACAATTCATCTCACCATGTTTTGACAATTTTTTACTTGATTTGAAATGTATTTTAGCAATTTAGAATTATTCAAATTCAAAAGATCTTCACTCTCTTTTAGTATAGAGACCAAAGATTTAACTCATATTTTGTCTATGTAACATTCCCCCCACCCCTCCATCAAGTTATTATGTCCAAGCCAAGAGAGAACCGACCCGAACAAAGCGGCCCCCTCAAAGTGAACCTTTTCTTTCTCATATGTTTCCTCTTGCCCTTTGGAACAACAAGAGGTTTCCCCAAAGTGAAGGCCAAGTGCTATCCTTGTGGCCAGAAAATGATTTGTGGGCCAATCAAAATTAGGCGGTTCGGGACCTATTCAGTCCACTTAGGTTTACACACACAGAATTATCTTCTGGGAGGGAAACAGAAAGATAAATTGTTAATGTTTCAGAAAATCCAGCACACTGCACGCCTATAACTTACACCATTAGTTTCCGAAACCTTCACCCAAAACCTTAGACACAGACAGAGGAATGGAAGAATCTAAGGTAAATTTGGTGAGGCGTTTGAAGGAAGCAAAACGACATTCGGGGAAGTCGTATAGTGAGAAAGCAGAAGAGACTGGACTCACCAATGTGTATGTTGCTCAACTTCCTAGACGAAGCCCAGCTCAAATCTCAAACTCTCCCAAAATTGAAGGAATCCTTACCTTAGCTTTCTGAAGAGCTCCTTGAAGAAATAATGAAACCCCCTTTAGGTCCTATGATCCTAATTTGATTCAAGAACCCGCTATTTACAGGTTTTTTTTTTTTTTTGCTTTTCTTTTTATGATCTTTGATATATACGATTATTGCTATTTGTGATGTGGGTTTGCGTTATTTTTGTTTAAAATTCGAACTATCTTTTGGGTTTTGAGTGTTGGTGCTGTGGTCTGTTAAATTGCGAGGAATGTGTAATATAGTTTTTCTTCATTATTATTTTTTTTTTTTTGGTACACTGGGTTTTTTCTTCATTATTGTCTATCTATGTTATCTCTGATGTGTGTTTGCGTTATTTTTGTCTGAACTTGGAAATATCATGTGGGGTTTGGGTTTTGGGTGATCATACTTTGTTAAATTCTGGAATATGTCGATGTATTTTCTGCGCTTGTTGGTTCAATATTGTGTTCTTACTAAAAAAATTATTAGTTTCTAGTTATCATTTTAAAAATAGCAGTCATTTTAATTTTAGAATTTTTTATATTAGAAATAATTTTAAAAATTTATTTTTATTAAAAATTTTATTATATTGTAAACTTTAATTTCTCTTATTTAAAGGAAATATTATCACTAAAGAAGAAACTCTGATTCTCATAAAAAGTGTAGTAGGAAATTTGTTAGAAAATAAATTCCCAGCCATCAAACCTAGGACTAGGGATCCTCCACGGAAAGCTTTTGCAAAATGGTTTAAGCAAGATGAAGAGATTCATGAGAAAATTCGAATCGGAGTGGCCACCAACTAGGGTGGAGGGACTCCGGCAGTCCTACATGAAGTTACTGTAGTAACAACAAATAGCACTCATCTCGAATATGGAAAAGCTTCTGCGAAAGCTGCAGGGGCGTAGCAAGATCCAAGAGGTGAGGAGCAACAGTCACACCCTTGCAAATTAAGGGAAGGAAAGGAGTTGTCTGCTAGGAGAGACTGCCATCCCCATAAAGTACCATCAGTTCACGGGCGTAGAAAACCACTCAATATGGCATCAAGTGATGCATTTGCTCGCGGGTTGTTTGCATCACCCTTGTTGACTGAGTTTACTGTTAGAGATGGAAATCATGGTAATGCATCAACCTTGGTCTCTAGCAAGTTAAGTGTTTTAGAACAGTTTAGGGTGCTCCTTTTGAAAGTAAACAAATCAATGTCATAAAAGACATTAAGCGCCTCAGTCAATTACAGTGGATCAATTATCAGTATGATTGAAACGATGACAAGAATTAAGGATTGCAAAAAAGGAATTCCTGAGAAAGAAAGGTCTAGCAAATGCAGAAAAGAAAGCAAGCAAGGCTACTATGGAAGGAAAAATTGGCTCATACATTCATGATTGCAAAATTGGTATCTTAATAGAAGCGAACTATGAGACAGATTTTGTCTCTTGTGGTGATATCATTAGGGAACTAGTTGATGATCTGGCCATATACATGTAAATGACTGTCTGTCCACAACTGCAACATCTTGTTATGGAAGTATGTCCTCATGATTCTAAATTTGCAAGAAGAGAAATTCTACAAAGTCCAAAGAAGAGAATGAGGATGAGGAAGGTGGCTTCTTGTAATCAAATAAAAAAAAAGCGTAGGAGGCTTCTGAGAAGGGTCAATACATACCATGGTTAGTTAAGTGCACTTAACTAAATCAATTTAACTAAACATTTTAATTCCTATAATCTTTTTTCGGTATACATAGCTATCCAAAAAGATAGGGGTGAAAAAGAACGAACAAAAAAGTAACACTTTTTCTAGCATAACGGAAGAGTATGTATTTCAATCAATTCAAACTCCTCATTTCCCCCTGTTCTTCTAATAGTTTCCAATTCAATCAGCCACATTCAAATTGGCCGTTGGTTCAATTTGTGGTAAATCTCTGACCGATGAACCTCTTAATTCTTGTGCAAGCACTTCCATGGAATCTGTAACTTCAGCCTTATAAACATAGAACCTTGTCATGACCAAAAAGAACATAAAATTGAGGAAGCTAAGTATAGCAAAAAATGCATAGTAGTAGTCCAAATGCGAGGCATTGAGGTTGTTTTTAATCCAATCATCACCACGATTCCTAGTAATGTGAGAAACCGTGGAAAGAAGAAAGCTGCTAAGGAAGTTCCCAATTCCCAGACTTGTCATAGAATAAGATGCCCCAAGACTCTTCATGTTTTCCGGTTCTTGGTCATAGAAGAACTCTGTCTTAGCCACTTCAAAGAAGGCGTCAGCCGTTCCTATAAGCATGAATTGAGGAAGCAAGATGAAGATTGTAAGCGGAACTTGGCCCTCATTTTGGACTAGTCCATGATCCCTGGCAACACTTAGTCTGTGTCTTTCAGTGAATGAGGAAATGAGCATGATTATGATATGAATAGCCATGCCGATTCCCATTCTTTGAAGAAGAGAGATTCCTCTAGGGTTTTTTGTCCATTTCCGCATTATGGTGACAAAGAAACGATCGTAGAGAACCAGATAGATAAGCATTGAGATCGTGGTGAATCCTTGTACGCTTGCGGGAGGGATTTTGAAGCTGCCAATTTGTCTGCCAAGAGTGGTGACTCGCTTGACAAAAAAGGTGTTGATTTGAGCAGCTATCGTGCTTGGAATAAACGTGGCTACCAATATTGGTATCATCCGCAACATTTGTTTAGTTTCCTCTACTTGAGTTACCGAGCATAGCATCCATGGACTAGTTGACCCTGTCTTCACACAAGCCTTGTTGAGTAACCTGCATGAAAACATAAAGTCATCAATAAAAGCAATAAATAAACGGTAAATATAGAAGTTAATATTCAGAAATTTCAATTTAAATATATACCATGGTCCTGAATTCCTTTAAGGCCAGACGGAATATGGTTATGTTATTAAATTAAAAATCATGTGACGAGATCTGGTGAGATGAAAATTCGGGGCGCATGAGAACAAACCTTAAGGTTGGTGTTGAATGAATTCTATATTTACCCGCCTTGGTGTACACTTCCAAGTCAAGTTCATAGAGTTCTTTAGGGTCACTTGGAACAGGAACATTCCATTTCCCGAAAGAGGCAACAATGACCCTAGCCATTCTTGTAAAGGGACTACCACTTGGGACCTTATGCCTGTAAAATGATGTACCTGACAAAAAGATTGTAATGGATATGGCAAGCCCAACAGTAGGAAGCCCGTAGCCCAAAGTCCAGCCCATATTGTCTTGAATGTACACAAGAAGGGTGTTTGCAAATAGGGTTCCAAAGAAGGTGCAAAACATCCACCAGTTAAAGAAAGAAAGCTTGTGGGCTTTCTCCTTTGGATCGAACTCGTCAAACTGGTCTGCTCCGATGGTTGATATGTTGGGCCTGGTCCCGCCTGTTCCAATGGGCAGCGTGTAGAGTGCACCGAAGAAGACTGCTAGTTGTAGTGTGGAGGCCTTTTCGCAATCAGCACCATTGGTATGTGAACATGGAGGTGGTTTCAGTGCAGAGACCGAAACTGCTAGTGTGAGCACAAACATTCCCTACAATCAAGCCAAACATTCAATTTGGGCCAAGGGTATTATTGTCAATAAGGGAGAGTTTAGGGGCGTTTAGGTATTTGGAAAGTTGAATGCAAAAGGACAGTTCTAACAATGAAAAACGTTCATCTAAATAGGCCTTTTTGGGCTTGTAATCAAAGCAATTAAACTAGCCGATTTCTACTCCACATTCGGGTCTCAATTAGATAAGCCCTTTAGGACTGTCCCAATCAAAAAATTACAGGAGCCCACTCGGGCTCCACATTTGGGCCTTATCTTTGCCTTGGTTACTTGCGAGTGTTTTATATTCTTTAAATTATTTATTTTAATAACAACAACAACAATAACAATAATTGGATGTTGATTATTAATTTTTAGAGTGTGAAGTAATTAATTTATGGAAGGTGTATAGACATTTTAGACAAATTCTATATATTGGTCCAAAATTTACCCAGCGGTGCTTACAAAGAGGTGGACTTTATATTAGATATAATATCTCATTGCCAGTCTTATTTTTTCAGAATTTTCTCTCAATTTCACTGATAAATATAAATATGTTTTTGATAATCTAAATTAGGTCAAACTTATTCAAAATTTTGTTTTTTCTTTTGATTTGTTTATCTAGATTTTTTGAATAAATTTAATTCCTTATAATTTTATAAACTGTCATTAAATCGGTGAAATTTTACTGATTACTCACACACACCTCTGTACTTGTAATGCCTATCTAATTGCTCCCTTGATTCATCAATTTTGGTATGCCCAAGTCGTGTGCGCTAGTTTGGTACTCAAAGAAAAAGGACACGAGAAAGGTTATTCTTCCTCGCTTCATCACCATGCCCTCAACTCCGTATCCATATCTCGAAATCTTCCAGTTCTTTTTGGAATTTTTCAAAGCAACTATCCAAATTCATTCTAATAATTATAAACCAATTTCTGCGATCTTGTTGCCACAATCTTCAGATTTTCTGTTTCAAATTCTTTCACCCACCATGATTGCCAGACTCTTCCATTGTCGGCAAGCTAAAATTTTACAAATTAATGGCAATTGACTAAATAAGGTTATGCCTAAATAGTGAGAGAAAGAGAGAGAGAGAGAGAGAGAAACGGTTGAGGAAAAAAAAAACCCTTTACTAAATCAATTTAACTAAACATTTTAATTCCTATAATTTTTTTTTCCTTACATATAGCCATCCAACAAGATAGGGGAGGGGAAGAAAAAAAAAAAGAACAAAAAAGTAACACTTTTTTTAGCATAACAGAGGAGTATTTACTCAATCAATTCAAAATTCCCATTTCCTCGAGTCTTCTTCACATATTCTTCTAAAAGTTTCCAATTCAATCAGCCACATTCGAATTGGCTGTTGGTTCAATTTGTGCCAAATCTCTGACCGATGAATCTCTTAATTCTTGTGCAAGTACTTCCATGGAATCTGTAACTTCAGCCTTGTATACATAGAACTTTGTCATGGCCAAAAAGAAGATAAAATTGAGGAAGTTAAGTATAGCAAAAAATGCATAGTAGTAGTCCAAATGCGAGGCATTGAGGTTGCTTTTAATCCAGTCATCACCTTGATTCTTAGTAATGTGAGAAATCGAGGAAAGAAGAAAGCTGCTAAGGATGTTCCCAATTCCAAGACTTGTCATAGAATAAGATGTCCCAAGACTCTTCATGTTTTCCGGTGCTTGGTCATAGAAGAACTCTATCTTAGCCACTTCAAGGAAGGCGTCTGCCATTCCCATAAGCACGAATTGAGGAAGTAAGATGAAGATTGTAAGCGGAACTTGGCCTCCACTTTGGACTAGTTCATGATCTTTGGCAACACTTAGTCTGTATCTTTCAGTGAATGAGGAAATGAGCATGATTATGAAATGAATAGCCATGCCGATTCCCATTCTTTGAAGAAGAGAGATACCTCGAGGGTTTTTAGTCCATTTCCGCATTATGGTGACAAAGAAACGATCATAGAGAACCACACAGATAAGCGTTGAGATCGTGACGAATCCTTGTACGCTTGCGGGAGGGATTTTGAAGCTGCCAATTTGTCTATCAAGAGTGGTGACTCGCTTGACAAAAAGGGTGTTGGTTTGAGCAACTACCATGCTTGGAACAAACGTGGCTACCAATATTGGTATCATCCGCAACATTTGTTTAGTTTCCTCTACTTGGGTTACTGAGCATAGCATCCATGGACTAGTAGACCCTGTCTTCACACAAGCCTTGTTGAGGAATCTGCATGAAAACATAAAGTCATCAATAGAAGCAATAAATAAATTGTAAATATTTAGAAGTGAATGTTCAGAAATTTCAATTTAAATATATTCTATGGCCCTGAATTCCTTTAAGGCTAGACATAATATGGTTATGTTATTATATAAAATATCATACCATAAAAGATCTGGTGAGATGAAAATTCGGGGCGCATGAGAACAAACCTTAAGGTTGGTGTTGAATCAATTCTGTATTTACCCGCCTTGGTGTACACTTCCAAGTCAACTTCATAGAGCTCTTCAGGGTCACTAGGAACAGGAACATTCCATTTCCTGAAAGAAGCAACAATGACACTAGCCATTCTTGTGAAGGGACTACCACTTGGGACCTTGTGCCTGTAAAATGGTGTTCCTGATAAAAAGATTATAATGGATATGGCAAGCCCAACAGTAGGAAGCCCGTATCCCAAAGTCCAGCCCACATTGTCTTGAATGTACACAAGAAGGGTGTTTGCAAATAGGGTTCCAAAGAAGGTGCAAAACATCCACCGGTTAAAGAAAGAAAGCTTTTGGGCTTTCTCTTTTGGATAGAACTCATCGAACTGGTCTGCTCCGATGGTTGATATATTGGGCCTGGTCCCGCCGGTTCCAATGGTCAGCATGTAGAGTGCACCGAAGAAGACTGCTAGTTGTAGTGTGGAGGCCTTTTCGCAATCAGCACCATTGGTATGTGAACATGGAGGTGGTTTCAGTGCAGAGACCGAAACCGCTAGTGTGAGCGCACACATTCCCTACAATCAAGCCAAACATTCAATCAGGGACAAGGGTATTATTGTAAATAAGGGAAAGTTGAGGGGCCGTTTAGGTACTTGGAAAGTTGAATACGGTTCTTGCTTCAGACGAAAAGTCAGTATGGGAACGTCCGAAAGGACAGTTATGACAATGAAAAAGAACGTTCATCTAAATAGGCATTTTTGGGCTCGTAATCAAAGCAATTAAACTAAGCCCATTTCGATTCCACTTTCGGGTCTCAATTAGATAGGCCCTTTCGGCCTGTCCCAATCAAACAATTCAAATTTGGGCCTTAATAAATTGGTCTCTCTCTCTCTCTCTCTCTCTCTCTCTGCGAGTACAGACACGCACAGATGGCAATCCAATTAATTAGGACAGTTTTAATTTGTTTATAATTCTCTAATTCTACTCATATTAATTTGTTTTATATAAATCTTACTTAAAGTTTTATTTTGGAATTTTTGTTCTTTGATTGTTCGTGTGAGCTTCGAGATTGAAACAAGTTTATCCTTTATTAAACTAAAATAAAATTTAAAACTACTAATTTAAATTTAAGTTAAGTTAGGGATAGTTTCAAAAGAGAAATAAATAAACAAATTTGGATATGAAAAATAGTCTTCTAGGCTAAATCCTCCCCTACCCTCCCTACCATCCCTCGCATGTATATTTAGGGATGTTTGGTTAAAAAGTATAGGTTTCAAAAATTGGAATAAAATCTATAAAAATTATTTGAATTAATGAAATAGAAATAAATGAATGAAAATAAAACTCTTAAAAGATGAGTTTTATAAAACTCAAATAAATTAATAGATGAATCCAATAAACAAAAAGGAAAGAAAAGAAAAGAGAAAAACTATATACCGCCCCACCACCTTTGAAGCCGTTTGTCTCAAATTAAATATTGCACTTTAATGATTTTTCTTTTCTTTTATATATATATATATATATTCCTTATTTTAATTTTTATGAGATCATGACAAGAAAGAGAGAGCCAATAGTGAGGTGAGAACACAAGTGAGCATATGAGGTTTCTAATTTCAAGTCGGCCTCTGCTATCCGATGCTAGGCTCGGCAATCAAATTTTCTGAGCCCAGCTTTACAAAGATCAAGTTCATTGTGTTTAAAATTTTGTGGAGCTCAACCTAAGAAAGCTTAAAAAATCAAAATTTGAGTTTGACTCGAAAAATTAAAAAGATTTTGGAACTCATTTCAAGGTAGCATCAAGTTTGAATTATAAATTTTATTTTTTATATTTTTAATTTATTTTATAATATAATAAATATTAAATAAAAATATATTAATCATTCGAAATAAATTATAAAACAAATATTATAAAAAATTAAGAATTATAAATTATTATAAAGTTTAACATACAAAGTATTAAAAAATTATAACAATATATATATTAAAATTATTATTCAAATATTACTATATTTAATTTTAAACGAATCTGAGTATATAACGAGTCAAAGTTCATTAATATCTAGACTCCATACAAACAGCCCAAGTTTGGCCCTGACTCCCAGTCTTTTCAGTCATAATCATTACACAGTGAGATAAGAGATGATTATAATCAGGTGCACCAGGGCATACCAAAAGATAAATGATGGATGCAATCACGAACGTCCAATATCGGCCAAGATGAGCATCAGCAACATACGCACCGAGAATGGGAGTCATCCAGATGGCCCCAACCCAATTGGTGACATAGTTCGATGATTTGAGAGTACCTTGGTGTAGCTTAGTCGTCAAGTAGATGAACACCTGATATACTGCACCCCGTCAAACGTAAAATGTGTTAGAAAAATCACCGCCGTTCGATCGTGTGAGAAACAAGTTCATTCTATGACTTATGTTTGACTAAGTGTGGGCATGTTCGGATTGCTCTGTGGAGATTCACCTGACGAGGATTTTTTTTTTTTTAATGATTTGTTGGTTTGTTGAAAAGACAGAAACAAAAAACTTCTCCCGCTAATGAATCAAATAAAACATATAATAATAAACAAAGAGGTTTGTTAAATTAGAATAATCAATGATTCTTAACTAGATTTTTTTTTTTAATTTTATATTATCTTATTATATTTTTGTATTAATACATAGCTTTTAAATCCCGTTTCCGCCGCCAAGGGAAGGGGTTCACTTTCTCCCAACAGTTTAAGTAATAAAGCAAAAGGTTATTTATCACCATCACCAAAAATCACAGAAAAAAATAAATTTATTGCCCATCTTCAAGGAGAGCAACTAAAAGGCAAAAGGGTATGGCAGAGAGAGAGAGAGAGAGAGAGAGAGAGAGGATGAGAGAAATACCAACAATGAACCAGCAAGCCTTCCAACCACCTCTCTTGGATCCAAGGACAGGGTTGCCTTTAAGATCCACAGTCCCATCTTGTGTATACCCATCACCCCCTTCTTCAATAGCCATTTGGCCTGATTCTTGCCACAGAGAAGAACCACTTTGTGTGTTTCTCTTTTAGGTTATGACAAGGTTCCATGTTCCCTTTTATAGACCTCATTTTGTTCCCACGTGGATTCCTAAATTTTTCATGATAATTACAATTTTGGCCACCCAATCACTGTCTAACCATCAGGGGCGCAGTTTGATAAATGGAGCAATGGGTGCCGTTTGGAGCATCAAAGTCATCATGTCCAAGCCAAGGGAGACATGACCCGATCACTTTGTGTGTTTCTCTTTTAGGTTATTACAAGGTTCCGTGTTCCCTTTTATAGACCTCATTTTGTTCCCACATGGATTCCTAAATTTTTCATGATAATTACAATTTTGGCCACCCAATCACTGTCTAACTATCAAGTTTGACAAATGGAGCAATGGGTGCTGTTTGGAAAGAATGTGTTATTCTCCTCATGTATTATTTAAGCAAGTTTACAAAAATAAATTTTATAAATGAAAAACAAATTTTAAAATTATGTTTGGTTCAAAATTTTAAAATAATATAAAGCAGTATCCTATATTATTTGCTTCTGTGAATTAAAAATTAATTGTTTAATGTTTATATATATATAAACATTAAAAAAAAAACCGATCAAAAATTGATTTTTAAATTCATTAGTAAATTACTTTAGAATATATTTGTAGAAATAATGTAATCTAGTTTGAATCTAAGATATTTCGATCGATTGCAAGAAGTACCGGTACCACCACTTTGGTCTACACCAACACTTGGGATTAAAATTTAATTTGACACGCCCTAAATGAGTTGGGATTGGGCACCATTTTTGAGTTATAAATGAACTTTATGCCTAAAAGTTTGGAAATTTATTAATCATATATATACCCACATATTGTCACGTTTTCTTCAAATAAATTAAATCACATTATAACATATTCCATGTCTTTCAAGGTTTCAAAATGTTCGGATTCCTCTCTACTAATTTATCACCTAAGATGCTTCATTCTACAAAAGATATTTATGGTTATAAAAGAATAATTTATGACCCTTTACCAAGCACAAATGATAAAAATGGATTTATGAGTCCTGAGCTAGCAAGTCAATTTTTGTGTCTATTTTAAATTCTAATGAATTAACCTAAATGCATAAATATTTATTTTTTTTCTTTCCTTTTTTTTGGTTACTTTATTTTTCCTTTTTTTTTTTCAAATAAGACTAGTCGGTCTGTGTATGTTTAATGCTCATGATTTATGGTTGTTAGATACACATTAAATTTCCAAGCATACTAAATGACATTTTGTTAAAATTTCTAATACAATTTTTAAAAGTATAATCTACAAATAGAGTTAAATTAGGGTCTAAATTTTATTTTATTTTTTAGTCCCACTTGTAGTTGAATTGGGGTTAAGACTATTAAGAGTTCTGGAAACTTCATATCCCGTTGGCCTAAGCCTGACTTTTCAACTAAAGGTGGAGGGGAGACAGAGAGAGAAAAAAAATAAAGAGAACTTTGATTTCTCATCCCTTCAAGCTTGTCTCGTTTTTCAAATGGTCATATGCTGAGTCAGACTCAGACACGTCCACAACCGCGCTTGTGCTCCACGCAACTGGTGCTCTGATGATTTAAATATCATTTTTTTTTTTTTTGAGCTATAAAACTCTAATTCAAATCCACCGCAAAAAACACATCTGTTTATCAATTATCGTTTAATATTTATTTTTTTTAAAAGACAAAATGGTAGAATGATGGATAATTATTAAATATAAATCATAATATATCCTGTTTACTTTTTTGTAATAATCAAGTATGAGTCATAAATTTACAGTCCCATCTTGTATATACCCATCACCCCCTTCTTCCAAATCCATATTACCGCCATTTTTAAATATAACCTCATGTTAAAATTTCTAATACAATTTTTAAAAGTATAATCTACAAATAGAGTTAAATTAGGGTCTAAATTTTAATATTATTACTTAAAAATTTATTGGCTACCTTATTAAAATTTTTAATTGATAATACTATAGATCTGTGAATGATAATTATATCAGATATTAAAGTGGTAATATTAGCCGTAATTTGATAATAATTTTTAGGGTATTTAAATAGTAATTTTTAGGGTATCAAAGAATGAGAATGCTACTATTGCTGTCACTGACATTGGGAAAGATGATAGCAACCTCTAGTTGGAAGTATGAACCGATTTGGAATGAATAGCACGACTTCGGCGTCTTTTTCACATGAGGTTATGTCAGCAAAAAAAATAGTGGACCACACGAATTATGCATATAAAAATAAGTAAATAATTCGATTGGGTTTCAGATAATGTGCAAATCTAGTTATCTTATTTTTTTTTTTAAAAAAAAAGTAAATAAAAACACACAAGAATTCAAATAATAGGAAATTAGTTACTATAGTTAATCCAATTATATAATGATGAGAGTCTAGCTTTTGACAATATGAGGCATCATGTAAATGAAGGTGGATCGACATCTAGTCGTGTAACATTTTATCAAGTTGATTAACACGAGAAAAATAAGTAAAAAAGCTATAAAAGCTAAAAAAATCAAATTCTACTTAAACAATTCATCTCACCATGTTTTGATTACTTGATTTGAAATGTATTTTAAATATTTAGAATTATTCAAATTCAAAAGATTTTCACCTTTTTTAGTATAGATAGATTTAGTCTATTTGATTTATAACTCATATTGTCTATATAACATTATTCCATCAAAGTCATCATGTCCAAGCCAAGGGAGACCCGACCCGATCAAAGCGGCCCCCTCAAAGTGAGCCTTTTCATTTCTCATTCGTTTCCTCTTGCCCTCTGGAGCAATGTCATGAATTTTACATTGATTCCCAACAAAATCATAAAATAATATTTAAATTTAATAGATTATTCCACCCAATAGGTTGACCTTTTGGGTTGAGTTCTCTATTGGATTTGAGTCCATCAAGTTGGTCCATAATAAATTTGTATCAGAGTTCAGGCAAAAATGAAAAAAGGGCTACTTAGAAGAGAGTTTCCTGATACTTGATAAGCCCTAGAGTGGAGCCATCCAAAGATAAAAGGACTACCTGATGTCAGAATGCGAACTGTCCAAAACAGAAAAGGGTTATCTGGTGCAGAGTGAGAGCTGTCCAAAAAAAGAAAAAGGAATACCTAATATCAGAATGAGAGTCGTCCAAAAAGGAAAATGGCTACCTGATGTTAGAGTGAGAGTCATCCAAAGAAAAAGAGTTACCTAGTGTCAGAGTGAGAGCTGTCCAAAAAAGAAAAAGGCTACCTGATGTTAGAGTGAGAGTCATCCAAAGAAAAAGAGTTACCTAGTGTCAGAGTGAGAGCTGTTCAAAAAAGAAAAAGGCTACCTGATGTTAGAGTAAGAGCCATCCAAAGGAAAAGAGCTATCTAGTGTCAGAGTGAGAGCCGTCCAAAGAGGAAAAGATCTATCTGGTATCAGAGTGAGAGCCGTCCAAAAAAAAGAAAAGAGTTACTTGGTGTCGTGAAGAGTTCAGAGTGAAAGTCGTCTGTGGACGTCTGACTTCTTAAGAGACGGATAATATCATGAATTTTATATTGATTGTCAATAAAATCATAAAATGATATTTAAATTCAATAAAATTTCTTATCCAATAAGTTTGATCTTTTTGATTAAATTTTTTATTAGATCCGACACTATCAAATACATTCATAACAACCAACAAAGGGGTTCCCGAAAGCGATGGCACGATCCTTTGATGCTCTTCTTGTGGCCAGAAAATGATTTGTGGGCCAATGAAAATTGGGCCAGTTCAGGACGTATTCAGCCCACTTAGGTAAACACACACCGAATAATCTTCTAGGAGATAAAAGAAAGAGAAATTGTTCATGTGTCAGAAAATCAAGCACACTGCACACCTATAACTTATACAATCTGTTTCCGAAACCTTCAAGCAAAACCTTAAACACAGAGGAATGGAAGAATCTAAGGTAAATTTGGTGAGGCGTTTGCAGGAGGCAAAACGACATTCTGGGAAGTCGTATAATGAGATAGCAGAAGAAACTGGACTCACCAATGTGTACGTTGCTCAACTTCTTAGACGCCAAGCCCAGCTCAAACCCCAAACTCTCCCAAAATTGAAGGAATCCTTACCTCAGCTTTCTGAAGAGCTTCTTGAAGAAATGATGAAACCCCCTTTTAGGTCCTATGATCCTAATTTGATTCAGGAAACCGCTATTTACAGGTATTTTTTGCCTCTCTTTTTATGATCTTTGATATGATTATTGCTATTTGTGATGTGGGTTTGTGTTATGTTTATTTAAAAATCGAAATATCTTGTGGGTTTTGAGTTTTGGGTTCCGTGGTCTGTCAAATTGGGAGGAATGTGTAATATAGTTTTTCTTCATTCTTGTCTATGTTATCTCTGATGTGGGTTTGTGTTATTTTTGTACGAACTTGGAAATATTATGTGGGGTTTGGGTTTTAGGTGATCATACTTTGTTAAATTCTGGAAAATGTCGATGTATTTTCTGCGCTTGTTGGTTCAATATTGTGTTCTTACGTTCCTTTTCGGACTTTATGCACAATAGATATCGTTGAAAGGATTACCCATGAAAGTTCTTCTACGAAGATATTTAGAGATGAGTGAGAAAATATTTTTAATATAGCTACTTTATTTTAGTCGATAACTATTTTTTTAAAAAAATAGCAATCATTTTAGTTTTGAAATTTTTCAAAAATAATTTTAAAATTTTAATTTTAGTAAAAATTTTATTATATTATAAACTATAATTTCTCTTATTTAAAGAAAATATAATCACTTAAAAAGAAAGTCTAATTCTCATAAAAAAAAAAATATAGTAGGAAACATATTAGAAAACAAGCTCTAACTGTCAAACCTAGAACTAATAATCCTTTATGGAAAGTTTTGCAAAATGGTTTAGTCGAATGAAGAGATTCATGAGAGAATTCGAGCAACGAATGCTAACTAGGGTGGAGGGACTCCCGTAGTCCAACATGAAGTTGCTATAGCAACAACAAACAACACTCATCTTGTAGATGGAAGGGCTTCTACGAGAATTGCAAGGGTGTAGCAAGGTCCAAGAGGTGAGTAGCAGCGGTCACACCCTTGCAAACCAAGGAGAGGAAAGGAGTTGTCTATTGGAAGGGGAGACTACTATCCCCAAAAAGTACCATCACTTCAGGGGCGCAGCAAAACCACTCAATATGGCATCAAGAGGTGTACCAACATCAGCTCCATCCTTTGCCGTTGGTACTCGCGAGTTATCTACATCATCCTTGATGTTGACTGAGTTTATTGTTGGATATAGAAATCATGATAATACATCAACCTTGGTCTCTAGCAAGTTAAGTGTTTTAGAACAGTTTAGGGAGTGCCTTATGAATGTGGTCAAATCGATGTCACAAAAAACATTAAGCGTAGTGACTGTTGAAGGTGGGTTGCGGTTCCACAGATATCGACTTCTTATAAATTTGAACGGTTGCCATCAGAAGGGAGGTAATACCTGCAAAAATCGTCGGAGGGTGCTCCGGCGGGGATACTTCGATGCTCAAATTAAAAAGAGCGATTTTCGAATGAAAGAGAAAACAGACTGAAAGAAAGGAGAGATTTCTTGTGGTTAGAGTGCTCAATATGTGAGACCAAGAGAGCGTATCTGGTTTGAAGGGTTTTGACATATCTTATACCTGCGAGAGTCATACGTCACTGGAATAATTCAACCCTACTTTCCTTATCGAGTCGATCCGAAATTTTTGGAAATTCGATATTCTGAATTGATTGTGATTCTCATCTTTTGGGAAACTTTGGTTTTCTGAAAAGATCCTTTTTTTAACTGAAAAATCTTAAAGATGCTGTTCTCAAATAGAAAATAAGGGTTATTAAGATACTTGGACCTTCCTTTAAGATCGTTAGAGTTGTTGGTTACCGATCAGCCGCTGGACCGATGAAAGATATTTGGGGCTCGTTCGTTCGATGGAGCAGTGATAGGATACCTGATACTTGAGTACTCGATTGGGATGGTTACTTTTACTTGATGAATTATGTTCGGTTGGCAGATCACATTCGCATGGCGGGGCGACTAAGACCCTGTCGTTCAGGAAATTTGGGCGACTGAGATCCCTCGGCAGGAAATTATGGAGAATATCAAATATTGGTCGATAGTTGTCATTTGTGGGACTTACGTGTAGGCCTTTCAAAAGTTGACCCCTCGAGTTAAGCCTTGGATTACGTCCCATCATTTGCCCCGACTCATGATACTTCTTCTTGGAAAAGTGTCGTGAGTTATGATCACCGAAAAGGCGTAATGCTTTTTAGTGTGACTTTTGTCATTTCGGTTTTTAGAAATCATCTTCCGCACGCCTCATAAGGATTCATATTCGCCAGAGGGTCATATACCCCATTACTCTTACCGGTTGCTTTTTTAGTCCTTCTTTGAGATCCGTCAGAAAAGTCATTTTCAGAAAATATAATGGTGAAAACGTACGCTTCTCAGATCTTTCTGAGCATCGACGACATTGCGAGTACCATGTCCCTAAAGGAACTCAAAAAGACACAAATTGATATGCTGATGGGGGATGACTACAACTTATTATCTGTCACGAAAGCCGATAGGGCTAATATGGTACCGGAGGATTGCGTATCGATATACCTTCAATTAGTTAAGTATCGACTAAAAGTTCCATACACAGACTCTTTCACAGAAGTTCTATACCGTTGGAATATATTTTCGACTCTTCTGATCTCAAGTGTCTGAAGTCTGGTAGTTGTTGTGGCTTCCCTGTTAGAGTTTTATCGTTTTCGCTTTGATTTTGATATCTTGTCGTCCATCTTTATTTTCATAAGATGTGGAAATAGTGGTTCAAGTAGGGGTTAGTATAAGTTACAAACCCGACTTGAGTCCAACTGGAGGTTTTGCTATAAGGAATCCATCGACAAGAATTGGATGCAGAAGTTCTTTTATATTGAGTTCTCGAATAGAGATCATATGCCGATACTACCCAAAACCGATAAGATGTCTTATTAGAGGCTGAAGCCTCTAGCCGCATCGAAACACGGTCATTTCATTCGGTCAATCGGTGGTTACTGCAAATCCATCGGTCGAAACATGTGGGTTGAATCCCTATTGGATAATCAAATGTTGTCCTTGACTGGCCTGCTGATTGGGGAGAAGAAAAAAATTGACAGACTCCTTTTGTTAGAGAGGGGCAAAATCGAACTGATTGATTTCTCGGATTCTATTAACGACATCATGCTAGAGAATGTTACTGTTGATAAGCTGATTCGACTAGGTAAGAAAAGGTCCTTTTAGGAGAATATCGGGGCGTCTAAGACCCTCTTAGGATCTTCTACCGAGGTGTCTGAGGCCTTTTTAGAGTCACCACCTCCTTCGGTGAAGAGGAGGGCGATTTCTTCTCCCTCGTCTGCATTGGTGATTTTGCCTGATCGTTAAGCCCTGGCAATAGTTACACCAAGGGAGATTACCGTTTTGGACAAAGGTAGTCCGTCGGGTAAAATGAGTGCTAGTATAGACAAATTAGGAGGATTGGGAGATGATCCTTTGTCTGGCGCCACGGCGAGGGAAAATGTTTCCCGGGTCGCGAGAGGCAAGATGGCAGGGCCCTCATCTGCTGTTCCAGTTTGGCCTGCGTGTAAGGGGAAGCGCAAGATTTTAAAATGGCGGCTTCTCCACCTGTCATCCCCGTTTGGTCCTTTGATGGTAAGAATGGCTCAAAAGAACATGGAACCGTTGTCGTTTATGTTGGGAATATGCAGTATAGTTACATAGACCTAGCGGAGGCAGATCGCATTGCCAACCGGTTTGACTTCTATTGGTGTGAGCTCGACTTCCACAGGATATCTTACGAGAAAGTCGGCGGGTCTCTTAACTTCTTAGACTTAATGGTATCGCATTCTCTATACTTGTTGGATTCTTTCTCATTTTTGCCTCTGTTGACTCAATTTTCCTTTCAGACCATGACTCTTGCCAAATTTCAAGAACAACAGGGGAAATAGGTGATATATCACTTAGATAGGCGTCTTTCTGAGTTAACTCGTCCGACTCAAGCGCAGGAGGAGATTCCTGTTCAGGAGAAAAAGACCACAAAGACCGAGAACACGTCTGGTGCGTCGCTCAATCAGAAGGAGGAAGAGCTGAGAAGATTTCAATTAGAGTTGGCCCAATACCAAGGGCAATGTGAACGGTTGAAATCGGAAGCCACGGTGCGCAAGACATGTTTTCAATCAATCAAGAAGTTGGCCCAATTTCGGAAGGAGTTTCTTTGATCGGCGGAATGCAAAATAGCTGAGTTTGAGGAGTCTCATACGAAAGATGCTATTTTCTTCAAAAACTCCAAACGCAAATTGTCCAAGAGATTAAAGTGCGTCGAAGAGATAATCCGCTCTATGGGTCTAAATGACGCACTGCTTCCGGTCGAAGAAGCAGCAAATACTCAAAGCCCGGTTATGTAACATTCGTTTGAACTTTTGTACCCAGTGGCTTTTGCCTGCTTAATAAGAAACCTTTATTTTTTCACCGATAGAGCCTATCTTGTTACTTTCAATTGTAATCCTTGTTGCGTCAATTCGACAGAATTTGGTGATTTAGGTCCTTCGTTCAGTAAGAAACTTTTAGATAGAAGTGTCGTGTCCGCCCGTCTAGAAAGTTTCACTCCTTATTGATATCGTGTGCGATCAGTAGGGTTCGGGCGACTTAAGCCATCCGAGCGTTAGGAAGTTTTTAGATAGATGGGCCGCGTTCACCCGTTCGGAGAGTTCCATCCCTTATTGATAACGCGTACAAACGATAAAAGTTGGACGACTTATATCCTCCGAGCGATAGGAAGTTTTTAGATAGAGGGGCCGCGTCCACCCATTCGGAGAGTTCCATCCCTTATTGACGACGCGTACAAATGATATGAGTTGAGCGACTTAGACCCTCCAAGTAATAGGAATCTTTTAGATAGAGAGGTCGCGTCCACTCAGTCGGGGAGTTCTATCCCTTATTGACGAGCGTACGAACGATAGGAGTTAGGTGACTTAGACCCTTCGAGCTATAGGAAGCTTTTAGATAGAGAGACCGCATCCACCCGTTCGGAAAATTCCATCCCTTATTGACGACGCGTACAAACAATAAGAGTTGGATGACTTAGACCCTCTGAGCGATAAGAAGTTTTTAGATAGAGGGACCGCGTCGACCCGTTCAGAAAGTTTTATCCATTATTGACGATGCGTACGAACGATAGGAGCTAGGCGATTTAAACTCTCCGAGCGATAGGAAGCTTTTAGATAGAGGAGCCGCATCCACCCGTTCAGGGAGTTCCATCCCTTATTGACGACGCGTAGGAACGATAGGAGTTAGGCGACTTAAACTCTCCGAGCGATAGGAAACTTTTAGATAAATGGGCTGCGTCCACCCGTTCGGGGAATTTCATCCCTTATTGACGACGCATACGAACGAAAGGAGTTGGACGACTTAGACCCTCTAAGCAATAGGACTAGGGAGTGTGATTGCAGAAAATCTATGAAGTCGGTGTTTTAATAATTTGAAAAAATACCCCCGCAGTCCGGAAGGAAAACCATTGACAGTAGAGCCTGATGATCACTTAGGGGCAGGAGTCGAGGGCTCCGGATCGCATGACAATGTCCCGATCCCTAGCGTCGTTTTAAACTTGATCTTCATGTATTTAGTGCTGGGCAAAGCCTCTAGGACGTTCAAACTCAGTCTGCCCAGGATAACATTATAGAGTGAGGGAAGATCCACCACGTTGAATATGACTGAAGCTGTCGCATGGGTTGGTGGCGCTCCGAGGGTAACCGGAAGTGAAATAATACTTTCAGAATATATCCACTCGTCTGAAAGCTCTTTGATTGGGCTTGCGTGGGGTTGGAGATAGGCAGAAATAAATCTCATTTGCTCGAAGGCATCCCGATATAGAAGGTTACAGCCTGCCCCTTGATCGACAAAGATTCTTCTGATCTCATGTTGTCCAATCCTGGCGGTCATCTCAAGGGGGTTGTGTCGACTTGAGTCTATTCAAATTAGATCTTCGTCCATAAGCCGATGAAGGGCCTCTTCTCCCCTCGTCGTTTATCGACGTCTGTCGTTAGGATTTCCTATGGCGTAGAAGGAAATGCTTTCGGAAAATAGAAAATCGACGTGATCCAGTGTTCTGTTTCATTTTCTGATGGACTATCGGAAGAATGAGGAAATTTCTGGAGGACTAGTCCATCTTGGATTTGGAGATTACTCTATCTCTCCTATCAGTTGGGGGCCAAGCGGGTTGTCGGTCCTTCGCTCGGTCACGTCGTGGTGGTTCACACCGGTGATCAACGGGTGGATCTCCTTTTATCCTGACAATGAACTCTTGTGGTCTCCCATCGTGCACCAGGAATTCTAGTTCATCCTTAAATTTCTTTCGATCATTTGTCGTATGGCCATAATCACGGTGGAAGTAGCAGTATTTTGTTCTATCCTTGTTAAAGTCGTCCTCAGTCGATCGTGGAGGCCATCGAATGTACGGTTTATCTCTAATTAAAGTTAAGACCCGGCCATGGGTCTCATTCAATGAGGTGTAGTTGTTATACCTCCGTGAAGGAGGGGGATTTGTTCGGCTCTTCCTTGGCGGAGACCTTCTGAGTGATCGATTACGCTCTTTTCGAACGGATTGATCCCTCCTATGGTCGAACATCTCAATATTCTCAACAACGATGTATTTTTTGGCTCGAACGTAAAATTCCTGAATAGTAGCAGAAGGGTTCTTCGTGATCGACACTTTCATGTCGGAAGGCAGTAGTCCTTTTAATAGCGCAGCTAATGCGATTGAATGATTTAAAGATAGAACCCTCATCATTTCTGTTTTGAATCTTTCCAGGAAGTCCCTTAGGAACTCTTTTTCCTTCTGGTAGAACGACAATAGTGAGGTGAACTTTCTCTTAACCCCTTTACTTATCACGAAATGTGACTCGAAATATTCTCGCAGTTGGAGAAAGTCCTTATGTTCAATGACGGAAGAGAATTGAACCAAGTTAGTATGTTTCCCAAAAAAATGGTGGGAAAATGTTCATACATGACCATATTGGACATGTCTTTGAAAATTATCACAGTCACGAAATGGGCCACATGATCCCGTGGGTCTATTGTCCCGTTGTACCTTTCCATGGGGGGCAGGAGTACGTTGCGAGACATAGGCTCTAAAGAGACCTTGGGATTGAAAGGTGAAGCATAAGAATAGGGGGAGGTTTGGTTTTCTTGAGCATTGGCCCGTTTAAGTTCATCAGCAACAAGCTGCTCGACCTGTTTTCGAAGATCACAGGGAGTTAATATGAAGTTTTTGGATACTTCATAATGCGGGGGCGACGGTCGTCGTTGGGGGCGTCTAGACCCCCAAACAGAAAACTGGCCCTCAGGCCTAAGGGCGCGACTAAGACCCTCCAATTGTTTGCTCATGTTTTGAATTTTCGACTCCAGGCTCTCCGTCTAGGGGCGGTTGATTCGCTCTTAAGCAGGGGCCACCATCGGCTGGTTGGGGATCACAGGCTGCAGGACCTGTTCCTGATGAGGAGGGCAAGGAGAGGCCGCATAATCACAAACAGAGCGATCAGGTGCTATAGGAAGGGCGGTTTCAGAAAGTGTTGCAGTGTCCCTTCTACAAGGGGGCAGCTTTCGAAGATGCTCTGGTTCTCAGAGGCATAGTTATCAAAATAACAGAAGTTGCTCTAGTTTATTCCCACGGACGGCGTCAATCTGTTGGAGGTGGGTTGCGGCTCCACAAATACCGACTTCTTGTAGACTTGAACAGTTACGGTCAGAAGGGAGGTAATACCTGCAACAATCGCCGAAGGGTGCTCTGACGAGAAAACTCCGACGCTTAAGTTAGAAAGAGCGATTTTTAAATGAAAGAGAAAACAGACTAAGAGAATGGAGAGATTTCCTGTTGCTAGAGTGCTTAATGTGTGAGGTCAAGAGAGCGTATCTGATTTGGAGGGTTTTGAGATATCTTATACCTGCGAGAGTCGTACGCCACTAGAGTACTTCAACCCTACTTTCCTTCTCAAGTCGATCTGGAATTTTCAGGAATTTGATATTCTGAATTGATTATAATGTTCATCCTTTGGGAAACTTCCATTTGTTGGAGGGATCCTTTCCTTAACTGAAAAAATCTAAAGATACTGTTTTCAAATAAGAAATAGGGGTCATTAAGATACTTGGACCTTCCTTTAGAATCGTTAGAGTTATTGGCTACCGATCAGCCGCTGGACTGATGAAAGATATTTGGGGTTCGTTCGTTCGATAGATCAGCGATGAGATACCAGATGCTTGAGCACCCGATCAGGACGGTTATTTTTACTTGATGAATTACGTTTGGTTGGCGGATCACATTCGCATGGCAGAACGACTAAGGTCCTGTCGTTCGGGAGATCTGGACACTGAAACCTCTCGGTAGACAGTCATGGAGAATATCAAATATTGGTCAATAGTTGTCATTTATGGGTCTTGTGTGTGGGCCTTTCAAAAGTTAACCCCTCGAATTAAGCCTTGAACTATGTCCCATCGGGATCCTATCAGTATTATTGATAGGATGGTAGAAATTATGGATTGCAAAAAAGTTCCTGAGAAAGAAAGGTCCAGCAAATGCAGAAAAGAAAGCAAGCAAGGCTGCTACTGAAGGAAGAATTGGTTCATTCACTCATGACAACAGAATTGGTGTCTTAATAGAAGTAAACTATGAGATAGATTTTCTCTCGTGACGATATCTTTAGGGAACTACTTGATGATCTAGTCATGCAAATGACTATCTGTCCACAAGTCCAATGTCTTGTTATGGAAATATGTACTCATGATTCTAAATAAGGGAAATTCTAGGAAGTCCAATGGAGAGGATGAAGAAGAGACTTCTAAGAAGCGTCAATATGTACCATGGTACGAAGAGAGAGAGAGAGATTGTACTTTAAGTAAGACTTAACTAAATCAATTTAACTAAACATTTTAATTCCTATAATTTTTTTTCCTTATACATGGCTATCCAAAAAGATTGAGGGGGGGAGAGCGAACAAAAAAGTAACGCTTTTTCTAGCATAACAGAAGGTATTTATTCAATCAAATCAAAATTCCCATTTCCTGGAGTCTTCTTCACATATTCTTCTAAAAGTTTCCAATTCAATCAGCCACATTTTAATTGGTTGTTGGTTCAATTTGTGCTAAATCTCTGACTGATGAACCTTTTCATCCTTGTGCAAGCGCTTCCATGGAATCTGTAACTTCAGCCTTATATACATAGAACTTTGTCATGACCAGAAAGAAGATAAAATTGAGGAAGTTAAGTATAGCAACAAATGCATAGTAGTAGTCCAAATGCGAGGCATTGAGGTTGTTTTTAATCCAATCATCACCTCGATTCTTAGTAATGTGCGAAACTGTGGAAAAAAGAAAGCCACTAAGTTCCCAATTCCAAGACTTGCCATAGAATAAGATGTCCCAAGACTCTTCATGTTTTCCGGTGCTTGGTCATAGAAGAACTCTATCTTAGCCACTTCAAGGAAGGCGTCTGCCATTCCCATAAGCACAAATTGAGGAAGTAAGGTGAAGATTGTAAGCGGAACTTGGCCCCCACTTTGGATTAGTCCATGTTCTTTGGCAACAGTTAGTCTGTTTCTTTCGGTGAATGAGGAAATGAGCGTGATTATGATATGAATAGCCATGCCGATTCCCATTCTTTGAAGAAGAGAGATTCCTCTAGGGTTTTTAGTCCATTTCCGCATTATGGTGACAAAGAAACGATCATAGAGAACCACACAGATAAGCATTGAGATCGTGACGAATCCTTGTACACTTGCGGGAGGGATTTTGAAGCTGCCAATTTGTCTGTCAAGAGTGTTGACTCGCTTGACAAAAAGGGTGTTGATTTGAGCAACGATCGTGCTTGGAACAAACGTGGCTACCAATATTGGTATCATCCGCAACATTTGTTTAGTTTCCTCTACTTGAGTTACCGAGCATAGCATCCATGGACTCGTAGATCCTGTCATCACACAAGCCTTATTGAGGAACCTGCATAAAAACATAAAGTCATCGATAGAAGCAATAAATAAATTGTAAATATTTAGAAGTGAATGTTCTGAAATATCAATTTTATGGCCCTGAATTCCTTTAAGGCCAGACATAATATGGTTATGGTATTACATAAAATATCATACCATAAAAGATCTGGTGAGATGAAAATTCGAGGCGCATGAGAACAAACCTTAAGGTTGGTGTTGAATGAATTCTATTTTTACACGCCTTGGTGTACACTTCCAAGTCAAGTTCATAGAGCTCTTTAGGGTCACTAGGAACACGAACATTCCATTTCCTGAAAGAAGCAACAGTGACCCTAGCCATTCTTGTAAAGGGACCACCACTAGGGACCTTGTGCCTGTAAAATGGTGTACCTGACAAGAAGATTATAATGGATATGGCAAGCCCAACAGTAGGAAGCCCGTAGCCCAAAGTCCAGCCCACATTGTCTTGAATGTACACAAGAACGGTGTTTGCAAATAGGGTTCCAAAGAAGATGCTAAACATCCACCAGTTGAAGAAGGAAAGCTTGTGGGCTTTCTCTTTTGGGTTGAACTCGTCGAACTGGTCTACTCCGATGGTTGATATGTTGGGCTTGGTCCCTCCTGTTCCAATGGTCAGCGTGTAGAGCGCACCGAAGAAGACGGCTAGTTGTAGTGTGGAGGCCTTTTTGCAATCAGCGCCATTGGTATGTGAACATGGGGGTGGTTTCAGTGCGGGGACGGAAACTGCTAGTGTGAGCACACACATTCCCTGCAATAAAATCAGAACAGTCGATTTGGGTCAAGGGTATAATTGCAAATGAAGGAGAGTTTAGGGCCGTTTAGGTACTTGGAAAGTTGAATACAAACGACGTTTATCTAAATAGGCTTTTTTGGGCTCGTAATCAAAGCAATAAAACTAGCCGATTTCTACTCCACATTCGGGTCTCAATTAGATGGGCCTTTTGGGCTGTCCCAATCAAAAAATTACAGGACCCCGAGGGCTCCACGTTTGGGCCATACCCTTCCCTTGGTTACTTGCGAGTGTGTTGGTACCCTAATTCGAAAATTGGCCCGAGGTCTAGGTCCCACGTGGGGCCATGACCACCAGATCAAAAGTTCTATAGTCTTTCTCTCTCTAAATACGAATACAGCCACACACACAGATGGCAATCTAATTAATTAAGATAGTTTTAGGATGGATTCGAGATTTTTTAACTTCAGAATAATTTGAGATTTTTATTTAAATAGATCAGTATTCCCTCCCATTTACCTTTAAAATTATCGTAATATTGTTTATAACTCTGCAATTCTCCTCATATTAATTTGTTTTATATAAATCTTAAAAGTCTTACTTTGAAACAAGTTTGGGATGATGTCAAAAAGAGAAAAAAATAATCAAATTCGGAGATAAAAATAGTCTTTTAGGCTAAATCCTCCCATTACCATCCCTACTCTCCCTCATATATATATATATATAAATATATATATATATATATATATAAATATATATATATATATATATATACTCACTTGGTCTTGTATATTCTTTTTCATGGACCCTTCCGAGGGTAGACCAAGTTGACCTAGGCGACGTATACTAGAAAAGTTGTTGATAGTTCAAAATAGTCAAAAAAAAAAAAAAAAAAAAGCAAAAAAAAAAAAAAAACACTAAATGGCACCACCTTTGAAGCCCTTTGTAACCTTTCTCAAATTAAATATGGCACTTTAATGATTTTTCTTTACTTATATATATTTCTTATTTTAATTTTTATGAGATCATGAAGAGAGGAGAAGCAACAGTGAGGTGTGGTGAGCAGATTAGGTTTCTAATTTGAAAGGAAAACATTACAATCAGGTGCGGAGGGCATACCAAAAGATAAATGATGGACGCAATCACGAACAATATCGGCCAAGATGAGCATCGGCAATATAAGCATCGAGAACAGGAGTCATCCAGATTGTCCCCACCCAATTGGTGACAATGTTTGATGATTTGATCGTACCTTGGTGTAGCTTAGTCGTCAAGTAGAGGAACAAGTTCGCCGAAATTCCATTATACGCCATCCGTTCGAACGCCTGAGACACTGCACCCCGTCAATCGTACAATGTTTTAGAAAAATCACCGCCGTCCGATCATATGACAAACAAGTGCAGTGGATTACTTATGTTTGACAAAATGTGGTGCCCCGGAGATTGATCGATGGAGAATCACTCGACTAGGAATTTTCTTTCCTCCGGCTAATGATTTAAATAAAACATATAGCAATAAACAAAAAGTTTGATTAAATTAAAATATGATTTCTTTGACAGACTTTGGAAAAGCAAACTTAGTTTTTAAATTCCACATTTCATAAATGGAAACATCCTCGACTCTTCTGGACCATGCGTGTGTATTTTTTTTTAACTTGAGCACAAAAAAGGAAACCTTCCTTAAATGTATGGTCGTTTATTTTAAATAAAAAGAAGAAAAATATTAAAAATTAGTTTTGTAATAAAAAATATTGATTGCTACAAATTTTGGTACAAACTTGATTTGATAAAATTCTACTATCTATATTGTTTTGAAAATTTTTGAAAGTTAATAGTTAATTTAGTTTACTATATCATTTTTCCGGCCTAGATTTGCGCTTGATATGTGATTCTAGTTTAGGAAAAAGAAACTTGAAAGAAAAAAAAGAAAGTAAAAAATTTATTATATTTTAGCTTTTCTTTTAAATACTCCAAAATCTAAATATTTATACGGGACAACCAATCATTTGAAGTTCTTTATGTTCTTAGGGAAAAAAAAAATTAATGATTCTTAACTAGATTTTTTTTTTCAATTTTTTTATGCTATACATTTTTGTATTAATACATAACTTTTAAATTCTATTTCCGCCGCCAAGGAGAAGGGATCACTTTCTTCTTCCCAGAGACCCATCAAGGACCCCTCCCCCCAAGTTAAATTTTAAGTAATAAAGCAAAAGGTTATTTATCACCATCACCAAAAATCAGAGGAAAAAAAAAATAAAGTTACTCCCCATCTTCGAGGAGAGCAACTAAAAAGCAAAAGGAAATGGCAGAGAGAGAGAGAGAGAGAGTGATACCAACAATGAACCAGCAAGCTTTCCAGCCGCCTCTCTTGGATCCAAGGACAGGGTTGCCTTTGATGTCAACAGTCCCATCTTGTGTATACCCAACTTCCCCTTCTTCCAAAGCCATATGGCCTAATTCCTGCCAAAGTGAAGATCTCACTGTGAGTGATGCGTGTTTCTTTTTTAGGTTATTATGATGATCCATGCTTCTTTTAGAGACATTTGCCACAAAAGTCGTGCGGAAAATTTTCATGGACAATGACCTCACCTGCCATTGTATTTTAATTTCACTAAGCTAGCAAGTCTTTCCCGAAATTTCGCTCCTTCAAATATTGACTCATCCAGGCCAACACCTTCATCCAAAGACTATAAATTTCACACTTTGATATTTTTGTTTTTTGGAACGAAAAAGACAGGTTCGAAAAAAGTGAATGCTTCAAATTGAATTAGTCCTATGAGCCGAATACCACCGGTCAACATTAAAAAAAAAAAAAAAAAAAAAAAAAAAAAAAAAAAAAAATCTGGAATACTACTACAGACTACAGAGAAAACATTAATCTTTCAAAATAATAAACAGGAAAATCTTAGAATTAAGATAAATATGATTAATATAATATGTAAAATCTTAGAAATTTATATAAAATCTCACCAACCACATAAAAAAAAACTTAGAATCTATAATATGTAAAATCTTAGAATTATTATCTAATTACGCCTAATATTATCACTTCAATATCTTATAGTATCATTCACAAATCTATAATATTATTTTTAATAAGATAGCCAATAGATTTTTAAGTAATAATGTTAAACTTTTAAGTTAGCAGCTGGCCAGGTTCTTCCCTCACCAAACTTGAATTTATCCAGGATTGTTTTGGTGGAAAATAGGAAGTTCATTTTAGTTTCAAGAAAAATAACATGAAAATAATATAAAAATGTAAAATCTTAATAATTTATTATTTTATTAAATTATAATAAAAAATAGCTATTTATAGGATGCCCAATATTATAAATATAAAAATATAAAAATTAAATATTTAATCAAATCATTACTAATTTATTTAAATGTTTTATATTCTTTAAATTATTTATTTTAACAATAACAACAACAATAATTGGAAGTCGATTATTAATTTTTGAAGTGTGAAGTAATTAATTTATGGAAGGTGTATAGACATTTTAGACAAATTCTATATATTGGTTCAAAATTTACCTAGCGGTGCTTACAAAGAGGTGGACTTTATATTAGATATAATATCTCATTGCCACAGTCTTATTTTTTCGGAATTTTCTCTCAATTTCACTGATAGATATAAATATGTTTTTGATAATCTAAATTAGGTCAAACTTATTCAAAATTTTGTTTTTTCTTTTGATTTGTTTATCTAGATTTTTTTAATAAATTTAATTCCTTATAATTTTATAATTTGTCATTAAATCGGTGAAAATTTACTGATTACTCACACCTCTATACTTGTAATGTCTATCGAATTGCTCTCTTAGTTTATCAATTTTGATATACCCAAGTCGTGTGCGCTAGTTTACTGACATCTCTGTACTTGTAATTTAATTCCTTATCGTATATTCTTCTTTGAGAAATGTTATAAAACGAACAACTGGAGTTTAAAAGAATAGGAGACATATTTTAATTTAATTACGATTGTATATTACAGTCATGTAAATGAAGTGGATCGACATATATTCGTGTAGCATTTTATCAAGTTGAATGATACGAGAAAAGTTAAATAAATAAAAAGCTAAATAAATCAAATTCTACTTAGACAATTCATCCCACCATGTTTTGAAAATCTTTTCCTTGATTTAAAATGTATTTAGCAATTTAGAATTATTCAAATTCAAAAAAATTTCACTTTCTTTAGTAAAAGGCAAAAGAATAATTCAGTCACTCATCACACTACAACTTGATTTTCACTTTCTTTTTAGTATAGAGAGAATTAGAGCATATTTAGTAGAGTTTTTTTTCCCCCCTTATTTTCTCATTTTAAGAAGAAGTGGAAATTAATTTGTTTGGCATTTTGACTTTTAAAAACTTCTTCTATATTCCTTTTTATAAATAATTATTTGACAAAACAATTTTTATAAACTCTATTTTTAATAAAATTACTATAAATGACGTACACATTAGGTATAATATTTTTCCCACCATCCATTCATTAAAAATTTATATATCTACATTTTAAAAATAAAATGTATAAATACTAATAATTAAAATAAAAATAAATTGATTATTTTTCTAAACAATTAAAATCAAATATTTAAAAATATAACATCATTTTTATATAACATAAAAAATTCAAAAATTCAAAAATAACATAATTCATATATTTCTATTTTCCGCCATTGCAACTATTATTTGATTGTGAGCTTTATTCATGTAACTATCACTAACTTCTCTTCTATCAATAGATGAACCAATTTCTTCATTGATTTTTCTTGTCTTGAAACTCTAAAGTGTAATTGGTGTTATGATCATATCTATTAAACTTCTCGTCTTTGCCATACTTTTGAATAAAGTTATGAAGTATTACTATTGCAACAATTATCTTCTCCTATTTTACTAATAGAAATAATTTCATATTCTTTAAAATATGTCTCATATTCTTTTAAACTCCTGTTGTTCGTTTTACAACATTTCTCAAAGAAGAATATACGTCGTTAAATATTTCTTTTTCACGTTGTGACCGGCTATATTCTCTAAAATCAGGAACATGATGTCTCTCACCTTTGTAGGATATTAGATACCATTTCATGTTAGGATATCTAATATCTAATACATAATATTTGTCTATAAAATATAATAATATATTTGATTAGTAATTAATTTAAAAAAAAAATCGGTTCAATATTTGTATAAGATATAAATGAAATTGTACATTTTGGTAGATGAGAGAACACATTTTTTATTTCTTCAAATGCAGTTTAAAGGAATCTACTATCATATGCAGTACCAACCCAATCAATAACAATAAAAGTAAATAACATGTCAAATTTGTATATTACCATAATATTGTATCGAAATTCCTTTTTGACTAATGAAACAAATTTGATCATTGGTAGGAGGAATAACAAGTATATGTGTACCATCTATAGTACCAATATATCCTTAAAAATAAGGTCAATATCTACAATCACTTTTAATTTTGGTAAACATTTCTTTAAATTCAAAATTTGGAATTGTTATGACTTTCTTGACTAATAAACATAAAATCTCTAAAATTTTAGCAAACTTCCTACTTACAGTCTTTCCAGATTTTCCAAATTTATTTTGGACATTAGAATTTATTTGACTATGTCCACAAGTCCAAAGAAACATAACGATTGTCTCCAATTCTGCCATAGTTTTAGATGGGTGTAATCATTCCTTGTTCTTCAACAAATCTGTAAGTTTTAATACAATATATGATTCCATTCAAAATATTCCATAACTTTTTCTTGGAGTGGAAATGATTTCCTAAATCCAATTCCAACCATCAGAATAATTTAATTTGTTATCTTATTTCAATAAATATTTCGTGTGATATGCACTTACTATTACAACTGCTTCATAAAGTTTTTGAAAAAACTTTGCTCCTTTCCTACTCTCACTACTAAAAAAACGGGTATCAGCGATAGAAATATTCGTCGCTAACAGACAAATTTCCATCGCTAAAACAGATTAACGACGAAAATTTCATCGCTGAAAGTCATCTCGCTAAATTTAGCGATAGAAATATTTCCGTCAGAAAGTCTAGCAACGGAAATTTTCCATCGTCAATACGTTGGTGAAAGTTGTGCACCTAATGTGCACGGGGTAGCACGCCCTGCCCACGTCCGCCCGAGCTTGCTCACCCACGCCCCCGCGCGCTTGCCCGCTCGCTCACTGGTCCACGTCTTTGCTTTTTTTTGTTGAAAAAATGCTCTCACTCAGATTTAAATCCGGGTTCTAGAGCATATTTTGAGTTATCTCAACCATTATACCACAATGAATAATGAGTTTTTTTTTTTTTTTTTTACTTCATTACTTTCTATTTCACTCTCACCATTTAAAACAAAATACAAAATTATATTTAATAAAAATACAAAATTATAGTTAATAAAAAAATAATACCCTACAAAATCATATTTAATAAAATTGCAATACCCTAATTTAATAAAAATACAAAATCATATTAAATAAAAATACAAAATTATATTTAATAAAAACACTAAACTATATTTAATAAAAATGAAAAATTATATTTAATAAAAAATACCTTAATTGAATAAAAATACAAAATCATATTTAATAAAAATATAAAATTATATTTAATAAAAATACAAAATTATATTTAATAAAATCGCAATACCCTAATTTAATAAAAATACAAAATCATATTAAATAAAAATACAAAATTATATTTAATAAAAACACAAAATTATATTTAATAAAAATACAATATTATATTTAATAAAAATATAAAATTATATATAATAAAAACACAAAATTATATTTAATAAAAAATTATATTTAATAAAATACAAAATTATATTTAATAAAATTCCAATACCCTAATTTAATAAAAATGCAAAATCATATTAAATAAAATTTCAAAATTATATTTAATAAAAATAAAAAATTATATTTAATGAAAAATACCCTTATTTAATGAAAAAACAAAAAACAAAATTATATTTAATAAAAATATAAAATTATATTTAATAAAAATACAAAATTATATTTAATAAAACAATACCCTAATTTAATAAAAGTACAAAATACAAAATTATATTTAATAAAAATATAAAATTATATTTAATAAAAAAACAATACTGTAATTTATTAAAATTAGAAAATACAAAAATATATTTAATAAAATACAAAATTATATTTAATAAAAATATAAAATTTTATTTAATAAAAATACAATAACCTAATTTAAAAAAAAAAAAAAATTCGCGAGTTTTAGCGACGGATTACTGACATAACATTTAGCGATAGAAAAATTCGTCAGAAAAAATTCCGTCGCTAATCTATTGGTATTAGGACGGAATTTTTTTCGACAAATTTTTTCGACGCTAATTCCATCGTTAAATTTTCCATCAGTAATCTGTCACAATTCTATCGCTTATTAGCGATGGATAATAATCTGTCACTAATTTCTGTTACCGAAAATATGTTTTCTAGTAGTGTCCTACTGATATTATAATATTATTACAATTCATCTGTATAAGAATACCAAAATATATAAGTTTAAGACAAATATTTATATCATAACAAGTATATTAATGTGTACTAGAACACATAAATATAATATAATGATAACTATAATTTCTCACACACCAATTTGATAATACAATATAAAGCAAATAAATATAAAATACTATGAAGTTCAAATTTTGAATAATAAATATCAAATCAAATTCTAAATAATTCAAGTCTTTACAATTTTGCTTTCTTTAAATTATAGTTATACATAAGCCGATCTAACTTGTCATCTACAAATGGTAAAGACATAAAAGTGACTCTATTTTTGCAAGCTTGAATCAAATTTATAACCCAACCAAAATTGCTCCCGAATCAATGCCCCTTCTTCTTTCAGAGATTTCAATTCTTTAATGTATTTTGAAATTGAGTACTGTCAAATGACAGTAGATATTGCGATATTTCAACAGTTTCATTTGCATTATGATTTTCTGTAGCGTTAACAATTCGGCTAATTGTTTGTCTCATGCTTTCTGTTATCCCAACCTTTGTCTTACCCTTTGGCCTTTTTTTCCCCATGTCTTTTGACACTATTTTTTTTCTTGAGTTAATTATTAGAGTAGGGTTAAAATCCTCATCTATAATGAAATCTTCATTATCAAGTTCAAAATCATCTTCTTGCGTAATTGAATTAACGCTTTCATCATTTTCCTTATTTGGGATGCACATCACTAGTGTCTATGCTTGTTGACTTGTTGCTACTGTTTCTCCAAATGTGAATTTCAATTCATTATGATGTTCCAGTTCATTATAACAAAATTTAGCATATTTTAGATTTTTCTACACATTCATCAAAATCAAATATAAATAAAATATAAACCAAAAAATGCATTATAATATACAATAGCCAAAAATATAAAATTTTAAAATACTACCTTTATTTTGACTTTTCACTGTGTATCATTAGTTTCAATGGCTATGATCTCATGGTTCCATCCCAAACTTGTCTCTTTTCCTTTTAATTGCACTCATTTTGTCCATTTACCTTTTAAGACAAGAATATTAATAGTAAAAAAAAAATTTGATTACTTTTACAGCAAAAAGATCTCTAGATGTCCCCTTCTTTGCGAAGAAAACTTTGCCAAATACACCAAATTTTGAAACTAAATTAGAAAATAATTAGAAATAAATTCAGAATAAATTTTCTACAAGAACTCAAAAACCCTAACTTCAAAATTTATCAACAAGCAACAATAGAATCCCAATATTAGGTTATATTTTTGGAAACTTTGAGATAATTGGGTGAGAGAGAGAGAGAATATCCAAGAGCCCAGATTTGTAAATGGAAGAGGAAGAGTTCAGCTATGAAGAAGATGAGAATAGATAAATTTATGGTATGAATATATTTAAAATTTTACATTATTTAAGTGAGAATATAAATGGAATAAAAAAATATAATTTTTAAAAGTTGGCATATAAAAAAATAAAGAGGAGAAAAAAATTTTTCTTTAAAACTATTTTTTATTATTTTTCTTCATAAAAAAAGGATTATTTTTAAGGAGAGGAAATATTATTTGGTATGATAAGGAGGGGAAAAAAAACCTGTTAAATTGGCGCTTAGTCTATTTGATTTATAAGTCATGTCGTCTATGTTAACATTACTCCATCAAGTTCTTATGTCCATGCCAAGAGAGACCCGACCCGAGCAAAGCGGCCCCTTCAAAATGTACCTTTTCCTCCTAATAGAGTTCCTGTGCCCTTTGTAGCAACAAAGAGGTTTCTGAAAGTGAAGGCAAAGTGCAATCCAATCCTTTTTTTTTCCCGATATAATTAAATGAAATTAAGTTGAACAGAACGATTTTTAATCTGTCCGAAACGTGCAGTCAAATCTTTTAATGCTTTTCTCATGGCCAGAACATGATTTGTGGGCCAATCAAACTCTCCCAAAATTGAAGGAATCCTTACCTCAGCTTTCTGAAGATCTTCTTGAAGAAATGATAAAACCCCCGCTTAGGTCCTATGATCCTAATTTGATTCAAGAACCCGTTATTTACAGGTATTTTTTTCCTTTCTTTTTGTGATCTTTGATATGATTATTGCTATTTGTGATGTGGGTTTGTTTTATTTTTGTTTAAAATTCGAAATATCTTGTGGGTTTTGAGTTTAGGGTGCTGTGGTCTGTTAAATTGTGAGGATTGTGTAATATAGTTTTTCTTCATTCTTCTCTATCTATGTTATCTCTGATGTGAATTTATGTCATTTTTGTCTGAACTTGGAAATGTCATGTGGGGTTTGAGTTTTAGGTGATCATACTTTGTTAAATTCTGGAATATGTCGATGTATTTTCTATGCGTTTGTTCAATATTGTCTTCTTACGTTTATTTTCGGACTTAAATTTTGGTACCACTACCACGCCTTGACTGCTGAAAATCGTGCATATACACTTGGTTGAAAGAGTGGTTTATGTAGCATAACGAAAGCAGCATGGCATTCCCAATTATCATGGTTCTTTGCAAGGTGAAATGGAATTCAGTAATTGCTAAAGGGGATATAATTAGTGATCTAGCTAATGCATTTGTGGAGAAGACTTTTTTTATTTTTTAAAAAACTGAATATTGGTGTGATTGTTGTATACAGGTGGAATAATAAAAAAGCAAAGAATCACATTTGTGTCTGTTTTTGTATATGTGTCCGTATAGAATTAATGCAACACATTGCTATTGAAATTGAACTTTTTGATTCACCGTTCATGAACTCCTCACATTGAACTTCGAACATGGGTTTTGCAAAATAATTCTACATGAATTTTAATAATGGAGCCAGCATTTCATGAAGCCTAATTGTGATAGTTTACATGAATAGTTCAAGCATGCTCTTGCTGTACAAATTAACAATTATGTATTTAATTGTGGTTTAGTTCTAGATCTCTTGATTTTTCTGCTTGTATCAAATTAACAAAAAAAGAAATCTAAATTGCTTAGGTGATTGAACATACTTCCTGTGGTTCAAAACCTTATTTTGTTTATGAATTCTTAGAGCATTTTTTGAAACCTTGTTTATGTATTGCTTTCTCTAGTTCTATGATATGATGCATTCTCTCATTATCAAAAATTTGACTTGATAGGTTGAATGAAGCAGTGATGCACTTTGGCGAAAGCATCAAGGAAATTATCAATGAGGAATTTGTTGATGGCATGTAAGTCATAGTATTTTTTGCTGACACAAAATTAGTTTAGTTTATTAGGTTTTATGCCATCTGGCACCTCAAGCTATTGGCTGCAAAGCATTTTACATTTGAATGTGTATGAGCTTGTTAAGGGGCGCATGTATGTGTTCTAATGCATTTTTCTAGGTATCTGGTTTCCTTCTATTGCATAGTTTCCTAGACTTCATGTGGCAAACTGGCATGTCTGAGTGCAGAGCGAGGAAATCTGTACATGTGGATGTAGATTTGTGATATATGGGAGCCATTCCAGATGTAGTTGTCGCTATCCACTTGGAATCTGTAAAACCTTTGTCCTGAACATTTGGGCTGTGCTAGAATGAGTTGCTAAAGGTTAGGAAAAATGTGCATCTACAATGCTGATACTCCTTTGTTTTCTGCATAAAGCCTTCTGGCTGCTTCACCCACTTTCTTGGACAGAGAACACTCCTCCACTCAAATTTGTATTCCCACTTCAGTGCAATGTACTCTTGTGGTTTTCCATTCAAACAATTAGAGTAATTTTTAAAACTTTCCAATTTAGGCAAACGATAATGTCTTAGTTGCTTGGGCGTTCTAAAATTATGCCCCCTGTTCCATGCCTTATTATTTTTCTCCTTTTTTTAGGAGAGGGTACTTCATGTAGTCACGTGCAGTGCAATAAGTGTTCTCTCCTTCCCTTCTTTTCCCTCTGCTTTGTGGGTCCTTTTTTTGGGGGGTGGAATGTTAGGAAGCCTAGATTAGCGACTCAGAAAGTTTGTGCTTATAGTGTTGATAAATCATATGCTGACAGAATGCCATATTATACTCGTACCCCCGTGCTGATTTGTAAGCATGCATATACATATGCACAATATGTGATATCTACACAAGGAACTACTTGTACGTACAGCTCGAGAAAGTGGGTATTTTACATCAATCTTGTGCCTTTCCAAAAGATTTTTTTTTTTTTTTGGAATGCCTTATCTTTTTTATTTGCATAAGAAGAAAACCTATTTAGGGGGATTATTATTAGCTAATTAATGTGTCTGATGCTGTTGTTAGGGAGGATAATGCTTCTTGAGGCTAAATATTGGTCAATGAACATTCTTCTAGGAACATAGGTGCTTTACTAGGACTAGCCAAACTAGACAACATTTTAGAAGTTGGGTCTCCTTATTGCCCTCTATTTTGCCTATAAGCTATGTTTTGTGGTAGGGTAGTGTGGCACTCATCTAATTAGTTTTGTTGTCTGTGATTAGGGCTGCAAAAGAGTCAACTAGTAGTGTACTCAAAAACTTGTTCATTTCCTAGGAGAGTCTTATTTTGCAAAGGGCCTAAAATGCGTGTTGAGCCTGCATATTTAGTTTGTTGAACAACTGAGTCAAGCTCTAAACAAACTCCAACCTTATTCTCAAACTTGGCTTGTTTAGTGAAATAATTCACAAATTGTGCTCGTGCTTGGCTCTCTTACACAAATGAACTAGCCATGTTATGAGTGATCCCCTGACATCTTTAATATTTGGAAATGCCTTTGCTTGCAAAAGTATAGTATTGTCATAGAGATACTGAACTTTTGCCCTATTCCAAATAATAGAAGTATAAATCTATTACCGACAATATTGCAAAATTCTTATATAGTAGTTCATCATGGCCTTTAGCCTCTTATTTGAAGGGGGGGGGGAGAACCACTAAAAAAAAAACATGTTCTTGCTTTAATTTTAACAATGAAATTTTTTAGATGTATATGTTCGGTTGTGTATCACCTCATGCAAATTCAAGATGTATGTTAATTCCAAAAGGAAATAATGAAAAGAAGAACTGTCTTGAGTTTTCTGTAGTAAATTCTCATCTCTTTCAGGTGAAGATGCTACTTCCTTATTGAAAATTTTCACCCACAAACTCTTTGATATGTTTCATGATGGTGGATGATCTCTTTCTTATTTTGCTGCTGCGATGCTATGCTTTTTTCATTTCTTATTTTCAAATGACAAGACATAGATAGGAGTAGTAACTCCTATACATTGGAATTCCATCTCCCAATACTACATTTTCCTTACAAACCGAAGGAGAAGTTTTGGTGGGTTGGGAAGAAGAGAAATATGAATGAAGTGTGATATCAAAGTTACGTATTTGCTAGCATTGTATCTTCTTTTCTGATGTGTAGTACGTCAGCAATAGACTTCTACTGCTCCATTGACAAGGTTAAAGGTGTGGACGGGAAGGATCGCGTAGTTGTGACTTTTGACGGCAAGTATTTACCTTATACAGAGCAGGTGAGTTGCCTTTCTTGTACAAATTAGTCAAGTGGAAAAATAGTCCCTAATTTCAGATTATGTTATTACATGTTGAAATATAATGAACTTGTAAAAGCTATGTGGCACTGATACTAATAGAAATAGCTGTCTGGTATAACAATTTTTTTGTAACTTTTCCCTGCGACTTTATCCCATGTAGAACTTTTGTTAATGCTTCAGTTGTGATCAATGCGATCCTAAATTTATCAAGACTGGCATTGCACTGGTTTTTCTTGTATCAGACCATGTATGTAGCACCCCTTTAAGCACAGCATTTGTTTTTCTTACACCGGTGCTTAAAAGCATCCCATTAAACACGTGGGGTCCAGAGTCAGCAACATGTAGACAACCTTACTTTCTTGTTACTAAGGAGGGGCTAGGTCTTGGAATTGAATTTAAAATCTCTAGTAAAGATGCAAGCAATATTACCATTAGGTTACAACAATCTGGTTTCCTTGTATTATTCTCAGAAGGTTTAGATTGCATCCTTGATTTCTAATTTTCACAAGCAAAAGATTAAATATTGAGAATAGGAACATCTATCCTGGTTTGTCTTAGCTAGAGAGGTTAGATGTACCAAGGAAGGATTGAGAAGATCTAGAAAACCTTTCAATTGCGAACATTTTTTACTCACCTTCTTATATGCTGTATTTGACTGCTGTATTTGGCTACTAAAATGGTAGTCTTGTAAACTTAGTTCCAAGAATCCAAGCTTTAGTGTGTTAAACTAAGATATTCTGAAGTAGTAATATCAGATTTCAGAAAATAAGTCTTATATTCTTTCCTTTTCTATAGGTAACTGAGCATATGACATCAAGACTGAGACTACAGGGAAGCTAAAGATTATCTTGTCCCTGCGGCAAATGGTATAAAATCATCTTGCAGTCTCCTCGAGTTATGATGGGCTTTGCTAAGTCATAGTTTTAAGTTTTACTAGTCGGTAACTGAGACTTTTGTACCATGTCTGCTTGTAATTTGATGTCTGTTTGATGTACCTGCTCGTTTACTTGTAAGCAACCATAGACAAGATATATATATATATTTATATATGCCAACTTTTTATTGTGATCCAAAGCCTGCAACAATAATGCACTCTAGTCTTAAATTTCCCTTGTTCTTTGCTATTCTGTCATGCAATATCAAATGGTCTTCTATAGCTAGCTTCGTAAATTTATGGTATGCATGTGGATTCTAGGCATGTTATTCTGTCTCTCTGTCTCTCTGTTTCCCCGCTTCCCCATAATCTCATTCGATCAACTTGACATTAGACCTTCCATATCTTATCTGGACCTTCAATGTAGGGTTGCCTATACAGTGAGCAGCAGGTTGTAATTATATTCCTGCTCACCTTCATTGTTGAAAAGCCAGTTGCAAGTGTATATGGAATACAATCAGAATCAAGTTGTCCCCATCATTGTTCATGTATAAAAGATTGAGATCCCTAATTCTTTTTTAATGATATAAAGATTGACAAAAGTATCACAAAAAATATTTTATGAGAATTAGAGATGTTACTATTCAAGAATTGTGAATATTATAACTGATGTGAGAATTGTAAAAAATAATATTTTATTCCAAAAATAAATGATATTATAACATATTTTATATACTATTCAAGACTAATCGACCGCTTATTTTCTAAGTGACCAACAACATTGTTAAATGAGTCGGTAGCTATTATAAACTAACACTCTAACCAATTAATTAAAATATTAACTACATTAACTTCATTTTAACCCCCTTTCTAGATGTAAATGTCTGCGACTTCTTGAAATTCCCCTATTGTGATGTTCTTGGTAAATGGGCTTATATGAGAATTAGAGATGTTACTTGATTCCTTTAGGAAGATTTCTAAGTTTGGAAACCCTAAATCTGCGTATAAAAACACCAAATCTCAGGGAAGATATCTGAACAAGAGTTTTTTATTACTCGGTGTTCCTACAAATATGTGATTAATGACACAGTAGGAGAATTGTTTGATAAAATCCAAACATTTGATTAATTACAACTTGTACCTGTTACATGCCTATTACATGTCATTAGTAGTTAGCTAATATTTAGGGAGTAGTTAGTAGTAGTTAATATCCTATTATCATTAGGAAGTAGTTAGTGGTAGCAAGAATTATATTTATTTGTATTTAAATTGAGCATGAGAATGAGCATGGGAGGAGAGAAAATTATTAATTCAGTTTGCTTGGTTCTTCTTCCTTACTTGTGAGCTTACTCGTCAGAATTCCGCGATGGGGTCGAGGCTGAGCTAAGGCTTGAAGAACTTCGGTACCTAACATACCCCATGTAAGGAAAGTTTGTAATTATTAAAAGATTAAACTCTAGCATCTCTATTTCATGCCCCTCCTCTCTCTATTCCTCTCTCCTTCTAAAACCTTACCTACCCATCACTTTTCTCTCCCCAAGGAACTACATGGGGACTTAGCATAGGTCTCATTTGTTAGGCCACCATCATCCATCATGGGCCAACCCTAGCTAAACTTGCTTGCAATTATGGCATTGCATGTTTCCCCACCTTGATTGAATGTCTAGCAAATGCAACTTGGAGAAGGTAAATATAATGATTGATTAATACATAACTTTATTATAACTATGATTAACCCAAACAACCATTCTTACAAAAATGACAATCAAACAATAATGGAGGTGTAAAGAATTGAGGAAGTCATTATTTTTTTTCCTCTCGTTTCATTTTTATTTCTTTCATTTCTATCATGCATGTGGGGGTGATTTCCACCTCCTCACATGAGTTTTGTGAAACTCATTAATTTTAGAAAATAGCTATTTTTATATCTTTGTATTATAATGAATTTGAAATCATTCACCTTTTCTTTATTTCTATTCTCACAATCCAAACAAGGCATTAACTTTTACATTCAACTAAAAATATCTTCTAATACATACAAGTCTAGGTAACGCCTTAGGAATATAGCTACGACACAAATATTATAATTATAATATTATAATTAATCTCTTTAATGTGCTCTATATACGAATTATTGTTCTAACTTCTTGTTAAAATATAACTTGGATTTTCTTTTTAATTTTTAATTACTGAACGTACCAAATTAATAAAAGGACTAGTGGCTTAGTAATCCTAAAAATTTTTCTAACTGGGACTAAATTTTATAACTTTTTTTTTAAATATAATATCATATAATTTAAAATTTTAGAATGGTAAATATTATATTTACTCTTATTTAAGCTTTAAAAATTTTATGTATTCTATACTTTAAAACATATTTTTTGAAATTTTAGAGGCACAGCCATCCCCTCAAATGGGTTGACCGGGATCACGGGTACCCGGTTCTTGTTGTTCCTTTTTCTCTCCGTGCCCTAGCCTCACGGCGTCTACTGCACATCTCTCTCTCCCTCTACCTCTGTCTCTCTCTCAAAATGAGGACACAACCTAAGAAGTAGTGCTTCGAAAGCAGAGGCTGAAGCCCGTCTTTGGGAACAGATTGGTTTGTTTTTTGTCAGCTGATAGGTGAGTTTATCGTCGTATTTAGTTTTCTCCTTAAATTTCTTTAACTTGCAACTTATTCTAATTTCTGAGTTTGTGGGGCATAAAATTAGGGTTTTGGATCTGTGAATGAACTCAATTCATGTGCAAATTCATTAAACCAATATTGTTTCTCTGTGTGTGTGTGTGTCATCACTCAGTTAGATGACATAATCGGTTCAGGTAATATTGTTTCTGCACTTCCCAATTAGTGAATTCAGTGAAAGAAACAACCAAAAGAAATGCACTAGTTACTCCAAATGCCGAACTTAGTTGCATGAGAAAGTAAACGATTCATCCGAAATATCATTTTGGCTTCATAATCACCAAGATAGAAAGCAATATCTTAGGAAAAAGAAAATATAGGATTTGGTTTAGCAGTTAGGTTTCTATGTCCCAATTCCCATGCTGTAAGGACATTTTTAGAAATGAGCACGGACTCATGTTACACGATTTGATTCTTTCTAATTTACAATAGTGAATCTTTATATAACCATAATGTGTTGTGTGTCTCTGTTGCGTCATATTGTTGCATGTCTGTGTGTCTGCCTGTGTTCCGTAGCCAAACCTTATTGGAACATGCCAAATTGGTTGAGTTGGGACTGAGATTGCATCGGTATTTCTGCCACTCCTTCCACTATTGTTTCTGATTTTGGTTGCTTGGTAGTGGTGGTTTCGAGCCATATGGAACTATCAAGAGAGGGAGGGATGAAGAAAGGAAGGTTTGTGTCTTGGAGGAATCAGAGAGAGTGCAGAAGAAGCCATAATAAATATGAGAAAGAGTGGGGATGATTGAGGAATGCAAAATGAGGATGCCCTTCTAATAAAATTTCTTTTCTTGTAAAAGATATTGTTGCTGGACTCATGCTGGTTGTGTTGTCCTGAACCCATTCCAAATAAAGAGTGGGTACCAACTTTCCAACCTAAGATTAATGCCTTTTCTTTTGTTTTGGGCCCGGGGGGGGGGGGAGTGGATGGAATGGATTTCAGTTCATCTTCTTTGATGTCGGGCCTACTTGGGTCAGGATAAGCCTGCTGTTTTGGTGTTTCGAAATGTTTTTCCCCTCATTTTGACCTTTTCCCCCCTTCTAGTAAAGTGATATTTATTTATTTTCTGTATACAAGTATTATTTCACCCATGGTAATTTGTATAATCTACGGCAAGTGACTTCTGGAATTGATTTGCAACTTTGTCGTTTTCAATAATAAGCTGGTTTTGTGTTCTGATATTACTTTAGATCTGTCCAGATTCTGTCTAGGTCAGGATGGGCAGATCTAGACGAGAAAAAGAAGGATACACAAAAAGTGACTTATCTGCAGATAATAGCAATGATGGAACTGCTGCTCGAACACGACCTTATAGTTATGAAAAGATAATGATGAGGAGGAAAAATAAGAAATTGTCTGGGGATGTTGAAGGACCTGGAAAAGCAGTCAATGTGTTAGAGAAGGATTCTAAAAATACCATTTCAGCTGTACCTGAAACCGAGAGAAGTCATAGAACTGAGAAGGATTCTGTTCGGGGTTCCAAAAAGCATGTTGTGGAGGGACATGAAAAGGGTATTTCCAGAGAGGAGAAGAAAGCTATAACAGAAAGCAATCTGGATAAAGGTAAAGAAGAAGAATTCCATGACTCAGAAAGGAAGTTAAAGGCCAAACCTAGCAAAGATCAGAAAAATAGAAGTCACAAGGATTCTGTCCCTGATGCAGGAAATCATATTTCCGAGGAACTCGCAAAGAACGTTTTTGGAGGTAGACAAAGGAAAATATCTTCCAAGGAAGATGACAATGCTAGAGGTAAAGATGAAGAAACCCATGACCTGCAAAGCAGGATGAAATCTAAACTGGACAAAGATCCAAAAAAGAAAGTTGAAGGGCCAAAATATGACAAAAGCCATCATGATGTCAGCAACCATGACGAACAGTCAAGGAAAGATTCAAAAAGCAATTCTGACCAGAAATGTGATGAGAGGTCTAGGAAAGATTCTAAATACAATTCTGACCAGAAACATTCTCGAGATTCAGTGGGAAAGGATAGATATGAAGAAATCAAAGGATTGCTTGAAACTGAAGGCAAAAGAAAACAGAGGAATGAGGACGATGAGAAATATAGAAGCAGAGATTCTCTGAAGAAACATAATTCAGGATCTCAATACCATTCGAAGGAACTAAAGACAAAAAGGAGAAGCTCTAGGAGTCATAAGCATGAGGACAGGGGTAAGAGATCTCCTTCACTCTCTCCAAGGGGGCACAAGCGGTCATCTAATCAAGCTCGTGAACATAGTGATTGGTCTGGAAGACTTCAGTCAGATTCCGATAGGAAAAGAGTATCAAGTAATGGTGTCAAAAGCAACTCTCGGCGGCATAATGGGTCTACAAGTGGACTTGGTGGATATTCACCTAGAAAAAAGAGAACTGAGGCTGCTATTAAAACTCCTTCCCCATCTATCTGGTCTCCTGAAAAGAGAACTGCTGGGTGGGATCTTCCGCCTCCAGGATCAGGCAACAATCAATCTGTTTCTGCTCTTAGTAGCTTGCAATCATCACTTCAAACTGTCGCGATGAATGTGCAAGATTTTCCAAGTACTGTTCCTACTGCTGCTACTACTGCTACATCCCTTTCTGAAATTTCCTCTAATATCTTACCCTTGAAGTCAAATGCAACAATTGACACAATTCAGCTGACACCAGCTACCCAGCCTATGACGAGGCTTTGTGTGGAAAATGTACCAGCTTCTGCCTCTGAAAAGGCTTTGTTAGAACTTTTTAATGATTTTCTGGTTGCATCAGGTGTTAATCACATTCAAGGGACAAAACCATGCATCAGCTGTATTGTAAGTCTTGAACAGATCAATGAACATACATGTTTAAGTCTTGTCATTATCTAACTTAATTTGGAGGATTAATGGTTGTGTCAACGGAAATGATGGAGAAAAAGAAAAAGAGAGAACAAGAGAAAGGAGGAGAAGTAGGAGAACATGTGAGGCAGAAAATTGAGCAGAAACAAAGAAGATAAAAACTGTGAAGTGATCCCTATATTGTCAAATTTTTTTATAATCATTTCCCGTCTTACAAATAACATAGCCGATACTTGGAGGAGAGGAATCAATCAGCTTAGTATCATTGGTCAATTCAATAAGGGAATTGCAAACACAACTAAAATTTCTAAATTTCATAGCATTGATGTCAAATCTGAAATTATGCAAAAAGTAGAATTTTGACTCTTAGTGTGGACTGCCTTAATTTGGCATGTCTGAGTATATTCTTGTTGCAGATACACAAGGAAAAAGGCCAAGCTGTTGTCGAATTTCTCACATCTGAAGATGCATCAGCTGCTCTTTCTTTTGATGGCAAAACATTTTCCGGCTCTAATATCAAAATTAGGCGGCCCAAAGACTTTCTCGAAGTGGCAGTAAGAATGCTTGTCATGATCCTTTACTCTTCCTAATTTTTTGCACCAGCCTGATTTCCTTACATCTAGGTGTCATATTCAATGCACTATTGGTTCTGTTAAATATAGATGTTTGATGTTGTGTTGGGTATTGTTGTAGATTTTAATTGCTGTTTTACTATAGGTGAATCATTTAAGGGGAATATACTGGACTAGCTTGTTGTTATACTTTTCCTGTGATCATTTTATAATCTGTCATTCTGTTGACTTTATACTTTTGTTACTTGCATTTTTTCCCCATAAGTTAAATGGTAGCTTGTAATGTTTATTTGCTAATGGACTTGTTTAAATGCTTCAAAATTTTGACTTCATTTCTTTTGATGGCTCTTAGTTGTTTCTAAGGGTTGCAGTCTAAATGGATTTGGGGTTATTATAATTATATTCATGTTGAACTTTTCTGTCAGAAAAATTTTCTTGAACTTGTGTGACATATATTTTGTGCCATGTGGTTGACTTGCTAACTCAAAGATCACCTATTGGTTGACACTTTTGGAGTAGACCATAAAATTGACATGGTTGAATAGCTAATCCTGTGTTAAATGGACTTGTATCTTGATTATACATTTCAACCTAAAAAGTTTGGTGTTGGTTATTAAACATGTGAGCTTTGTCATGTCACCTTGTGTAACAATTGCAGCATCCACATATTGTGAACAACTTAGGTGGCATTTGGTTTGCACTCGGGAATCGAAATCGGAATCGAAATAAAAAACCTTAGAAATCGGAATCGGAATCGAAATCCGATACCCCTTGTTTGGCTCAATTTCTAGAATGGACATGATTACCATTGTTGATATTTAGTATGTATATTTTTTGAAATGAGAATTATATAATTGTCAATTTTTCCTTTGATAAATTTTTTTTTTATGATTTAAAATATTTTTATATAAAAAAATAAAAACATTGCTTTTGATGAAAAAAATGGCTATTTTTACTAAAAATATAAAAATAAAATAAAATTATTGAAAAATACAGAATTACCTCTCCAAACCAAAAATGAAATAGAAAATATTTTTGGCATTATTCCTATGCTAAATGAAACAAATTTAGGTGGTTTTTAAATGGAATTTAATGCCCAAAAGAGATATATATATATATATATATAAAATACTCTTCCATATTTTTTGACCCATATTTTTGTGAAACCCATATCTTTTTAAGCCTATATATATATATATATATATATATATTTTTTTTTTCTTTTTTTCTTCTTTCCTTCTATTAATGCCAACCAAATGGGTCACAAAAGTTGGTTCTGGAGAACGAAGGGATGCAGAGTGCTATTGTCAGATGCAGAGAAGAGGTTCCAGGGGAAGGAGAGAGAGGGAGGGGTGAAGAAAGAGAGAAAGTGATTGAGTCGGAATGGTTCTTTAGAGTTCTGATTTCCGACATCATAGAGAGGTCATAGATCTTGATGGAATCGTTGGAGTCGCTTGAGATTGCGATGGGGCCGGAGATGGCGACGGATTTGATGGTGGGGAGAGAGAGAGAGAGAGAGAGAGAGAGAGGAGATGGGGGAGAGAGAGAGAAGAGAGAGTGGGAGGTGATGGGGAGAGAGAGAGAGGGAGAGAGAGAGAGAGAGAGAGAGAGAGAGAGAGAGAGAGTAGAGATGGGTTTTAGAGAGAGAAGAGAGAGAGAGAGAGAAATAGAAAGAGTAGAATGGAAAGCCAACCAGTGGAGGGATTTTTCTTGGGTTTGAGAGATGGGTTTCAGATGAACCCCCCTCATTTTACTTGGATTTCACAAACTCCATACATTGAGGGTTTCATTTCCAAACCTTAATTCCCATTCTATTAATCTAAACAATCAATATAGGAATGAATTTCCATTCCTGAAACCCAAACCCTTTAACCAAACACTCCCTTCGTGTGTTTGTATTGGCTTGAATGATCTTGTACTTGGTCACTACTCAAGCGTGACCAACCCACATGAATTGCTTCCCTCTAATTGTTCTCTGTAGAATTTCAGAACATGAGTTAATTTGTTGTCACTTATGAGGCCTTAGCCTTCACATGCTACCCAACTCAACTTGATAACCCTATTTCCAGACTAGTTGAGGTTGGTTGCAGAAATTCATTTCATTCATTCCATAAATTAAGGCAGTGTAAGTGGTTTATGCACAAGGCTTTCGTCGCTACTTATATGAAGTTTCCTTAAGTTCCCACCCCCTTATTTTTAGAACACTCTCAACCTGTATACACTATGAATCCTCTTAAAGGGAAACCAATCTGGTAGAAGAGGTTTCACCTTCTGTGGAGTCTGGTTGGCTGAATGTAGTCTTAACATTGCAATCGGAGTTTATTTTCTTGATTTGAACCGACAACATGGTTTTAGAACCTAGTTCATAGGACTCTTACCATTATGGGGTTGGTTAGAGGTATTGTCTATTGATTTACTTTTTGAATCCATGATCTTTGAGTCACTCATTCTTATAGTCATAGATGCCTTTACCTTTTTTATGCACATTAAAAACTCATCTTATTTATTTATTTATTTATTTATTTTTCCATCTTGAAGCCATGGCCAATTTTTCATAATGTGCTCATTTCTAGATTTAGTTTTTTTGTTGTCAAACCACTCATGCACCTTACATTCTCATCTTTGCTACACATACCTTTTGATATCCTTACGCTACATAAGTGGGGAGGGTGATATAGGTAGAGAAAAACTCATGCCTTTTAACGACTATTTTCACTTGAGCATTTCATCAGACACTTATGGTTAATGTATCCTCTTGAGAAAAATAAACATAAAACACATCAATCAATGCATATAACAAATCAAGGACCGGCTCGACTTAGATACTTTGCTGCGAATGTTTTTCACATGAGACCCTTGACGGCTTCCCCATTCCACTATGCCCAACGTCCTTTGGGTGAAAAACCTCCTGTAATTCTTCATACCACCTGCCTGACTGGTGAAACCCCTCTCAAATCATATACCCCACCTGAGTAACAATCCTCAAGTATTATGCATTCACTCATCTATTCTAACCCTTGTTCTTGATTGCCAAGAAGAAATATCCAAGCTGTAGCTCTCCATCACCACCAAGCAGTTTGAAGGTTCTTGCGAGTTGAATCCTCAGAGATCTTCATAATTGACTTTCTCAATGCTTCCTTATTGACTGTTTAGTTTTCTTTTTGCTGCATCCTATGCTTTTATGTTTGGTTACTTCCTAATATGATTTCTAATGCATGCAGCCACTTAAACACATGTTAGACATTGTTGAGATTGTTTGTTATCGGTCAAAACTAAGAGATGCTGAACCTTGGGCTAGCACTTTTTATGTTTGTTCTCTTTTCGTCCATTATACAATTAATCCTAAATTTTGTTGAACTCACATTCCTTGTATTTAGTTTTAGGTCAACTAATTTTATGACCTGTCCATTATAAATCATTTTTCATTTTCTTTCTTTCTTTTTGTAGTTTCTTATTTAATTTTTAAGCTTTCTACTTTATTCAGTCAATATCATTTGCTCGTAATATTTCAAGTTCTTCCATTACAAATGCAAGTATAGTACATGAAGGGGCTTATCGTTGTTGCTGTACACAAACTAATTGAAAGTAACTTGTTGCTTCCCTTTTGTTCACTTCCAAAGATTCATTGTAGGGTCATAATCTCAATATCCCTTTTATTATAACAATGGATACTCAATAATTTGTTAAGATGATTTTGAACATTACTTTATAAAATCTGAGTTCTATGCTTCTTCTGGCCATTTTCTCATTCCAAAGTTTTAACTCTGTTGTAATTTTGGTTTTTAATTCATCTCTTATCCTTATCGTCTGAGCGCTTTCAAATTTAGTTGTTATGGATTTTCTTGTTTCCTAACTTTTCAGTGTCTTGAAAATTTCTAATTTTTCCAACCTATCCAAAGTATTAGTTGTATGAGGATTAGTATGTTTGGTTATGCTTTCTTTATGATTAGTTTGAATACCATTCTTGTTGTATCTGTTATTGTAAGTGAAGGTTTAGCTTGAAGGAAATTGCTTTCTGGATCTTGTGATTGTTCATTAATATTTTATTATTTCAATTCTTTAGGCATACCAGACTAGTGACAGTGTAGCGTGAAAAAACATATATGTCAAGTGCATCTAGTCTTTTGTTAGTTTCCTGTTTTCTAATTCCTTCCTTGATTTGTTTGTGAGGTTGTGGAAATCCATCATACTTATTATTATGAGTCAATTATACCTCTTCTATTATTTTTCAAAACAGGACATTTCCTATTCTGGTTTAGGATGCACTATGATAGATCTTATGCGTGCATGCTTACTCATGCAACTGGTTAGCTAGTTTTAGTATCTCTGTGCTAATCAATTAATCTTATTAGCTTGGCAACCGGTGGAGACAAATACTTGGACTTGCTTTTGATTAATTGTTTTCGATATATTATGATTTTGGTTTAACACATCTGTCACCAACTTTCAGTTCGCTTCTTGTTTTAGTCTCTTGACTATTTACCCGGTCATCCAAGTATTCTTCTGCATTCTGGCATTCTGTGCTGTGCCAGTCCTTGAACCATACAATTTTGAAGCCCTGTCATGAGTTCGTAATTCTTTATCTTAGAATGTCTGCGTGATGGTTTTAGTGTAGGAGGATAATGTATTTAAGGCATCTTTATGTATTTCGGTGACACTATAAAGTTGTCTATCTTGTGAGTGTGATCTAGTTGTGCATTACCATTTTTTTTTAATTAGAGTAATCTATCTCAAAATCTTTCATTGTCAATTTTGTACCATCTTCTTTTCTCTGCTCAAATCCTTTATGCGGTGGTAAAGTCTATTATTTAGGTTCAAGTAATACTTTCTGCTATTGATTTTTTGGTGTCTAAGGTATGTTGTGGTTACTATTCATGTAGCAGGTTTTCAGACAGTTCCTATTTTCATGCAGACTGGTGCAGCAGAGAAACCAGTGGTTGCTGTCAATGAGATTTCGATTTCTGATGTTGTATTGGACTCACCCCACAAGGCAAGTTCCTCTAAATCTCATTTAGGTAGATTATTTTATGTTTCAGTGATAACTTTTTTGTGCAGAAGATTAGGTGAAAAACATGGATCTTTGTTAGCATTTGAATATGGAGTTCAAAGTTAAATGTTCAATAGCATTTGTACTTCTTGCTCCCCTTCAGATGAAGAGATTGAGTGAACAAATAAAACGATCCTAGTTGAAGTACTTCTAGTGTGACCAGTACAAGCACTTCCCTACAAGTGTCTTGAGGAGTGTCTTGGCATGAGTTTGAAATTATGTCTCGTCTTTCAGGAGACGGGCGTGACTTTCATTTTGAATTGTCATGCTTCATGGACCGTGACTGTAAATTGTTTACTATTGACTTATGTAGTGGTCTTCTAAAAACTGGAAGTGGATTGACCATCAAGTAAGAAGCTCACGGAGGAAACATGGTTAAACTTTGTGCTCTTTGCTTTATTTAACTGTTCTTGAGGTGGGTTGTATCAATTTCTTGTGTCATCGTATGTGTCTATGACATTAATGTAATTTTAACAGCATTATGAGGATGTCACCTGTGTGATGCACTCTTAACTATGGTCTTAGTTTGCTAAAGGTGCACTGCCTTGGTGTGAGAGTAGAATGGAGGGAGGAATGATTGAACAGTTTTTCGAAGTCATTAGAATGCAAGAATGAAAATATAGGCTTTCAGTAAACAATGAGAGTGTTCTTTTGGAAATACTAAGCCTGTATACCAAGTCAATCCCAACTTGAAGTAATCCTGATTATGTATTGAGTCTTTAGTTATGCTAACCATTCAGAAAAATTTATCATGAAAATATATACTGACATTATGTATGAGTGGAACCCTTCAATAACTCATGATCACTCTTGACTTCATTATAAGTTTGTAATTTATATGGGGAAAAGGCCAGCCTCATTTCATGATGCGCTAGTGCCTTTAGGTTAAAAAGGGAATTCGATATAATTGCATCTAATAATTTGCAATGCTTGGTTCCATAAATTCCATTTTCCTTGTAAAGATGTTGTTGCATCATGTGGTCTTTGGCCATTCCATTGGCCTTTTGTGTTAACTCTTTATGAATTGTTCTTCTAACACTGTATGACATTAGCACTTTGGGGTGTAGTTCATATGAGGGGAGACTAATTCTGGCATGATGATTGGTTGGGGATTTCCATTTATTGTTCATTCCCTTCTCTCTAAAAAAGGGGGGGGGGGGAGGAGATTATTGATAAATTGGTAAAGTGGTTTGGAGCAGTGGATGCTAGAAATTTTCCCATTGCTGTTCATCAACTGGAAAAGGATCATGATGCGCTCATGATAGAGTTACCTTTAGGTTTTGTAAGAAAATAAGCACTGTTCATTTGACTATGGGCTTATTTTGCGAAATGTGACTAGATACAACAGTCAAAGAGCAGGAAGTTCTTTTCCGCCCTGCTAAGATTACACGAACGTCTTAGGACATCAGTAGGCATATTGAACAATTTTGAAGTGCTTTGTCAAGATTCTACATGCATTACATTTGGTCATCTAGGATGAGGCTGCCACGGTCTTTTTATTGCTGCTCAGGCTATGTTATGGGATGAAAGTAATGTTGGGACCCTTGTGACACCCTAATTTTATGTAAATAACGATATTAAGCATCCTAATTAAGATATGGGATGAGAGCTTTCTAATTCAGCTCGTACAAATAAATTAAGAGAAGAGAACTATTTATGGATGGATGTGCTATACCATTCCTGGGTTCATATCAACAGATCTAATGTGCCCACCAGGCAGAATATTTCAAAATAAAGTGAATGGATATGAGCTTGCACTGCTGGATTTGGGTTCTAGTGACATGCAATTATTTTGCTACAACAGGTTTCCCTCTTGCATTCCCACTGATCTAAAAGGTTTAGTAATTAATGCTATATCCATCTTGTAGGTATCTGTCTTTTCTACTTTTCTCGATGCTGTGACATTTTTTTATCCTGAAAATAACTTCATCCTTTCATCATGCAATCATGCTGCAGATCTTTATCAGTGGAATATCGAAGGCAGTTTCCGATAAAATGGTAATATGATGTCTGGAGTATTTTGTAATAAATAAAGATATTGCTTCCCAGTCTATATGCGTGCAAGAAAAAGCTACCTTTTCCTGTCCTTTCTTTATTATTCTGGTTCAAATTGTCTAATTTGTGAGCTAAGGTCTCGTTGCTTTTTTCCAGCTAATGGACATTGCCAGTGCCTTTGGACCCTTAAAGGCATTTCACTTTCAGATATGTGAGGATCCTGAAGAACCATGTGCTTTTCTGGAGGTATCTATGCTTGTTCTTTTGTTCAATGTTCATTCTTCAGCTCTGCTTTAGAAAGTCTTGCATGGATGACTTGATATTGTAGTAATGAGAAAACCTTCAATTCCAACATTTTTCTGGAGTTGGAATTTTTACAAAATGCCAGAGCTTAGACAACAAGTTTGTGCATCTCCAGTATATTTCTTTCATTTAGATTATGTAGGCCTTTGTGAAAATTAGGTCATGAATCCTGGTTCCACTGCAGTTATGACATGCAGACAGGGCATGTATCTAGATGTGCAATCAATTCATCCCGGTTCTTTCTCTTTTTTTGTTGAGCTTGGATTATCCCATATCCCAAGACACAACATATGCTTTTGGAAGATAAATCTTCTTCACGACTGACTTTTTTAGCCTGTTATCACTGCTTCAGTACATAGACCAATCAATTACACTGAAGGCATGTGCGGGACTTAATGGTATGAAATTGGGAGGCCAAGTATTGACAGTTGTTCAAGCATTTCCCGAAGCAATGTTAGAGGTGGCTGGTTATCTTCATTTTCCTTCTGTTTTTCTGTCGGCTGATTTTCTGTTTTCCCTCAGAATTGACAAGAAATCCTATCCTCTTTTCATGTGTATTTAGAGTTTTCTATTTAATACTAGGTATCATGTTTTGCAGGATAAATCTGGAAGTCCACCATCATATGGGATTTCTGAACATGCAAAGCCGCTTCTTATGAAGCCAACACAAATCCTCAAGCTTAAAAATATGGTATAGTTGTCTTGGTTTTTTTTTTAAATGTATTTCGTACTTATCATCTGGTTTTTTCATATTACATTACAAATTCTCCCAAAGAATAGTCATAAGTTAGATACTTAAGATATAACTCAATTTCTTACCCTTTCTTTGTGGGTGTAATGTAATTTAGTTCAATTTAGAGGACCTAGCATTGTTCTCTGAAGCAGACATTGAAGAAATACTGGAAGATATACGATTAGAGTGTGCCAGGTTAAGATTAAATCTTTGAATTTGGATTTCTCCAGCAATTTCCAATTGCTAATTAAAAGCATGTGTTGATTCAACCATTCTTGCAGGTTTGGCACTGTTAAATCTATTAATTTAGTGAAGCAGCAGGATACAACCACAAGCCTAGATACACACAAGGTCGACAAGAGTATGGGTTCCACTATCATGCAGCCTGACTTGGGATTTGATCAAATTAACGCAAAAAGAGACACGACGTCCAAAAACAATAGGCATGATTCTGGAGAAAATGGCAGAATAGGGCCTTCTGGGAATGCAGGGGAGACTGATGATATCTCGCAAGTTAAGAGTGGAATTGATGTTAAATCTCCAAATGGTCATACAAGGGATGAGCCGAGGGAAACAGGTGACTTGAATAATGAGGTAGCTATTGAAGACTTAAGCTCTGTAGATAATTCCATGTCACCTTCCCAAAAACTCCATGACCATCAAAATGTGAAAGAATGTTTAGAGATCACAGATAATGAAGGTTCATATGCAGTTCAAACTGAAACAAAACTCGACAAACCTAAAGAAGAGCTGAAGTTGGAAGAAGCTAAACAAGAGGTTATTAGGGAGGAAGCCGAAATAGAGCCTACGGAGGAAGAAGCAGGTAGTATTGGAATGGCAATAGATTCGACTCAGAACATTGACAAGGAAGAGGATTTTAATCCGAATGATGTTTTCGAGCCTGGAAGTGTTCTGGTCGAGTACGTAAGAACAGAGGCTTCATGCATTGCGGCACATTGTCTGCACAGAAGACAATTCGATGATCGTGTAGTGCAAGTCGAGTATGTTAGTTATGATCGTTACAAGCGGAGGTTCCCCAGATGAGTTTTTCAGATAGTCACTTGCGGAAAAGAGTTGAACGCCGTAGTGCCCCAAATGTCTGCCAGAATTCCAACTGAAATATACGATGGACATGCTCCTGTCATGTTGAAGGAATCAGACTGCATTCGTCTTAACATGTACGCTCCCAACTCATTGTTATAATTTTTAAACCTTTCATGTACCAATTATAGTTCAAGGTCATGGCAAACCTGAATTGGGTGACAGACAAAATCGAGATGCATTCTTGGGGTGTGAAGTTCTAGAGGTTCTCTGCGGCTAGGGCGATGCAGTTGAGCCTTCCTTTGCCTTTGGAGCAGTTGAGATACATACATTTATAGATGATACCCTCCAACAAGGTAATAGGGTCATTTTAAAGCTGATATTTGTGTATTAACCGAGAATATTCTTTGTTTTTATTTAAGTATTAGAACTAAGATCTCTGATTTCAACATTTCACGTGGGAACGGTAAATCTGCCAAGTTGTTAACTGTATGTATGTTGATTTTGTGCTGTATCCTTTTGACAGAGTTGAGAACTATATGACCAGGATTGCTGGTTAAGATGGCATGAGAATGCCTTTTGTAACAAGGCAATCTACTTCGTGGGGTTGCTCGTATGGGTGTGCCAAACTCTTAATTAAAAATAAAATAAAATTTCGATCATAATTGAGGCATCTTATTCATTTATTTGCTTTGGCACGATGCTTTTGAAATTGTTTTATTCGGGAGAAATTTTTTTATTTAATCAAACGGGATATTCTACTTCTATACAATTATTAAATAAATTAAAGTTGTTATTCGAAACTGCATTCTGTTTATATTATTGTGTTTTTTTTTTTTTTTTTTTTTTTTTTTTTTTTTAACATAAATAATTCGTTGTTGGACTTTGATGTATAGAATATTTAGATCACTACAACCTGTTTGAAAAGGAATTGTTTTTATTGAAAATAAATAAGTTAATCCTAAATTGGGGTAAACATGTCATCAAACTTGTCTTTGTAAGGAAATGCCATGTCTTCAACTATTTGTATTATCAATTTTTTTTTAACTTATTTCTGTTTTATTTATTTATTTATTTTTTCGATTGACACAAGTTAGATTTAGTAAATTTTATATTCGTGTTTGTCTACGTTTCGATTGAAAAAATATCTTACACTTTTTACCTGTGTGGCCTCATGAGAGAGAGAGGATCACAATTGCAATTGTTCACATAACAATAATAAAAAAAAATAATAAAAAAAAATCTTACCTAACAGCTCACCAAAAAAAAAAAAAGATTTAAGTAAATTTAGATTAATTAAAATATTTTTCAAATAAAATAAAAAAATTAAAATATACTAAATTAGACTGTTATTATTAGATTCAGGGTTGCTAATATGAAGAAATGCCTACGCGTCGTTTCATCCTTGCGAACCAAAACGGGTAACCGCATGACCCCTTAACTCCTCTCTCTCTCTCTCTCTCTCTCCCTCTCCCTCGATCTCGGAAGAGATAAGGAAGTTGAACAGGAGAGAGAGAGAGGATGGCAGCAACAACAGGGTTATTGATAGGTCAAACGACCGGTCTAGGTTTTCGAAAGGTGGAATGCAGAAATGGAGTGAGCATGAAGACAACAACTAAAAAGAATACAACGAGGCAAGAACTAGGGTTTATCACTTCTCAATTGGGCGGAATCAAAATCTCTTCCCCTCTTCACTTCTCCACTAACATTTCCCTCAACTCAATTTCTACTTCTTCACCTCTTCTTATTCAACCCATAGCTCGTACGTCTCTCTCTCTCTCTCTAGTTATTATCTTATATGAGTACTTCATATTTTCTTGCTTTTGGTCTTCAAATTGGTATGGTACGACGTATGAAAGTCTGTAGGATGTTGGTAATGCGGATTTACGTTATGTGTTATTTGATAATTATATTGTTTTACTAGATGAAAACTAGATTAAGTGTATCCTAGTGATTTCTCAAAATTAATCTCGGATTTAGTAAAATTGATTTGGGACTCCGAAGACTTTCACCATGATGCTTTAACGAGAAATAAATATGCATAGTCTTTCATGGAAGACCTTCAAAAACTGCGTTGAGACCCAACCGAATGCGACCCTCTCCTTCATTCGGGCTTGGGATCAGGGTGTAGTAAAAGATACAGCACTGAATACTACATAGGCAGAGATAAATTTTCGATCAAGCCATGTATTTTAGGCCTCGATTAACTTAGGATTGAGGTTTAGTGGAGTTGGGTTGAGTGGCCTTCAAAAATTTTCGTTCATTTAAGTTAGTATGCGTGGCAAGTGCGTTTCGAATGTGTTGATGTTTGAAGGAGAGGAGACAAAAGGGCAAGGTAGTAGAATAAGCTGCTTACCGGTGAATTTAAGGGAAGTAACTAGATTAATGGTCACGGGAGACTTAGCTCTTGAAAAACTTGTGTGTTATTTAGAAAGATGCGGTATGTCTGAGGACAAAGAAAAATGAATAGAGAATCACTTGCTTCTGCATTTGTGGAACTTTTGGATCACCTTGGGATCTACTCTTGGCAACTTTGGGTGTCATGGGATACTTAGTAATGGGCAAATATCGAAGGCAATAATTATTTGGGAACCCTACCCTTTTCTTCTGTTGGTGTTTGGACAGAGGCAAGGGCAGTTATTTTCATTTTTTATTTTAAAATTATAGTGGAGAAAGCTGATGTATGGTTCTGGATAATTGGCTTAGGATAGTGGAAGAATTTGGACATTATCCAGAGTTTTGTATTTGTGTTCATTATTTTATGCACCTTATAGATTTTTCTTCCTCATAAAAAAATGTGGGACTGGTAGATCTTCTCCGGTAGATACCACGTTGCAATTTAGCCATGTTTCGTCCAAGTCATAATGTTGGGTTGAAGTCAGAGGTCCAAGGCCTCACAACACCTCGTGCTCAGGAAAATAGTTGCATATAAGGCCCTTTTTTTAATTGCCCCAATGTATTTGGACAGACTTCCTGCACTTATTTCAAATTATGGCCTGAAACCTAGCACACAAAACTAACCACCTCCAAGTTGGTAATTTTTAACTTAATTTATCATTGTGGGAGGAAAGTTAATTGTGGGTTCATGGATTCAAAGGGCTGGGAAAAGGCGTCTACATGCTTGGTTGGATATTTGTAAGAGGATTGATGCTCAATAAACAAAGATGATCCTTATAGTGCTCAGTTTCATTGTTTCCAATAAGCATCACACACACTCCTGCTCGTAAAAGAGTGGCATTTTTGCAGTCTCAGTAACTGGTTTTTTGACAGTTCATCGTGTTGCCTCTCGCATCATATACCCTCTTTGGTTTGGGACCCTGAGATTCTGTGTCCTCTTGAATTTCTCAGGCAGAGTATGTCCATTTACTGGGAAGAAGGCCAACAAGGCAAATAAGGTTTCATTTTCAAATCACAAGACCAAGAAGCTGCAGTTTGTGAACCTACAGTACAAAAAGATTTGGTGGGAAGCGGGGAAACGTTATGTCAAATTGCGTTTGTCAACCACGGCAATTAAAACCATAGAGAAGAATGGACTGGATGTGGTTGCTAAAAAGGCCGGCATTGATCTGAGCAAGGAGTAAAATATTAACTTGCAAACTTTCAAACATACTAGCTTTGGCTATTTGTTTTGTTAATCATTTGACATTCTGTATTATCCTCCTCCCCCCTTTCCCTCCCCAACTGGGAAATTGAGAAATTTATTTGTACTTGTGTCCTGAGGCTATTTAATGTGTAAAATCAAGAATTCGCTGCTGTGTTCCTTTTTTTGAAAACAGGGAAGACATTGTATTGGAGAAGTAAACTAAGCCGATCAGGGTCTAACACGAGTAACAATAGAATTTGCAAAACTAGTTCATGCTTTGTTTATTATTCCAGCTAAACATAGCTATTAATAGGAAGTCCCGAGGGTTTATGACATTTGTTAAAACCTCCAGTAGACCTACTTTTAAACTAAGCCGTTCAGGGTCTAACACTAGTATAGCACTGAGGATTTGTTCGGGCAAGTGTGGTGCTAGCAGCCGCTATAATTTCAAGTTCCAATAGTGTATTAGTTCTTGCGGTCAAAACGCTTGTGACTGCACCTTGGCATTCGCATGGGTCAGTTGGACTGCGTGACGGTGTGCATGGGCTATCTCGTGACTTTGGCGGGTGATGAACTCCTGGTTTTAATTGGCTGGGAAAGGAAAAAGGAAATGAAAATCAAACAAGTGAGCATGGTTTTTCAACCTTACACAGGTCAAATAGATGCTGAAGACTCGGAGAGACCACCTGAGCTGAGTACCATTTTCCCAACTTCCTGTACAATCTAAATGCCATCAAAAACAAGCCTGAAAGAAATCATCCAAAAAAAAAAAAAAAAATTGAAAACATGACTCCTGATATTTCAATTTTTATTTCTTAGCATCAGCGCTTGATTTTCAGGTACAAAGAACATTTGATTTACACAAAGTTTAGTGAGCCACTTCATGGGCCATTACAAGCACTAAACAGATGTAGGGTCCATTGTCACTGTGAGCGCTCATGCTCAACAGCTTTTATTGCATAGTTTGCCCACACCCTCTCTTTTACAGCAACTGTAGCATTCAGTGGACATATTGGCAGTCAGCGTTAAATAAATGGATAGAGCTTTCTATAAGTCCAAAAATTATATAAGAAAAATTATGTACTTATTTTGTACTTATCTAAGATATACTTTAATATAAAATGACGATAAGAGAGAGCTTCTAGGTTACATATTACAAAGGAATGATTTATGTGATATATACGCTTACCGAAACAAAATGGAGCAAGATGAAGTGGTCATCTAAAGGGTTCAACTGGGGCAGATTCTTGAAGAAGGGCAGCTGCCTCGAAGAAATCAACAGCTTCGGTAGCTGATGAACCAATCTCAGCTTTGTAGAGCAGTCCAAGATTGTACCAAGCATAAGGGTTTGTTCTGTCAAGTCGAAGTGCATCAGTAAGAAAGCTTCTCACAATTGGCAATGACTGGTTACCAAGCTTTTGAAGAACAGTAGCAATGGAAATCAAGCTTGGCACATGAGTTGGTTCCACATCTAATGCGTTTCCATATGCCTTCAGTGCTTCTTTGGGTAGACCCTTTGCTTCATAAAGCAAGCCTAGTAAATGATCACCATGTTAGTCTCGGAATACTAAAATTGTTACAAGTTTTTAAAGATTCAGAAAGTTTACACTTCAGCTTGCACAGGACACGTTCAAAGAGGTGTAGAATTTTTATCTCTTGTGAAGTGCAGAATATTGAACAGTGATATCTTGCCATGTCCTTTACAGAGTAATAGGAAACTTACATGACAGTGGTTCTTGGAGGTCCAAGAAATAAGATATATACACCTAACATATATGGGGAATTCCATCACTTGCAAACCTTACATTTGAACTATAGTTTGTTTCTAAGGGGGTGTTTGGAAGTAAGGTGGAAAAGTACTTGTGGAGAATAAGTTCTTCTATGAATCTAAATTTTGAACTTTCCAACTAAAATGGTTTTGGTTTAATGACAATTTTGAAATCTTCTAAAGGAAATTTTAATTGGTTGCATAGAATCTCTTTCCAGTAGCAGTCAAAAAATAATGCATAAGTACTATTTCCAAGATCTTATGGAGTCTAAACATTCAAAAGTGCATATATTAGCAACTTGCTTCTGCTTCATCAGAAACCCTACTGGATTGCAATCTGATGCTAATTGTCGTTCTTGTGTTTTTTTTTGGGTCATATTTTCTATAGCCTAGGCACAAAGTCACCACACAACAGACACCGTATACCCTTGCTACTAGCTATGAAACATTATAGAGAAAGAGGTAGACTAAAGAAGCTTAAAAACAACATACAAAATATAGGAAAGAACAAAGTACAAGACATCATACCTGTAGTATGCCATCGGGATGCAGAATGAGGATTAATCAACTTTGACTTCGACAGACAGACCTCAGCATCCCGCCACCGGGACAAGCTTGTGTACACATTAGCAAGATCATGCCATGTTTCCATTTCCAAAGTCCTATCATGTCTTCCCCTGTTCTGTGAGAAACAAGGCTATAAATTTACTGACCAGAGACATCTTAAGGTTATTTTGTCTCTGCATTTTTGCATGTGCACATGTGACAAAATAAGTGTTTAGTATTGGATTGGTTGTATCCTTTTGTTTGTCAGCTGGGGTGTAGCATTTTGACAAAAGTAGTCCCACATATTCCATATAAATAAAGACTTTGTTATGAACCTTACTAGAAATATAAACTATTGGTTTTGTCTAACTTGCGATACAAAATGAACAATGGATAATACATTTATCACAACATACCAAAAGGTGATAACTCTGTACCTTTACAAACTTCTTTCCAACTCCAAAGCTTTTCGTGTGAACCTGAAGAATAGCAAGAAGATGGGTATATGTCTCAATGGCATTCCTTAACTGGCACTGTACAATCTGGAGCTTTGCTTTGGTTCGCAAAAGTTCTCCTTGATCCCACTTCCCAGTCTGATCCAAAGCAGCATTCACTGTGGTCTCCGCATCCTCATATCTTTTTTGAGCTGACAATATTCTAGCCATAAGGACCCACCCTTTCACACTGGATCCAGCCTCAAGTCTCAGCAACTGCTTCACATGATAGAGTGCAGCATCCAGCTTCCGTTGCTCAGCATATTCAAGACTAAGATGGAATAATACAGATGGATCTCTTTCTCTCATAGATCTTGCTGCATATTCCAGTGCCTTGAGTGCTTCAGACTGCCTTAAGCTCCTCTCTGAATCAGAACTAACTAGTCTTGACTGAGCTGACAAAAGAATACCGAGCAAACAATTTGCTACACTAATAATCTCTCGACATCTTACATGAAAGTTGTTAAGTACTTTTCGAGCATAATCTATCCCTTCTATGGTAAAATTTGGATTCTGCGAGCAAATTTTAGATGCCAATAACAACTCTCTTGTGCAGTTTGGATGTTCTCTGATGTTTAAAAAATTCCTCAAAAGATTTAAGGAAATCACGTCTTCACCCTCCCCAAAATAACACAGAGCTAATGAATAATATCTTTCTCCACCTTCCGTAATATTAGGAAGCAATTCTTCTATTTGATGAGCTAGTGCTTTTAAGTCACCTGCTATAGATACTGCAAAAGAAAGATGGTCTAGAATTGACGGGTCCCATGGGATCCATCTACGGGCATATTTCCTTAGAAGAATTAACAACAGTAGGATAGCCTCTTCAATGTTGTTTCTTGGCACAAAGGAACCTTCCACCTGAGAACGGAGATTTGGGGGGCTTGCCTCACAGCCACTGTACAGAAGGAAAATTGCAAACTCTCTCTCTATCTTGGACATTGTTTGCATGTCAAGATTCCAGTGGTGAAGGAGGGCTTGCCGATATGACAAGATTGCTTCCTGAAAAGCCCCATCAACTTTCCACAGTTCGGGAAGCAACTCAACAGTCTTATTCAGAGTCTCCTGCAATTTACAATCACTGGCAAAGTTTTCGGGCAAGCCTTCTGGTAATGCAGATTCAATGGTGTCCAGGATAATTTTGCATGATTGAGCAGCTTCTGAAAAAATAAATTTAAGAGAAAGTTAGACACATTTGCGGCTTTGGAGATTTACTGACTTGGACAATAGTTGTTGTGTTTATGTATATTTTTCTTTTGTTTTCTTTCTATAGCCTCTTTTTTTGGGGGGGGGGGAATATACTAGGATAAGAATCATCAGAAGTTATTTTAATCAGATCTACCCTCATACCTTATATTTATGCTAATTAATGTCCGCTTGCCTGCTTTAAAATATGAATTGCACTAGATGAATGAAGGGCTGAATATATAAGTTTAAATTGCAATTATGTTAAAGAAATATTGGAGAAATTGATGACACAGTTCCTTAAAGAATGAGTACATAGCTAACGAGACCAGGAACTGAAGAATGCCCCAAATGGTATCAAGATCAACACTAAAATAGAAGGGAAAATTCAAATCAAAGAAGGTTGGATAGTGTACCTCTAAACCTCCCAAGAGCCTGCAAAGACTTTGCCTTGAGAAAGATTGCTTCGATGAGTAAACTAACAGCATGCATAGACATTAAAGGGCCAGGATTGCTTTGTGAATGCCGTCTATTTGGTTCACATCTTACGGCAATTGAGAATTTTATTTTGGAAGTAACAGCAGCAATGTCTATTCCTTCAAAAACATGAAGAGCAGCTTCTACATTTCCCTTTTGATACTCGAGTCTGCCCAATAATGCTCTTGCTTCCTACAAATTACAACAGTTGCTAAATCACACAAGTGACTTTAAGAAACTACATTAATGAAGAGTTCTGTGACTGTTTACCTTTAAAGGGTCCTGCTTATAAGTGTTTTGGTAACAAAAATAATACATTTGACATAATTTTGATGACTGAACATAATGATGACTATGAGGGAAAGATAAGTGCATTTTTCCTTTAATCAGAAAGTTTAAATGCAAATTTAACTCAAAATGATACTACATCCTCATCTAGTGACATAGTTTTAATGACCGAACATGATGATGACTACGACGGAAAGATAAGTGCATTTTTTTAATCAGAAAGTGTAAATGCAAATTTAACTCACATGATACTACATCCTCATCTAGTGTTTATGGAGATTGTGGAACTATCATTATATAAGTAGATGCCTGAAGCTACAAATTACATAGATGCAACTAATAACATGCCAAAAAATAAAAATAAAAAAGAACTTCATTAGAATCTGATATTTACTTGGAATACTAGTTTAATGAACTGCCTAAATTTGTTCATTTTCTTGAAAACATTTGGAAGACATAAGAGGACTTGAACAATAAACTAAATCACATCCAACACATGGAACTACCATACAGAAAGCTAAAGAGACTACTGCAAACTCTTAAAGAAAATTTCCAATGGCGTTCATTCTATAGCGGCTCTTCCACTAATCAATGAAAGTCTTTCAAATAATTGCCAAACTATGACAACATTGAGCCACCATAGAAATATTTAGGAGACTCCAATAAGCCACTTTAGTTCAAAAATGAAACATCATTCTAAAGAAACAACCACATGTAAACCAAACTAGGTAAAAAGAAACTAACCTCATAATTCAGAAAGCCACTCTCACGTAGAGATGACTCAGCTTCTTCAATGTTACTAGTATCAACCTTAGTTTCTGTCTCTGCAACTCTTGATGAATGACCTCCACTAGCAGAATAATCGCGGGTCGCTAAAGACTCTGATGAAGTAATTGTCTCATCTACTCTCAATTGCTCTCCCGAACATATACACTTCATCATCTTCCCCATCCTTCTTTTAACTCCAAATCCTTTCCTTCTAATCCAATTCTTTATTCTCATAATGCTTCAAACCACACTTCAGATTCATCCAAAATCAACCAACAAGAAACTACAGTGTGAGATTCACAACATCAAACCACAAATTCACTGTTCATACAACTACCCAGAAAATGTTTCACTAATCTCTTAACTACAAATCAAGGCAATGGTAGAACTAAGTATCAGAATTGAGGATATATAAGCAGTACATGCAAAAAGAATAAAAATTAAGTTAATATGGGAACTTTTGAAGTTCTTTACCTCCAAAACCCTACTTTACAATCTTGAACATTCCATATTCAATTCCTTCACTACAAGAAAATCCAATTTACAGATCTACAAAATTTGCAAATCAAAAGCTCTAAAACAGTCTGAAAAATATAAAATATAAAAAGATAAAACCCCGAATTATGAACAGTCAGAAAAGTACAGAAAAATCATAAAAATTGAAAAGCTAAAGGAAATACAGCAACAGCCCCATTAAACCCAGAAAGGATAACGAGCGAAGTAAGAAGAAAGAAAAAAGAAACGACCCAAGAGAGAAAAAGACTTACTTTTGGATAGAAAACAAGCATTGAAAGAGCCCACAAAACATAATCATCAAAACCCATCACACCCAGTTCACTCCAAAGCCAATCTTTTGCGCCTTTTGAATTTTTGTCTCCCTATACAAGAAGAATCCAAAGCTTGAGCACCTTTTTAGCGGGGTTGCTCATCATTTATGTTTCTGTGCGTGGTTTTTGTGGGGTCAAGCGCAGAGGTTGAGAGAGAGAGAGAGAGAGAGAGCAGTATGATCCGAAATTCCCAACAGCGCGAGAGAAATCAAGTGCAATATCTCTCTCCTCTTTCCCTCTTTGTGAAGAGGTGTGAACAGAGTTTGAAAGATTCTGTTCATGATTGACAATCCGTGGTCTGTTTGTATACTTCTATTAGTTTAATGAGTAACATCGTCCAGTCTGAAATGCAAAGGTAACAAAATATTATATAAAATAAATTATATTACAAAAAACTTTAGTAATAAATGATAGTATGTTACAATGATGTTCCATAAAATTTTATTATCAATAAATTAACAAGTAAGTAAAGAAATTTTAGTAATTTAAGATTTTTAAATTCATAATAGAACTTTTTTTAATTTAATTAATGGAATGAAAGAGGAGAAGAGAGATGATTTGCGCATAGGGGAATGCCTAATTGTCTATAGTTTGGATTTTAATGCTTTTTAGGTCAATTGTCTAATCAATTAAATTAGAAGTGATGGTTGAGATGGTCAGCAAGGTCTTCCCATTTTTAATTAATTGATTGAACCATTTATTTGTCTTATCTATTAATTTCTTTCCCCGAGTTAGGGTTTAGGGAATACTTCTTATAGATTCATTGCTAAGACTGATTCATTTATTCATGATATCATTTATATATATAATTTATATATTATATATTCTAAAATAATTGTTATCTTGATTTAAATTAATTCTAGATAATTTTTTTTGAATTATTTTGAACGATCCATCAATTTTATCAATTTTGATTAATTTTAAATAATTTTGATCAGATCTGATTTAATTTAATTTAATAATAAAAATTAAATTAAATTATAAAATAATTTCCAGTCAAACCAACTAATCCGGTGTGATTTAAAAAAATTGGTGTCTAAGCAATGGATAGATTGCGGGAAAGTGACGGACAACGGAATAAGACACATTGGGGATTGAAAACTGAAGTTTCACTTTGTGGTTCTTTGTATTTGTTTGGTTTTTAGTATAGTCAATCTTAGATTCACCCAACAAGTAATTTATATGCTCATTAAATAACTATCCTACAAATAAGAAAAAATATTAAACTCTGTTTAGAGGTGAGCATCAATGCAAATGATTGTTAGCTACGGGGATGATATTATGGATTCTTTGGAAATTTTGAGATTAGAATTTCTTTTTTCTCTGACTAAAGAAAAATTGGATTAAAATGATGTGAGATTTTCAATTAAAAAATCATAACTTTAGCAAAATTGAGAATTTTTCAAAGAGTTTTTTTTAAGGAAATCGTAAATGAAATAAGAAAAGTTGAGATAAGGAGAGGAAAAACTAAGTTTTAAGGTACTCTAGGTCTTCCTTTTTTCTTTTTGTACAGTCTCTAATTCATCTATTTTTAGGTATTAAAGGGTTATAGGGTGCATTCTTTGACCAATACACCCACATGTTTCTTTAATTTTGAATAATCATAAGGTTTAGCCGTGGAGGTGATGTTGATGTGATTCTAGAAATGATTTGAATAAGAAAACAAAATGTTAGAAACGCTGATAAGTTTGCATGCTACAAGCAATAACTCGAGTTTGATTTGTCACACGGATCAAGCTAATGAAATGTTAGGATATTAAATTTTTTTAATCAAAAATCTTAAATTTGAGTTTTAAAAATAAAAAAATAGATATCGAAAGAATTCATTCTTAAATTGGGTTGCACGATACTTGAGCAGAATTAATTGAGTAAATCGAATATCGGTGGTCAAATCAAAAAAATACTGAGAATCAAGGTATTTGGAGAGCAACATAATTTTCATTACAATTAAATATATATTTCAATAATAAGCGTCAAATGTTTAAATTATTCAATTGGTCTTATGATTTTGTCAATAATCAGAAATCATGGCATTCACTAAGTATCAAGTGTCATATCTTTGATTAATTAAATATTAAATCACATTTAATTTAAGATTATCATCAAATGGTAATCCAAATGGAAAGTTTAAAGCAGTGGAGGTTACCGGTGGTTTTGAGTGGACAGGACCTATGCTGGAGCCAGTGGTGGGATTTGCACCCGATGAGAAGAAGGTACTCCGAAGATAATATCATCTTAATCAACGATGATCGAATAAATTGAATGAGACGTTAGATTTTTTAATTAAATTTTAAGTTTAAAATTTAAGAATAAAATAAATTATAATTGAAAAGCCACTCTCTAATAAGGTCCTGTAGACGTTCAAAACAGATTAATCAAAATATAAATTCAGATTCTGATAGTAAATAAAAAAAAAAAAAAGATAATATCATCTGATGGGACATGGTCTCAAAGGGCCATTAGGACAGTATCTGAAAACTCGAATGCTCATGGTAAAACTCTCATACCAACAACGATGAGGGATTTACCTCCCCGAATAACAAGCGTAAACTGATCTCTTGGATGATTCCAAACGATGGTAACTTAACCGATTGATAAAAGCATTTTCAAGTCTAAACTGATGTCTTTCTTTCTTTGATCAATAACCGACAGCGCGTTAAGAAACTGATCGATCTCATCGGCCAAAGGAAATATTCGACTAAATTTTGTATCAGTCTTAATTTTCTAAGTCAATACGAAATACATCCTCTAGATAAGAGAAAAAATCTTAGAAATCTAATCGATAAGCAAAGAAATGTTCTCGTATCATCAATTTTTTAAGTGATAAAGATTTTAAATCTCTTGAGAATATTTGACTAGAAGAATCTCGTGATTTTCGGACCCCATCGTAAGGAAACTAGAGTTGTAACATCTCGGGTATGCACAACTCTTATATCAACCAGGTATATAAGTTTTCGACACACCAAATTCAGGTACGCTCTCTAAGACCAGACGTTTAACACACAAATTACAAAACTATCAATTCTCTTTTTTTTTCTCTCTCTCTCTTTTGCTCTCAGTCTGTTTTATTCCTATCGAAAGTCACTCTTTTTTATTTGAGCGTCGGAACCTCTTCTATCAGAACTAGTGGTCTTTTACAAGTTTTGAATCATCTCCTAGAGCAACTGTTTAAGTCAAAAGGAGCCAAAATTTGTAGAGTCAAAATCCACCTCTAACAGATTGATATTGTCTGTGGGAAAAATAGACTAATTCCCTAAACAAACGTATCATCTATCTTAGTTGTCAATTTCGAACATGGCGACCATCAAGAGAAAGAGGTCAATTATTGGTTTCGGCGATGGCGATCTAGTCGGAGTCAATCCCGATCGCAACGAATCTTTAGTTATCACCGTCAAAGTGAAAGAGTTTTCATTGATCAAGGAGCGGACTGTGAACTCTTCATTTGGGACACCTTTCAGCGAATGGGTTTCAACTCGTCCTATCTTCAACCTCTCATTGGGTCTCTCAAAGGACTTTCTAAACGAATGCATCTATCCAGAAGGTTTCATCTCCCTCATTGTAACTTTGGGAATTCCTCCCAACCATACAGCTGTCAAAGTCATCTTTCATGTAGTGAAACTATTTTCGCCCTTCAATGTCATCCTCGGTCATTCTAGTCTAGACGAATTAGAAGCACTACCCAGTACGAGAGACATGAAGATTAAGTTTAGAATGCCAGAGAGAATCGCCACTTTTTGTTGCAACCCCGATCCCTATGTCATTCTTGTGATCGAAGGGGGACAAGGGAACTTTCCTATCGACATCCTAGAGTTCAGGGATGATGTCGAGCCAACGACCAAACTTGAACCCGTGGAAGAAGTGATTGAGATTTCTCTAACTGATAATCCCAGCCAGACCATTCGAGTCGGGGCTAATTTGTTAACACCTTTACGAGAAGCCATTATCGATTGTTTACGCCAATATTCAAAAGTCTTTATTTGGTCTCCCAAAAACATGTCAGGTATTTACACTTCGGTTATAGTCCATAAATTGACCATTAACTCCTATTACAAACTGGTTAAACAAAATGGTGTTTGCCTTAAACAACAACGTGCTATTTAAGAAGAGGTCCAGAAACTGCTAACTATCAGATTCATTCGCGAAGTTAAATACCTCGACTGGCTAGCTAATGCGGTCTTGGTAAAAAAAGTCAATGGTAAATGGAGAATATGTGTAAACTTTATCGATCTCAACAAGGTGTGTCTAAAAGACAGCTACTTGCTTTCTAATATTGATAAGCTGGAAGACAACCCTTTAGGCTATCAACTCCTGAGTTTTATGGATGGCTATTTTGGTTATAATCAAGTGCGAATGGCGTCGAAAAATAAAGAAAAGATAAATTTCATCACAAAATTTGATACGTACTGCTATCGGATCATGCCCTTCGGTTTGAAGAACACTGAAGTAACCTTCCAATAGTTGGTCAATAAAGTCTTCAAAGACCAACTCGATCGGAATGTAGAAGCATACGTTGACGACATGCTCATTAAGAGCACCAGTACAAAATCCCATGTTGTCAATCTCAAAGAAACTTTTCAGACGTTGAAACATTACAACATGCGATTTAACCCGATAAAATGCACTTTTGGAATTGTGTCTGGTAAATTTTTTGGTTTCATGATCACCAACCGGGAGATCGAGACAAATCCTAAAATGATACAAGTTATTAGATATGTCACCACCCCAGACATTGAAAGAGATACAACACCTCACCGATAGAATATTGACCTTAAGCTGATTCATGTCAAAGGTTGAGGAAAAGTACAAGCCCATCTTTGACGCCTTGAAGAGGTCTCAAAGGTTCATATGGATGCCTGATTGCCAAATGGCATTCGAGCAGCTTAAAAAATACCTTATGTCGCCTCCATTGCTATCTCGTCCTACTCTTGGTGAGAGCTTATACCTATACCTCTCTAATTCTAACCAAGCACTTTGCTCTGTCCTTGTGAGGCAGGAGTCGACCGTACAGAGACCAGTTTATTATATTAGTCGAATACTCAAAGAGTCTAAGATCAACTATCGATCGATTGAAAAGATAGCATATGCTCTAGTCGTCTCGATCAGACGTCTTCAGTCATATTTTCAGGCTCATATCATCTTGGTGCTCACTAACCAATCTTTGAAACAAATCCTTTAGAAAAGAGACACCTCTAACTGCCTCATCAAATGGAGTATGGAGTTGGACGAATTTAACATTTAATACCAATCGAGACCTGTGATCAAAATCCAAGCCCTAGTAGACTTTATTTTTGAATGCACCCTCTCAGTTCCAATCGAACACGAGCCTATCGATAGCCATAACGAGTGGTCACTACCATATTGGACATTATATGTTGATGGGTTATCAAATTCCTCAGGAATGGTGCTGGGCTTATACTGATGGGCTCGAAAAATTTCAAGGCTGAGTATGCTTTTCGATCTGACTCAAGGCCACAAACAATCAAGCGGAGTATGAAACTTTGTTAACATGACTCCGAATTGCAACGATTATGGGGCCTGAAGTGTTCGAGTGTTCATCGAGAGCCAATTGATCGTTAAACAAGTTGAGGGGGTCTACAAAACTAAAGACTCGATCATGGCCAAGTACTTAAACAAACTACATGATATGATGAGCAAGCTAGACAGAGTTGACATTCAATAGATCCCTCGATTGGAGAACGCATGGGCTAACACACTCTCTAAGCTAGTTAGTTCAAATTCAGTCATCTTTATTCGAACAATCTACATTGAGAGCCTACCTCACTGTAGCGTTGATGAGTTCGAAAGGATCCTCGCAGCAGACTAATCTCCCAATTAGAAAGATCCCATTGAAGCATATCTGAAGCATGACTATCTATTAGATTCGCCATTGGAAGCAGCAAATTTGAAAGGAAGGCCGCCCATTACCGATCATTGATAGGAATCTTTGCCGAAAGTCCTTCACTCACCCATATCTGAGGTGTTTGAATCTTGAAGAAGGAGATTACGTCTTCCGAGAGATCCATGAAGGGATATGTGACAATCACCTGGGGAATTAAAATCTAGTTCACAAAGTTTTACGTCAATGATACTACTAGTCGACTATGAAAATTAATTCTGACAATTACGTTAAGAGGTGTGACAAGTTCCAACATTTCTCTTTAATGCCACGACTACACTTGACTGAGCTCAGCCCCATAGCACGCCCCTAGCCATTCGCCCAATGGGGAATGGACATCATTGGACCATTCCCACCAGCCACCGGATAGCGAAATTCCTCATATTGACCATCAATTACTTTACCAAGTGGATAAAGGTCGAGTCTCTAGCCATATAATAGCAGCTAAAACCCAATAATTCGTATAAACTCACATCATCACCTGGTTCGGCATTCACCAGGTCCTCATCACAAACAACGAGAAGTAGTTCGACAATGCTAGCTTCCAAGAGCTCTATCGCAAACTAGAAATCTGTCACTGATTCTCATTGGTCGCTCATCCACAGACTAATGAACTCGCTGAGATAACTAATAAGACAATCCTGTAGGGACTGAAGATGATGCTGGATGAAACCAAGGGACGATGGACAATCCTCTAGTCATACCATACTACATCCTAAAGGGCAACTGGTGAAACACCATTCAGCTTGACACACGGAAGTGAAGTCGTCATAGTGGTGAAGATAGGAATTCATTCGCTCCGAGTAGCTCAATACGACACAGCACGAAATGAGCCTACTCTACGAAAATGATTAGATTTACTCCTAGAGTTGCGGGAATCTGCATCAACTCAGATGAATGAATACCAACAACAGATGGCTCAGTATTATAACTGAAGAGTTAGAAATCGAACATTCAAGCCCAGGGAACAAGTTATAAGGAAAGTAGAAGCAACTGACCAACCTCTACCTGGGGGTAAGATAGCACCCAATTGGGAAGGTCCCAGCAGATATGTTTTGTTGTTTTCCCAGAAACTTATCATCTTCGCAATTAGATGGATCGCCTATACGCAGGACTTGGAATGTGAAGAAACTACGTATGTATTATCAGTGAATTATATCTCTTGCCGCGGTCGAAAGAACCTCCTATCAAGTAAGACCCTTATACTTTTCTCTTTTGATTGCTCTATCGATCATTTCCTTCCGTTTCCTTCCTGTCATTGGTTTCCTATCGATTGTTTCCTACCGAAAGAAGCGTGTCACCAATGCGGGATTCAACTCCTAGTTGGGTAGGCATGACCCATTCTATCGGTTGTTTTTTATTGAACGAAACATGTTGCTAATGTGGGATGTAACTCCCAGTTGGGTAAATACGACATATCCTATCGGTTGTTTCCTATCGAACGAAGCATATCGCCAATGCAGGTGTAACTTTCAATCGGATAGGCACGGTCTATTCCATCGATTATTTCCTATCAAACGTAACATGCCGTTAATAAGGGACCTGACTCTCATACTGGTAGGCACGACCCATCTTATTAGTTGTTTTCTATCGAATGTAGTGTGTCATCAATAAGGGACTTGACTCCCAGTCGGGGAGGCACGTCGATTGTTCCCTACCGATTGTAGCATGTAGCCAATGTGGGATGTAACTTCCAGTTGGGTAGACACGGCTCGTCCTATCGGTCGATTCCTATCTGATGCAACGAAAGGGACAAGACTCCCAATCGAGTAGAAACTACCCATCCTATTACTTAGTCCTTAATTAATGCAACGAATTGTCGGTTATATGACTCCCAGACAGTTGAATTTTTTATCCGATTCCTATCGATCAATACACAATTAGAAACAAAAGGATGCACCCCTGTTAAGTACACTTTATTCCACCGATCAAGCAAAGGTGGTTAAAATTCATTCGTATTTGTGATTATCCCTCCCACTTAATGACAAATCTATTACATGATCACTTGGACGATTACATCACTCGGCCGAACACCATAACACTATTGGTAGAAATTCAATCAAAGGCAGAGATTAACAAATAAGTAAAACAAAATTACTTTTTATTTCCATATAATAAATATATATCAGATTACATGAAATAGCATGGTTTATAAGTCACTCTACAGCATTGTTCTTGGACAAAGAGGTTATAACACCATTCAACGAAACTGGAGAGTACAAAAATAGTAAAAAGAGAAGACGGAAGAAGAAATGCCCACAGCCAAACTAGGACAAGAAGATTGCCGAAAGGGCTCGGAGAGACTATGAGAATGCATCAAAATTCAAATCTTTTGCCACCACAGCTTCCTACACTTAATCGATTCTTCTAGTTATCTGACTTGAAAGAACACAAGTCAGATAACGAGCTCAACCCAGAGTGGGAGCGTAGCTGAAACTTCTCTCTGAAGTTGAGAACCCTAACGGTAACCTTAATGGAGCCCATCTTGATATCCAAACATCGAACGACATGATGAGATCTCATGTCAGTGGCCCATTTTTTATGAGACTTCACATCGATAGAGACAATCTACACTATTGAACCTTGAAACCTAAGGCCCCCATCGAAAGAACTCCCAAAGAACCTAACTCTCAAAAGAAAAGAATTTGCAGAACAAGAAGAACACACTTGTTTTCTCTAAGGCAATATGGGGTTGGGCAACCTCTGTTTATAGTCGTAAGGGAAGAAGGAGATTTTCGCGAATCACTTAACAGATGGGATGGTTCGACTAAAATCATATGCAATAAATGATGGACTTAAACCCCTTTAACTTCCCACGAAGCATTTATCCAGGGATTACTCATTCAAAAGGAGGAATACGTGATAATCCTTGGGAAACCGGAGTAATTAAAGAAGAAAGGCATTCACTTATAGCCTGTTTCAATTCTACACCATATGTAGTGTACAAAGGATGGTTCACATAATTCAAGACAATGCGTATTGTATTAAAGACTTGGCGTCTTTCCAATTCTTGATAAATAGTCGTTACTTATGACACCTTTCTTACAAAACGATATAATGAGTCGGGGGCAAATGATGAGACATGACCTTAAAGGCCCATTGAGGTAGTACCCGAAAATCTGAAAGCTCATAGTAAAACTCTCATACTGGCAGTGATGAGGGATTTACCTCCCCGAATAACAATCATAACTTGACCTCTTGATTTATTCCAAACGATGGCAACTTAACCAATTGGAGGAAGTATTCGGCAAACCCGAACTAATGTCTTTCTTTTTTTGACCGATGATTGACAACTCGTTAAGAAACCGATCACTCTTATTGACCAAAGGAAATATTCAACTAAGTCTTGTACAGTATTAGTTTATTAAGTTAATACGAAACACATCCTCCAGATAAGGGAAGAAATCTTACGAATCTAATCGATAAGAGAAAAAATCTCCCTATGTCATCAAACTTCTTGAGTGATAAAAATGTTATATCTTTTGAGAATATTTGACTAGAAGAATATCAAAATTTTCGGCTCTCCTCATAAGGAAGCTAAGATTATAACACTCCGGGTATGCACGACTCTTACGATAACCAGGTATATAAGCTTTCGGCATACCAAAACTCAGGTACGCTCTCTAAGACCAGACACTTAATGCACAAATTATAGGGTTATCAGCTCTCTCTTTTTCTCTCTTTTGCTCTTAGTCTGTTTCATTTTTATTGAAAATCGCTATTTCTATCTTGAGCGTCGGAACATTCTCTATCAGAGCACCCTCTAGTAGTCTTTTATAGGTTTTGAATCATCTTCCGAAACAACCGTTCAAATTAAAAGGAATTGAAATTTATGGAGTCAAAACCCACCGTTAACATCATCTTAACCCACCTTCAACATCATCTTAGTTGATAATATTTGTGAACTTATTAAGGTTGGACCATTTTCCTTTAGTTACTTACTTTCTTTTTTTCTTTAAATATTTAGAATAGTTCAAATTTCTCCTGCTATTACTAACATGCAACCTTTTGCTTATTTTCATGTTCAAAAATAATATTTTGAAAACTTCTTTGGATACTATTTTTATTAATTTTCCTATCTTTTTCGTTCCTTAGCTAAAAGGAAATATTCAGAAAACAGAGAAAATAAAATCTTGTTTTCTTGTTTTTATTTCTATTAAAGCAAACACAACTTGACACAAATTTCACTTTATCAATAATGTAATAACAAAGCAAATTACAAATAAAATCCCTATTTCTCACATGTTTACTAGTGCGTAGCGTAGTTGGGCCCGACTACGTTGTTATGGCCCAACCCTGAAAGAGGAGCAAGACCCGAATGCTATTGCTTTGAAATGAACTTTGGACTCCATTTTGGGCCCGGACTAGATTTCTTATTTTCCTTTTCATAAACCATTGGTATTCGTGCACTAGAGTTGAATAAATTCGATTCAAATCAATTTAGATTTTTGGTATAAAATTTTCTCGATGTTTTTTTTTTTTATATACAAAATTTGAACCGAGTTCTTATTTAAGAAGAACTAGTATCCAACTATTGGATCAACTAAATATTAATCCTTATTCATCCTCTAGGTTATGACATAAATAAAACATTTACTCTAAAAAAATCAATGTTTTAGGATTTCTTTGAATTAGAAGAGGTTTTTTTTTTTTTTTTTTTTGACAAATTTCTTTGTAATAAGATAAACTCCTTAAAAAATAACAAAATATATAAAATAATACAAAATTTACTCTATTCTATATTAATATATATTTTTTTTTGACTTTTTTCTCTCTCTTTACCCTACCTCGAAATCAGGCACGGAGTTAAGATTTTGCCTTGGGAGCTAAAAATAAAACGAAATATAACATATATAAAACAAAACAATAAACTAGACAGTAACTTTGATTTTTAAAATAAAATTTACTTGCAAATTACTCTAAGAATTTTAAAAATTATGAAGAGTATTGTGTTTACTTAATATTTCAAAAAAATTAATAGTTATAATTTAAATTGTACTTTTTACTGTGTGATTATATTTTGAGATAATAATAAATCTCGGATTTAAAATTTAGAAATGAAAAAATCTATATCAAAGAAGTTTTCTCTAATTTAAATCTGACAATACTTGAATTAGATTAATCAAAATATAATTTTAAATATCATTACTTATAAAAAGATATTTGAGGTGATAATAAATGCAGTGAGGCTTTTTATTGTATAAATTAATATTTAAACTTTAATTTCATTATTCTAGAAATCCGTATATATAATTAATTAACAAAGGGAAATATCATCTACTTGAGCAGTAACTTCGAATTGAACTCCCAGCCGATATTAAAAGATATAAAAGTTATTCTATTAAAAAGGTATTATAAAATATCTAGAATAGAATGAATTTAAAGAGAATGAGAGAATAATATTTTATTTCTCAATTTTATAAACATATTAATGAGATTATAAGAATGTCTATGTACAGACATTTGGATAAAAAATGAAAAGACACCTCGATTAATGTGGTACATTTTAATAAAGAATGAAAAGACACCTCTATTAATGTGGTAACTCAAAAATCAATAACCATTAATGAATCCAAAGGTCAAAAGTTATCATATCATTAAATAGTTACCCAGAAAGCTAGTAGTCATTTTTGAATATAATCATCCACTTGAAGGATTATTTTTATTAATGATAAACATGGACATCTATCTAAATTCCATTTCATTTCTTGGATGTCCATTGTATAAGAAATATGTCTCATTAAAGTCTTAATAGGGAAAAACCTAGTGGGATAAAAATCCTGGTGAAGGAAAGAGAGTATATCCTTCTTTATACATGTATTTCGATACAATACTCCCCTTGTTAATGACATCACTTAATATCTCTAGGACGCCGCATTCCAATCTTATGGATCAACTTCTCAAATACTATAGTGGGTAATATTTTCGTGAATCAGGATTCTCGCTTGATTGAATTTTTTGTACGTTAATATCTCTACTTTGTAATAAATCATGTGTGAAAAATAATTTTGGAAGATATTTTTCGTCTTATCATCTTTGATATGTCCACCTTTTAACTAGGCTATGTAAACTGCATTATCTTCATAAAGTATCGTTGGAGTCTTCTTGTTTATTAACAAACCGCATGATTCTTGAATATGATTAGTCATTGATTTGAGCCATACACATTCATGACTTGTCTCATGAATTGTAATTATTTCAACATGATTTGATTAGGTAGCAGTTATAGTTTACTTCATAGATCTCCAAGATGTTGTTGTGCCACCATATGTAAATACATAACCTGTTTGTGACCTAGCTTTATGTGGATCTGATAAATATCCTGCATCTGCATATCTAATTAATTGTCCATTTGGTTCACCCATATTAATCGTTCCTTGGAGGTATCGAAAAATATGTTTAATTCCATTCCAATATCTTCTGGTTAGAATAAAACTATATCTCGCTAATAAATTTACAGCAAAAGCAATATCAGGTCGGGTATTATTAACAAGATATATTAAAGCACCAATTGCACTTAAATATGACACTTCAGGACCAATAATCTTCTCATTATCATCCCGATGACAGAAAGGATCACTTTGTATATCAAGTGACTGAATAACCATTGGGCTAGTTAATAAGTATAAGTTGTCCATATCAAATCGTTTTAAAACTTTCTCAGTTTAAGTTGATTGATGGACAAAAATCTCGTTCCTTAAGTACTCGAACTGCAGACCGAGACAAAATCTAGTTTTTCCAATATCTTTCATTTCGAATTCTTTCTTTAAATAATTTATTGCATTTGAGATCTCTTCAGGAGTGTCAATAATATTTAAGTCATCAACGTATATAGCGATTATTACAAAACCATGTTCAGACTTTTTTATAAAAATTCATGGGCAAATATGGTTGTTTGTATAACCCTCTTTCAATAAATATTCATTAAGTCGATTGTACCACATCTACCTAGATTGTTTTAAATCAAACAAAGAACTTTGTAATCTAATAGAAAATAATTCTCGAGAATTGCATGCTTCTGGCATCTTTAATCCTTCTGGGACTTTCATGTATATTTATTATCTAGTGCACCATATAAATATGTTGTAACGATATCTATCATTTGCATATGAAGTCTTTTCTGTACTACTAAATCAATAAGATAACGAAAAGTAATAGTTTCAATTACAGGGGAATATTAGTTTCAATTACAGGGGAATATGTCTCTTCATAGTCAATCTCATGTCTTTGTGAAAAGCCTTGTGTAACTAATTGAGCTTTGTATCACACAATCTCATTTTTTTCATTTCTTTTTCGTACGAATACCCATTTATATCCTATTGATTTAACATCTTCAGGTGTTTTGACAATGGGCCCAAAAACCTCACGTTTCGATAGAGATGTTAGTTATGTCTGAATTACTTCCTTCTATTTTGGCCAATCCCCTCTTGAATGACATTCCTTTAAAATCGTGGGTTCAAAGTTCTCATTTTCACTCAGAATATCAATTGCCACATTGTATACAAATACATCATCAATATTTGTATTTGTTCGATCACATGTTCTCATTGTAAAAATGTAATTTATCGATATTTTTTGATTATCTATTTCAACTTCTTTTGGAAGTTTTTCTTCTTAGACTGAATTATTTCCTTTTTCTTGATCAATTTGTTCATTTGTTCCGCTTTTGTTTTGAGGATTTTTATTCTTAGAACCCATGGTCTTCCACCCTTTAGGCATAGTTTAGGTTCATTTGTTGAGTGGGGTCTTTCAGAGACATCAATTCTGATAGGAGCATTTTCTGCTGGAACATGTGATTTTATTACTCGTTTTGGATCAAAGAAATTATCTGACAATTGATTTGCAATCTGTTGCAAATAAATGATCCGTTGAACTTTTAGTTCATACTGTTTTTTGCGAGGATCAAGATGACATAAAGATAGATTATTCTAGGTAATCTATTTTTTCAACTTTCCTTTCCTGGTATTATCTCCTCCTAAAGTTGGAAAAAATGTCTCATCAAACCAACAATCAAGAAATATAATAGTAAAAACATATCTTGTCATGGGTTCAAGATATTTGATAATGGAAGGAGAATCATAACCAATATAAATGTCTAATTTCCTTTGAGACCCCATTTTTGTTCTATGAGGGGGAGCAATGGGGATATAAACTGCATATCCAAAAGTACGTAAATGAGAGATATTAGGTTCTCTTCCAGAGACCAATTGGAAAGGGAAAAAAGCTTGAGAACTAGTGGGTCGAATGCGAACTAATGTTGCTACAACCCAAACATGAACGGGAAGTTTGGATTACAAAAGTAATGGTCTTGCTATCACTTGAAGGCATTTAATAAATGACTCTTCATGATCTTCAACCTTTATACCAATAGACATGCAATAGTCATTAAATGCTTAAGAAGTAAATTCTCTAGCATTATCAAGACAGATTGTTTTAATGGGATAATCATGAAATTGTGCTCGTAATCAAATTATCTGAGCAAGTAATCTCGAAAACACCAGGTTCCGAGTCGATAATAAGCACACATGTGACCATCTTGTAAATGCATCTATTAAAACCATAAAATATCTAAATGATTCACATGGTGGATGAATCATTCCACATATATCACCTTGAATTCGATTCAAAAATGTGGGACATTCAAACTCAATCTTACTTGGTGATGACTTTAATATTAATTTGCTTTATTAACATATAATACATAAGAATTCATTCGATTGAAGAATCTTTCGGTTCTTCAATGGATGTCCAGAAGAATGTTTCACAATTCGTTGCATCATTATAGATCCAGGATGATCCAATCTATCATGCCATAAAAAGAATTCATTTTGATTAGTAAACTTATGGTTTATTATGACATTTATTTCAATTGGTTTAAGATATGTGTAATAAAGACTCGAAAAGAATACAAATAGTCTTTTCAAAACTTGTTTAGATCCCATTTTAACAGTAGTAATGCACAAATACTCATGATTTTTCACATTGGTTGTTGCTATATGATAGCCATCGAGGCGAATATCCTTGAAACTTAATAAGTTTCGGTGGGACTTAGGTGAAAATAATACATTACTAATCAAAAAATTTGTCCCTCCTGGTGGTGAAACGTTTGCTCTTCCGGAGCCTTCGATTAAGATTACACTACCAAATATAGTATTTATATTTTGTTTTTTCATGATAAGATGAGAGAAATATCTTTTGCTTTTGAGAATTGTATGTGTAGTTGCACTGTCTACAAGACAGAGATCTTCATCTTCGATTTTTGATCCAATTTTAGATGAAATAATATCTATGGATCTTCAAAAAACAATAAAATAGATAAATAAATAAACGAACAAACAATGATCTTGAATTTATTATAGATATTAAGAAATGAAAATAATCACATTAATTACAATCATCAAATTCTGCATTCTCAAGAAAATCACCAACTTCTAATTGGGGAAAACTTTTAAGACCCTCAAAAATATTATTAGGGTCATTATTTTGATATAAGGCATTTGCCTTCATATTATTATCCTTTTCCTTTAGTGAGGTTTGATAAAGCTCAACAAGATGTTTTGGCGTACGACAGGTACGCGACCAATAACCAGTTGCCCCATATCGATAATACTTATTTTCGATATTCTGACTAAATCTACCATTCTCTTGTTTTGCCGCATTATTTTTCCACTTCTGGTGGTTTATTCACTTACTGTGATCATTATGATGATTATTCCTCCCGCGGCTATGGCCACGACCATGACCTTGGCCACAACCATGTCCACGACCACGACCTCGACCAGGGTCGTTTCTATCCTCGTCCTTGTCCAAAATTTTTATGAATAGTCGCATTCACTTCAAGGAATGGATTAGAGCTTGTTGGACGCGATTAATGATTTTTCATTAGTAGTTCGTTATTTTGTTTAGCCACAAGCAAACAAGAAATTAGTTCAGAATATTTCTTGAAACCTTTCTCTCGATATTGCTGCTGCAGGAGCATATTCGAGACATGAAAAGTGGAGAGTGTTTTCTCTAATATATCATAATCAGTAATATTCTCTCAACATAACTTTAATCGAGAACTGATTTTAAAAATGAGTGAATTATATTCACTCACTGATTTAAAATCTTGAAATCTCAAATGAATCCAATCATAACAAGTTTTAGGGAGTATTACCATTTTTTTATGGTTAAATCTTTTCTCCAAAATTTTCTATAATTTAAGTGGATGTTTTACTATCAAATGTTCGATTTTCAAATCTTCATGGAAGTGGTGATAAAGAAAAATCATTACTTTGGTTCGATTTTGTAAAGTCTCTGTATTATTTTCTTTCATTATCCATTTGTATTCAAATGGATTTCAGCATTAAGAATTCATGATAAGTAATTTTTTCCCGAAATGTCGAGAGCCATAAACTCAAATTTGATGAGATTTATCATAAAATACTATCATATAAGCATAAAAACAAATTAGAGCATAATTTATATAAATATTATTAAACAATATGCTAATAAATTATTAGGCAATAAGTATACTAAGAGATTCCTAAAGAAAAGGTATACGATATTTCCAAAGATGGACAGATACATAGAAGTGCAATTAATTTCTCTTGTTAACCAATTCAATTGTCAAATAAGTAGAAAGAAACAAATAAATGAGCCAAAAAAAGGATAATCAAGCAGCAAATTTCGATTGCATTTTGCTGACTCAATGCACATGTGGAGGAGAAAGAGAAAGGAGCTTTTCCATATGCAGAATTAAGGCAAAAAAAAAAAATGGTATTGATGATTGAAAATTAGGGGAAACCATATATATGATTCTACTCCAATTTTGAACAGCAAGGCTAATAATACATAAATATATCAAAAGATTGAACTACATAAACGCCGAATTACAAAAATGATAAGCATCCTATGCAAATTAATGGGATAAATGCATATAAAGTTTACTTACAAGTTGTGATTGTCAAAGATGACCTTCACGTTGGGCTTGTACAAAAATTCAAGTGAAATTCGTAACGTATTATAAAATATCAAAAAAAAAAAAAAAAGAATTTAGAGATAATGAGAGAATAATATTTTATTTCTCAATTTCATAAGCATAGCAATGAGATTACAAAAATGCCTATTTATAGGCATTTGGATAAAGAATGAAAAGATATCTCTATTAATATGGTAACCTAAAATCAATAATCATTAATGATCTCAAAAGTTAAAATTTATCATATCATTAAATAGTTATCTAAAAAGTCAATAATCATTTTTGAATATGATCTATCCAAATCTCATTGCATTTTCAACAAAAGAGAATTTCTAAGACACATGAGTATTGATATTTATAGAGTTATGGTTATTATACTTTTATTTAATCATCATCGTTTTATTATTTATGAAATAGTAAAATAATGTTGAATGGATATTCAGTAACTACAAATCTATAAATATCAACGTCATGTTATCATAGAGAATTAATCATAATTTTTTTTCCTGCAGTGACTCCCAACCTGATTCTTTTTTTTTTTTTAAATATTATACTAATCGGTATTCAAAATTATATTCTAACTAATTAAGTTTGAACACTTATCAAATTCATTTTAATAAATAATTATTCTAACATAATTTTTTTTATTTTTAAGTTTTCAAACTTACTTGATTCTTGAGAAAGTGAAGAGATGGAACATTCTGATCTGCCGAGTCTTTACATTAAAATATATAAACTAATTAAAATAGTCGGCTAAGAAAAACCATTCAAATACAACCTTGACAGAATTGGAAACAAATTGTTTCTGAAAAAAAAAAAAAAGGAATTGAAAATGCATCTTCACATTCAAAGCCCAGATCAGAGATATTCCTCTCTTTTTTTGAACTTCAAGATTCGATATTTGAAAATTACAATGAAAAACTTTTGAGTTCACACACAGAATTTACGGGTTTAATTATCCAATATGAGTGGCTTGTGCATTGTTGTCTGATAATTTTTTTTTATTGGACTAGTTGGTGTTAGAGTTTTGTATTATTAATCTGATTCGAGTACTGTAGAATCTATCAAGGGGTTCACTTTTTTAAATTTTTTTCTTCATTCTTAGAATTCAAACTCAAAATCTCTAATTAAGATGGTAGAATGTTTGATCACTCAATCCAGAAAAATTTAATTTTCATTAGATATCTAATATTTCCCATACTATTAAAAAAATTAAAGAGTTAGGTAAGCACCTTTATGTTTTGTTTCATAATCATTTAATCACAAGGGGCCCTACTTGGAAAATATAAACTTTTTGCTATTTTTTATTTAATTTATAAGGTTTTTTTTTAACAAAAAATAGAAGATATAATAGTTTGAAAGTAGGAGTTAAGTTTTTCTATAAAAAATTAGAATTATTATTATATTGATAATTTTTATATTAAATATTTTATACAATCTGAATTTGAAAATTTTTGGGTAGATATTCATATAACACAATCTGATCCACGATGGAATGGTCGGCATTTGAAGTGTTTTGTGATTAGAAATCCCTATTTAGCTCCAGCTTGTTATGCAGAACAACTTTTGAAAAGGTGACTTAGTTAATCTCACGGGTTACTTTTCACCAACTCCTTTTTTTTTTTTTTTTGCAGGTTTGAAATTAGAATACAATAAATTTAACAAATAAATAAACAATTTGTTAAATTGAGAGAACTTTTTGTGAGGCATTATATAATGGATTAGAGAGAGAGAGAGAGAGAGGTGACTTTCGATTGAACTAGACCAATACATAACATCATTGTCTAGTAGCAAGAATCACATATTTATCCCGCAACATGGTTGCTCATTTTTTCAAGTGTTAGCTAAAGTTTTTGGTTCCCATGCAACATGCAAATTAATTAGTGATGTCCAATGCCACCACCCCAACCACCGCCTCTGCCACCTCCAAATCCACCACCACCACCACTGCCACCACCCCAGCCACCGCCACTGCCACCTCCAAATCCACCACCACCACCACTGCCACCACCCCAGCCACCGCCACCGCCACCTCCAAATCCATCACCACCACCGCCGCCACCTCCGAATCCACCACCACCTCCAAATCCATCACCACCGCCGCCGCCACCTCCGAATCCACCACCACCTCCGAATCCACCACCACCACCAGCACCTCCTCCAAATCCACCACCAAAGCCACCACCTGAGCCGCCTCCTACTCCACCCCCAATGCCGCCACCTTTACCAAATCCTCCACCAATGCCGCCCCCCGAGCCACCTCCAATGCCGCCACCAAATCCACCGCCTTTCCCAAAACCTCCACCTACACCACCACCATTGCCTATTCCACCACCACTACCACCGCCTATTCCCCCACCAACACCGCCGCCTTTTCCAATTCCACCACCGATACCATCACCTTTTCTTCCACCAACACCTCCACCAACTCCACCACCTTTGCCAAATCCTCGTCCAGCACCACCACCAACTCCTCCCCCTACGCCACCACCAATGCCACCACCTTTTCCACCACCAACACCTCTGCCAACTCCACCACCTTTGCCAAATCCTCTGGCGCCACCACCACCAACTCTGCCACCCACACCACCACCTTTTTCATATCCTCCTCCTACACCTCCACCAACTTTGCCTCCTTTCCCTCCATTGTAACCACCACCAAGTCCACCACCTTTACCAATGCCCCCACTGTGTCCACCACCAACTCCGCTACCTTTTCCACGATGTCCCCCAACTCCACCGCCTTTGCCAGCACCTCCACCTACACCACCACCCTTGCCAATGCCTCCGCCAACTCCACCGCCCTTGCCAATTCCGCCTCTTACACCACCACCTATGCCGCCCCCTGCGCCCCCACCTTTATCACCACCCTTGCCAATGCCTCTACCTGCACCACCACCAACTCCACCACCTACTCCACCACCCTTGCCATATCCACCCCCAGTGCCTCCACCTATACCATCACCCTTTCCAATGCCTCCACCTGCACCACCATTAACTCCACCACCCTTGCCATATTGACCCCCTGTGCCCCCACCTATACCACCACCCTTGCCAATGCCTCTACCTGCATCACCACCAACTCCACCACCTAATCCGCCACCCTTGCCATATCCACCCCCTGTGCCGCCACCTATACCACCACCCTTGCCAATGCCTCCACCTGCACCACCACCAACTCCACCACCCTTGCCAATTCCACCACCTACTCCGCCACCCTTGCCAATGCCCCCTCCTACACCACGGCCTACTCCACCACCTGCACCACCACCACCACCACCACCAACACCGCCACCAAATCCTCCACCAATTCCACTACCTTTACCAAACCCACCTCCTATACCACCACCTTTACCAAACCCACCTCCAATTCCACCACCCTTACCAAACCCACCACCTCCACCACCACCAAAACCACCTCCGCCTCCAAACCCATCACCGTACCCACCTCCAGCCCCGAACCCACCACCAAATCCACCTCCCTTACCAGAATAAAACTGCTCATCTTCATCACCATCATTCTTCTTCAAACTAGGCACTTCTCTAGAGACAACGTTCAGTACAAGTACATTGAAACAGAACAACAACAAAAGTGAAACCGATCCCAAAGTCCCACGTATCATCTTTGAAAAGAATTTCTTTAGAAATGAGCGCCTTTCCTAGCTCCTTGACGACACGAGGGGGTTTTATAGAGACTCAAGTTTTAGGGCCTTTTGCATTATTGAATGATGTCCAACCACTAACTGCTCGCCATATGTAATTAATTGAAGGGAGAGCTAGCAGGAAGGGATTGAGAGAGAGATGATCATATCGTTTGATATTAATGGGGAGGGGGGGTTTATCATGCTTCCGAATCAATGAACACACAGATATAGAGATCTAGTGGACACTCATTTCTAAGAAAATATAAACGCTAATTTTTTGCACTCGCATGCATAGGTAAAATTTCAGTAGTGTCGTGTCCTGGTAGGCCCTCTATGCTTTCGGAAAATGAATGCTATTTCTTGACTAAAAAAGTAGTCTTGAGGTATTATAAATGTGGTTTATTATTTGAGAACAAAGGAGAAATTTTTCTATATTGATTTTCATAATTTAGATGATTGACCACTTTTAACAATTTTACACCATAAAAGACTTAATTCTTATAAGATCTCAAGCATATAAAACTTGACAAAAGCTATTCTTCTATTTATTTGAATATCTTGGACAAAATTCTTCGAACTATTTCCAAACTATACTAGTTAATTATTTGAGAAAATATCTCACTCCGATATATAATGCCATTTTATTAGTATTTTGCTTCACAACAAATTAAATATTTTCAATTGCTATTTATAATAAGTGTAATAAAATAGTAAAAATTCATAATTAGACATAATATTATTAATTTTAAATGGTAACACATCCATAATTGATAGGTCGATGGTGTTTTAGCCATTTTATTCGTAATGAAGATCATGCCCCATAATTTTAGGGAAACATTTAAACATTTTTGTACTCATGGGATTGGTTGTAATTAGATCACTATTCAAGAGCCCCTTTTTTCTATAGAAGGAGATTATAAAATGATCAGCGATTATTAAATGATAATTAGATAATCACTAACAACATATTATGCACCTCAAATTACCACCGACGGAGTAAAATAAGTATGTGTCGGGTTTGGTCCCCGAACATTCAATGAGCATTAATCCTCGAAGCATGGAAAAATAGCAACTGCCGCTTATTTAGTTATCAGTAGTGTAGCATTAACTAGAAGTGCATGAATAAATATCGAGTCATATCGTACATACACGTTAGGTTTGGAGACAATTTAACTTGGGTTCACATCGAGGTGGTTGTGTGCGATTGCTAAGAAAAGCATAGAGACGGAGAAGCAAGGCTCTCATGCAGTACTAACGTCATGTGACTTTAGTGATAGATCACTAAATTTCTTTAATCAAGATTTCGAATTCGAGTTTTCAAAATAAAAAAACAGATATCGAAAGAGTCATATCTTAAATTGGACTTTATAACTATTCGAATCAGGAAAAAAAAATAGCCCTCATGCATTTGTTATATTTTGGATAATTTTTCTTTGCTCTCTTCTTGCGCTTCTCCTCCATGCCATGCCATGTACTTGGTAGATGAAGAATTTATTGCTTTTTGTTGGAGGAAAAAACAATTATAGAACAAATGATCTTGAGGTATGAGGTGCATTTTAATTGGCAAGATTAAGGCCAGTATGAAAAGTGAGCATGTATTAATGCTTTGTCCTTGATTCACTTTTGAAAATCTATGCCAACTAATGTTCTTTCTTCTTACTTCCTCTCTTGTATTCTTGTTTTCTCCCCAACTACTATGGAATCTCTTAAAGTTCACACTTGAAATAGAAACTAAGTAGCCACTTACACTTTTACTTTAATTGCTCTTATTAATAATCAAGGGTTTTGATTTAAGTGGATTAACTCACATATTATTCTCTCAGTCCCATTTTGTTTTTTTTTTTTTTACACAAATTAAGAAATACGATAAATGATATATCATATCGTTCAAATCGGCAATAATGCTACAATACTGCCTTTTTGAAGCAAAGAATTGTGATTGATTAGTTATTATGATGAGAAAATATCAACAAATTATTAAGGAGGAATACGTGAAAATCATCCGCGCTCAAAATCGATGAAGCGATAAACAAATGAAATAAAATGAATTTAGTAAGGTATAATAGGAAATTTAATATTTTGAAACATTTCAAAATATTAAGTCAACAAATATTTTGGGACATTTAAACAAAATAGAATTGAGGGAGTAATTGTCATAAAAGTTATAAATTGGGAATTACCTTCTTTGCACTACCAAGCTAAAAAATAAAACCCTAATCTCGAAATTTAAAATGAGAATTTTTGCAATGGCTATACGCCGATCGAAACACCAATTACAAAGACCAATTATTATTTATAATTTTACTAACCATGCAGAAAAGTCAATAAAGCGTCAGGGTAAAATCCAATAAAGTACCCGGGTAAAATAGTAAAAGCAATTTAAAGAATTTTTGTGCTGCAATATATAAATTTTGAATTGTATGGTGAGTTTGTAGATTCGTTGAGAAAAGGTTTTTTTTTTCTTTTTTAATCTACATGATCAAAGATAATTGGTTAAATTTGATTTGAATCGAATTAAATTTTTAAAGAGTAAAACTCAATACTTATTTTTATTATATATAAAAACTGAAATCAAAATCTTGTTAAAAAAAAAAAACATATTTGGTAAAAAAAAAGATTTTGTTTTAAAAGTGAAAGAGTGATTCGCTGTATATTTATCGCATGACTGAATATAAAGAAAAAAGAAAAAAGGTTCTGTGGATGCAGAGTTTTACGTGATAATGAATATGCAGACCTAGGCCCAGAACGGGTGCACCCTGAAATAGGCCTCAACTAGGGTTCGTGGTTTGAGTGAATTAAAATTTTAAAATAAATTTTTAAAATTCAATATGAAAAAGCGCAAATGCCAAAAAAAAAAAAAAAAGGCATATCAAGGAATTGTGAGTCCAGTGCTCAAACAAAATCTGGCTGAGGGTGGATGCACAATCAGCCTCGTGGATAAAAAATATTAAAATTTTTAATTAAGTATTAAATTTAAAATTTAAAAATTATAAAAATTACGTTACATATAATCGTATAATAAGCACATAATGAATTATTTTTTTTGTATTTTATTAAAAAAAATTATGTTCGACAATATTCTATCCAAATTATGAATACCCATTGAATATAAAAAAAATAATAAATGTAACCAAGCATTTGGTTTAAAGTATCGAACAGAAGCGGAAAGACAATAGAGACGAAACAAAATAGAATAAGACAATAGAGATGAAACAAAATAAAAAGACCAAGACAAGAATTTAGAAAATATATGTAGGAAAATTAAAAAAAAAAAAATTTTAAATTTTCTGTCTCCATCTCTGTCCTTTGTGTCCCTAAAATGGAGATATAAAAATTAAATTTTGCCTTGGACGGAGAACTTTTGATTTATTTTTCTTAATCTTTGTAAACTAAAAATGATTTTTTTTTTTTTTTTGCCTTGTATTTGTTTTTCCCTATCGTACTCCCAATCAAATCCTACATGGGTCTCTTGAAAAACCCTAAATTATACTTGTCCATTTCATTTTATACTCCAAACCAAACCCCTAGTTAGGTTCCTTAACAATCCTAAATTTAGGATACTAACACTAGTATAGTAGAAGGTCACTCAATGTACAATTGTATCATTTACTATCTCGATCACACACTAGAAGAAGAAGAAGAAGAAGAAGAAGAAGAAGAAGAAGAAGAGTTCACGTTTTGATAAAAAAAAATATTTACCAATTAGGTCTAATTAAAGGTCACTCCATATTGCACACACACCAGAAGTAGAAAAAGAAGAAGAGTTCACATTTTGATCAAAAATATTTTCCAATCAAAAAGAATAAATTCCCATTAATTAGTCATTTTAATAAGGTCTGATCTTTTTCTTTTCCAATTAATCCCTGTCTCCTGGTGTGTTTGAGATATACTTTCTAAATTTCTATCAGATAATGACATCACATTTAATATATAAATGATTTCAGATAATGACATTATGTTTAATATTGAAATGACCTTGGAAAATTTATTTCAATATTAAACATAATGTCATTATCTGGCAGACATTTTGAAAGCACATCTCAAAGTCACCAGGAGAGACGGGATTAATTGGGAAAGAAAAAGATTAGACCTTATTAAATGATCAATTGATGGAAATTTTTTCTTTTTGATTGGAAAACATTTATTGATCAAAAGTGAACTCTGTCATCTTCTTTTCTTCTATTGTGTGTGTGCAAGGAGTGTCCTTTAATTAGATGCAATTGTACCATTTAGAAACTAAAAAACCCTTTTGATCAAAGTCACATTTAGAAACTAAAAGTTTAGGGTACTAATTTCAGTCGAGTTTAACTTTAATTTTGTCAAATTAGACTTAATTCGATCGAAACTACACAACACTCGAATAGAATGTGTATTGGTTGGTTAAAAAAAGTTATGTCTTCATGACTTATTTTGCACCATGTAATTACAGTTTGGGATCATATGCCATTTCACTGGTTCAATGGTGCATTTTACGGTCTAATAGCTGTGACTTATATTATTATTATTATTATTTTTGTTATAAAAAGATATAATTAAATAACATAAAATAAAAAAAATATAAAAGTATCTTGAGGGACGATGTGACACATATTTAAGTTAGTAGCTACTTGCATGATTAGTTGGAGGCCCTCCAGTACTAGTCCTTCACCAACTGAGCTTTGCCATAACTTTGCATGCTCAATTTCCGAACCCAATGATGCATTATTGCAAACTAAACATCATTTGTCTTGATCATCAACCCACAATCATTGTAGGGGGGACCAAAATTTTGAATCGATAGGCTAAGCTAGGTCTTACTAGAATGCAAGTTTTCCATCTTCTGAAACAAATGACGACATCAACCTGTTTCCGAAAAGTCATGCCATCAAATCTCAGTCTCCATGAAAGTGATAGATGACCCACCCACTTGACTGCAAACCTTATTGTCCCCTCCCAACATTTTTGCAAAACTTAAGGTTTGAGATTGTTCCAGTTATATCTTTTGGTGAAATTTACTGCTCTTGTGCTTCAATTCGTACATCTCGTGAACTCTGAGCTCATAAAAGAAATGGAGTTGAATCTATTAACCCTTTTCGAGGTCTAATATGAATAGGAGACATATTTGCTACTAAAAATCAAGTACAAAAATCAGTGGCCCTTTTATGTATCCTAAGTTATGATCAATCTAGATAGCTCGAAAGCTCTTTGTACTAGGTTATTCTAATCTGATTTCACTCTATTTATATATCTAATAAAATTAGATATAGATCGAAAAATTAACGTTCTTAATGGAATATTCTAGTGATCACAACTTCTCTACCGTAACTTAAAAATCTCAAATTTAAATTTTCATATAAAAAAAAAATCAAAAAATTGACCAATTCAAAGCACCACCGGCATATTTTTACTATAAAGTATATTTTAAATATATTTTATATTCATATATATTATTATCCAAATTTATATACTTGATAATGACGTCATATTTGTTTCTTCATTTGAAGTATATTTAGTCTAGCCTCATAGACAAATCGGGCAAGACCTTATTACATTTACAAACAAATAAGGTCCAACTTAGTTTTTTAGCACATTATAAGTCACAAACTAGAGAAATAATTTTTGTAATAAATCTCACCTACTAAGATTTTAGTCTAACTTGACGTGACTTATTTCTACCCCTTATCATTTTTTTTTATTTTTTTATTTTATAATAAATCGATATTCAGAATTATATTTTTATTAATTTAATTAAAACATGTAAAGTTTTATTTAAAAGAAATTTTTTAAATATAATATTTTTTATTTTTAGATTTAAAATTTAATTAAATAATTTAAAACTCTTAAAATGTACGATCGGTTGGCATCCCTTATCCTTCTTTACTCACAATTGTCTCGTGGGACACTTTGGTGCGGTGTCCAAACATGAAAGTATCCCCGATATTTCTTGAGTCCCCACAGCTGTAAATTCCACAACCTAAAATGCAGCAGGTCATAAAGGATCACCAAAAAAAAAAAAATGATCTTTTGTCAACAAAAAATGTTAGTGGTGATTAAAATTCTGACCATTAATAGTAGTCATTAGAGATAAAAAAAATTTTATCACTATATTTTGGTTATCAATTTTAATGACGAATATGAAAAAATTATCATTAAATGATATGACAAGAAAAAATCCATCAATTCAAGTATCATTAATGACCAAATTTGATGACAATAATTTTTTTGATCATTAAAATTTGATCACTAAATGATATTACACAAAAAGGCATTTGGTGACTTTTAGTGACAACTTTTTTTGTCACTAAACTTGTGATCAATTCTTATAATTTTTAGTGACGACAATCGTCGTCACTAAATATGTATAATTGTTATCACTAAAAGGGTTCTAATCCCATATCGGATAACAAAACAAAATTCAATATACATATAAGTATCCTTGAAGCAATAACAATTAGACGGTCTAAAGACTGACCCAATTGCACCCTTAGGCGTCGGCCCGGTCCGATCTGAAGAGCGGCCCAACCGCACCGTCGGCGTCGGCCGGACCACCAGATTTCGACACCGGCGGGACCGCTGGATTCTGACACAGGCGGGACCACCGGATTCTGGCACCGGCGGCCAAAGCCAGCTGGCTACCGAAAGTGGTCCTTGCCGTTGGCGGCTCTTGGCAATTTCAGGTTGACCATCGATCCCTTTTAGTAACTACTTTCTTGGTCACCAAATATCGTCACTAAATGTGTTGATCGATATATTTTTAGTGATCACTTGTACTTTTAGTGACTAATTTGGTAGCAATTTTTTTGGTCACTAATCTGGTGACGAAAAAAATTTTGATCACTAAAGTCGACTTTTTAGTGACAAATTTTTGTATTTTGTCACCAATGATCTTTAGTGACGGAGCTTTGGTGACCATTGAGTAACGACATTTTTATGATTATTAATACGATTTAGTGATAATATTTGGATCTTTAATGACCAAAATGTTTCTGTCACTAAAGGTCATTTTTTTGTAGTGGATATAGTACAAAGATATAGGAATCTTAGGGTAAGTTTGGTTCGCAGAGGGGGAGGGGGAGGGAGAGGAGAAGGGTGAGATTTACTTTACTTGTTAGAAATAAATGCATTTCCTTCGTTTTTATTTGGTAGGAATGGAAGAGAAGGAAATAAGTGATACTTTTTGTGTTTGGTTGGAGTGAAAAGTAGAAGGAAATAATACCTAATTTACTATTCTACCATTGTAAAATAATATTTTTAATACTTATTAATATATGATTTTTTTATTTTTTAATTTAAAATATTTTTTTAAAAATATAATTTTTTTAAAAAATAGTTATTTAATATATTTTTCTTATTTTTTATAAATTATTTTTATTGTTATTTTATTAAATAAAATTAGAATATTAATGTTAAAAAATAAAAAGAGTAAAAAAAGTAAAATTAGAAAAAATAATTTGTCCAATAAAATTGATGAAAGAAATTAAATTTTATTAATTTATATTAAATAAAATTATAATAGAAAAAAATAATAGATAATTTTATAAATATTAAAAAACAATAAAGGTAAAATCGTTTAAAATTTTTATTCCCTTAATTTCCGTTCACTTTAAGACAAAAATAATTTATTAATAGGAAGAAAAAGGGATTACGCTCCCATTTTTACTTTTCCTCCGCTTTTACTTTTTTACCAAATAAGTGAATCTCCTATTTCCTTCTATTTTTTTTTTCTTTCACTTTTTATCCCAATCAAACTAGCCTTTAGGAAGAGGACTTTAAAATTCTAATTATTATTTTGTCGAGAAATTCGACAAATCTTTTGCTTGTATTCCGCCCACCAATCCTCTGTTGGGCCAACGTTTGGGCTACAAATCTCATCCCAAGTCCAGTCAGTCACAGGGTTAAGCCCAAGCCTGACAGAGCCTTTATAATAGAAAGAAAAATTGGTGGATTGCGTTGGGCTCCACCTCATCATGTATTCGTGGGTTGGGTATAGTATCATCATGAATTCTTCACTTTCCTTTTCCTTCACATAGGTAATGATATTTGGATTCGCGAGGGGGGAAAAGAAATCAGTGAAAGAAAAAATTTGGTATGGCATGTTCAAAATTCAATCACATGATACACAAAACTAAACCGTATTAAATATAATCGTTTCAATAATAAAATTTTTTCAATTTATTATTAGATTACTTAAAAATCGAATCTTTATTGATTAATCTATGTGTTGTGAATGTAGTGGTAGAATATTAAAATTTTTTAATTAAAATTTTAATTTTAAACTTTGAAAATAAAAAGATAAACATCGAGTGAACTTGTCCTTAAATCGGTTAGTCGGTAACTCAGATACCGATGGCTAAATTAAAAAAAAAACTTTATCGATTAAAATAGTTTTTATCGATGGATGCAATGGAACTATGTGTTGCATACATCTTCAAAATAAAGATCCTTTTCGCCCATGAAATTAAATAGTAAAGGATAAGGTGTTTGACATTCTCATTAAAAAAAATATGAATTCAAGTTATCGTATAAATATAAAATAAAATAAATCTTTACAAGAGTTTTTACACTCTTATTTCTTACTTTTGTACAGATTTATTGGAATACAATTTTCTCTCAAACTCATTTGACATATACAAGTAAAAGAAGAACCTCTTTTAAATTTTTGTTGCTTTTTATTTTCTCTTTTGGAGAATGTGGAAATGAATCTTGTCGTACTGTAGTATTTATAGGTTTGATTCCTTCGATTTGCTTTGACTATAATATCAACTTATATAGATTTTTTTTCTTTTTTTTCTTTTCCTCGTCCTGGAAAGCTATAAGCTAATATTAATTTAATGATAAACCATGGGAAATAAATGTTTTTAGAGATAAAAGATTTGACCATGTTTACACACTATGAGAAGGCACATACCAAATCATGAGGGACTTTAGCTGTTGTCTGTTAAACATGATTCATTGTGTATAAGACACAAATGACCAAAATTTAATACATTTAACCAATATTTTATTTTTACTAGAAAAATTTTGCAATTTAGCTTACAAAAGTCAAAAGCAAGAAAATATGGAAGAAGAACTATATAATAGAGTAATCATTCTCATTTAATCATTAAATAAATTGAAATTATTAAAATTTAAAGTCATCTCTTAAACGAAAAGCGAATGCACAATTTACAGGTTAGTTTGCCTGAATATGCAATTATGAATACCTATGTTGGGTCCCAAGGGAATAATTTAATAATCATAATTTTTCTCTCTTAATATTAAAATTTAGAATTCAAATCGTTGTATAACAAAAAAAAAAGAAAAAATGAATACCCATGTTGGCTAAAGGGATCCCATGTCGTGTGCTGCATGCCATGCCAATGCCATCGCATCAACATGTCATTTTGAATTTGAATTTCATAGCGATCAAAACCTAAAACTCAATCTTTGCTTCATAAAGAACCAACAATTAGGGCGAAGAGCTCACTTCTCAATTATTTTGTTCCTGTGTGTTCTCATAGGGTCACTTAAGTAGTAAAGATTTCTTATTTAAATGTCTTTTCTGAAGTCTCATGTTCGAACATTCATAGTATGCATATTTCCATGATTTTTATGGTCCCTATATATATATATATATATAAAAAGTGTGTTCTTGTTTTCTCCCCCAATATAGAAGATTTTTTTTTTGTGTAATTAATATGCGATGACCTATTAATATATTGAAATTATTATCAAGAATATTTTTCTTTATAATTAACTGCGGATTTTCACTCAAATTTTCAATCAAATAATTTAAAAATTTTACGTTACATTAGATGTCACTAAAAAAGATACCCATTTACCATTTGATGAGTGGTATGCGCCTAAAATTGTGCCACGAGTTCTTTAATTCAATATATTAGGAGAAGAAATATTACATAAAGAAAATATATATATGCCATAAAATCATATTATTACTATAGAACCAGTTTTTAGAGTACGAGATACAATCGTATTAAATGCTTTCTGGATTTTTATTAAAATCATTGAGATAAGGTAAAAAATTAAATTAGATTGATTTTTTTTTAAATCATTAATATAATGGTAAAATTAATTTGTTAGAAAATTTTGATTTTTATTTTTGAAAATCACTTTATCATAAATATAACATAAATAAAAATAAAATAATATAGAGATAAATTAAGTATCAAATTGATGTTTAGTTTTATCTTTTAGGCTGGTAATAAGGTAGTTCCATCAAACCAATGACTTTAGTTTAAAATCAGCCTATTTATGTTTTAGATAACTTTTATAGACTTTGACCAAAACCAGGCTATGAATTAACATTTGCTATTTTATTTCAGTAGGATTTTTTTTTTTTTTAATTTTATGTGTTGCCAAAATCTAAGAAAACAAAGGCAACACGATAGAAGTGTAATGCTAATCGGGATGCAACAACAGATCCTTATAAGCTAAATAAACACCAACAGAGGAAAAAAAAACAAATGCCAGCATGGGTGAGACAGGCTTATCGGTACATAAAGTGTTTTTCGATTTAGTATAGAAGTAGGGAGAGAATAAACATATATATATACATCAAAGGTGAGAGAAAAGAACAAATAAAAAAAAATGCCAAAACCTCATAACAGCAGGAGCGCCGACATGAACCAACCTCCAGCCTCAAACTGTTAAGAGTGCAATCCAACTACCCTTCTTGACGAAGTATCCTCACAACAAGTCAACCTCATCAACGAGCAAAAGCATTGACAAGGGTATGAGGGCTTTTCCTTTTGGTGATAAGACTCAAATTGGTGAGCACTTTTCCTCTTAGTGATAAGAGTCAAATTGGGGGTAGAAGATAAGGGTATGAGGACTTTTCCTCTTAACAAATATATGTTGAGATAAGACGCTTGCAGATACAACTAAAATGGTATTGGCGTGGTGATAAGGGGCATTTAGGTTCCAACCGGTACCCAACGCATTTACTTTTTTTTTTTTTAATAGAAATCGAATTTAGATGGTATTAAAGGAGAGAATTATTGTTACTGGACTGTCTTCTTAGATATCCCAACACATGTATTATAATAATTTATTATACACTCATTTGAAAATTTTTCATACTTTTATGAAGATATATTTAATTTTAATATGAATTATTACAAATGAAATAAAAACAAAGTACATCCAAAATAGAGTCCAAATAATATTCAATATCAAAATATGAAATTCAGTTTTTTAAATAGGTTTTATTCATATATAAAAATTTTTTCGATGATTTAGTTTTTTTTATTATTCATTAAATTTATTGATACATATTCAAATATCAGTAATTGATATTTAGATAATTTTAAAATGGATAAATTATAATTTACCCCATGTGATTTGATCGAAATCCATAAACTACCCTTATAGAAAAGAAATTTACATTTTTACCCCTATGGTTTAAAAAAAAAAATTAGGAAGTTGATAGAATTTGATGAAATTCTACAAAATTTGACAAAATAATGATTATGCCCTCACTCACTTTCTCTCTATCCTTCCACATTCATTTTCAACCTCTGTTACACTAAAAAAACCGCAAAAAATCCCAAAAAAAAAAAGAAAACCATTATTTTCACATTCACACTCATGTTCCAAAATTCCAAAAAATAAAAAAACTATCTCTATTTTCCTCCATCTTCTAGAAAACCAAGAAAAAAATCCAAAAATGAAAAAAAAAACCTCACCGCTGCTTTATCACCTGTCATCGCTACTGCTTCACCCACTTCTAAACACCCTAAACCCTCTTCCAAGCTCCTCTCTCCTCTCCTCTCTCGCTTGTAACAACAAGCCCCTTTCTCTCTCTCCTTATCGATAGTAGCAAGCACCACCATTTTATACTCGATTCGTTTCCTCTTTCCTCTTCCCTCACCTTAAAATTCAAACAAAACTCATCCCTCATCAGTGGCTTCTGAGATTCCCAGATCTGAATCCTCCATCAACAGTGAGCTCTACAACTCAACAATTGCTCAACACCTTCAATCCCGACGAGATTCCAGAAATTCACAAATCAACGATGAGATTCCCAGATTGACATGCTTCTTCCTTTGCTATAAAATCAACACCATCAACCCATCTCCTCTCTCACTAGCAACATCAACGGCTAGATTCCTAGATTCTTAGATCGACATACTTCTTTCTATGGATGGTCAACGACAATTGTAATTGGGGCTCAATGACTACTAAGAGCACTTTCGTTTTGGATTGTGAAATTAGGGGAGGAATTACTAAGGACCGAAGCCAAATTAGGGGAGGAATTAGTAATGTTCTAGCTCTCAAAGGATGTGAGAGAAGAGGAGAGGGGGGGAAAGAGGAGAGAGATTGTGAAATTAGGGGAGGAATTTCAGAGGACCGAAGTCAAATTAGATTTGACTCTCGAAGGATATGAGAGAAGAGGAGAGGAGAGGAGAGAGGAGGAAAGAGAAGAGGGAGAATGTGTAATCTTTTTAATTGGGGATAATTTTGAAAATAAAAATTAATTTTACGAGTCAATTCAGACTTTTTGCGCGTGGATCTCAATTTTCTTAATTTTGATTATTTTCGTCACTTACCTTTTTTTAAAACCACAGGGTAAGAATGTGTATTTTTCTACTATATGGATAATTTGTAGATTTTGGTCAAACCACAAGGGTGCAAGTACTAATTTACCCTTTTAAAAATTAAATCTGTTGGTCCCTATGCAACTAAGAAGGGAGGTTGAATTTGTTGGCTTCAAATTTATAGATTTTACTTCACTTAAAATCTAATTTAAAATCGAAGACCAAATTATATAAAATAAGCAAATGTAAGTGCATAAATTTAAGGAGTAGAGATAGAGAGATCAAATTCAATTTATAGCGGTTCGGCCTTTGCCTACGTCTACTCTTCCAGCTCAGCAAGTCAGGGTCCAGCGATATCTAGTTTTCACTATGTAATGAGAGTTACAAAAACAAGTACAATACTCTAATATTGACAATCTGCACTTTTCACATTTGGAGATAGACTTAGTCCAACATTAACCCAATTCAAACCCTCACACATCTAACCTATCAATCTAAGAGAATGTTCTTTACACTCTCCTTAGAATTGTAAGACTATACAAGATCTAAAACAATAGTTACAGAAATGAAGAAACTGATCTGGCAGCAGGAATGCAAATAAGTCATTAGAACTTTGTGATTAAGTAGGAGTTTTTGGGTTCTGTTTCTCTCAACTCAATACTTGATTAAACTCTGTAAAAGCTTTTGAACAAAAACTGATTATAGCTCTTTAAAGTCAACTTCAAGTTGCATCTAAAGTTCTCTTATATCGAGTTGATATATGGCTTTCAAAACCCCTTCAGAACCAGTTGACAAAGGAAAATTACAGTTTCAGATTCTGAATTTCAGCCTACTTTGAGATCTAATATCTCACTCCCAACACCTCAAAAAATCTCTGTAAAATATGTTGTATAATTTCTGTATATAGCACTTTAAATCCCAAAAAGTGAGCTCCCAAAACTGGTCACGAATATGAAGATATAAAACTGTAAAATTGGCTCATCAACACACTTATTGCAGTAAAAAAATCAGTTTAACTTCCTTATCTTGAGCTTGATTTTCTCCACCAAACTCTTTGAATTTTACTGCTGTTATTTTTCAAATTCAAACACCAACAATCCTCTTAAAGTGTGGAGAATTCAAATTTTAAATAATTTAGTTGATGGAGAAATTATATGTGATCAAAAACCTCCAATAAATCAGCCTTAATTTCAGAAAACTTCTGAACCTTGAGTTTTACCTTGAACAAATAATTGGATTTTACTTGAATTTGAATCATCAACTTGAATAGTCTTACTGGTCAAGTACAACACCCAATCTGTACTCAACATGCTGAGTTAGATCTTGAAAATAAAATAAAATCGTAAAAGAAAACACAGTTTTGATTTTCAACTACTTCTACCCTTTTCGCTGCTTCTACCTATCTTGTTTCTACCCAACTTATATGATAGAATTTTCTAACCAATTCTATATCTTGAAACTTTATATAAATAAGTTTGTATTACATATTCAAATGTCTGCACATTTGATAAATTCATTAATAACACATATAAAAATTTTATTATCATCAAAATATTATGATTTAACAATAATTTTCTTAACAAAATCAATTTAAACTATTAAATTATATAAATTCCTTCAAAGCGAGTAATTTAATAAAGCTAAGAATCTTGAATAAGCGGCAGAAAACAACATCAACAAGACTTTATTGACGGCTACTGAATTACCTTTTGATAAGTTTTGAAATGTTCACGTTTTTGTCTTCATTCTTTTCTCTTTAAAACTCAAAATCATAGGTTTGTTGAATTTAGGTACCATTTTTATGAAATCAAAACAGCTGAATGGAGAATAAAATACCAATTTTAGGAAGATTTTCCTTGAATGTTTTTTATTTATTTTTAATTATTTTTAAGGACCCATCACAAATATCGTCTCCTTGTCCTTTTCGGCAGTATATATCCCAAACATCAACCTAGACCCTTATAGAAAAGTATATAATTTTATAAAAAGTATGTCTCTTCGGGGACGATTTAAGTGGTAGAGTCTCCTCACTTTCATCTTTTATTTTTCATTTCGATTCTGCTTATTTATATCTCCTTGCATAAAAAAAATATATATATTTTATAAAAAATATGTTTTTCAATTTATAATATCTATCTAAAATAATTTTTCAAAAATTATTGATATTATATTTATAAAATTTTATATTTCAAGATATAACAATAATATAAAAAGAAATATCTTAAAAATAAAATAAATTTAATTAGTATAAAATTATCTTATTTTAGTTATCCACTGAATTTTATCGGTTACACCAAACAAACCATAAGTCCTTTAATTAGTAAGACAAAGAAAAAGGAATGGTAAGAAGGAAAATTAAAGAAACAAATTGGTAAAAGATAAAACGAATAACTTAGCAAGCAAATAAATAAATAAATAAACTAAAGAGAGTTGGGTATAAGCATAGATGCTATTGGGTTCACAATTAGAAAAGATTAATATTTTCAGTCGGAAAAATATTTTTCTAAAATCCAATTTTTTTTTTTCAGAAAATCTTATTTTCTAATATGATCTACATGTTTAAAACTGTTAAAATTTTTTCTGGAAAAAGTTCTTTTATTACTACCAAAAGATTTGCAACTTTTTACCAAATTTCATATTAAAAAAACAACCTAGGGTTTTCGATAGAACAAATGAAATTGATGAATTTTAATGACTTGGAACAAATGCAAATATTTTCATTATTAAAGCATGTCCCACGACACGACTAAGGATTAGGTGAATTTTGTCAATATCTTGTTCATGGTCTTATCTTATCTTATCCCTTTTTTTTTTTTTTTTTTTTTTTTTTTTTAACCTTGGCTAGAGCTACTGCCCAATATCCAATACTTTGTTTTGATTAATCTAGAGCGATCCACTGTTGGGCCAATTTCAGAGGAAGAGATTTTTCAACGTGATTTTTCCTTTTTTTGTGTTGAATCGAATCCAAACATGATTAAGAGGTCTCAACGTCTTTTCTGCTGAGTCAACCAAACGTTGATCTTATCTTATCTTATCTTATTATCACGGGCAAACATATAGCTACTTTATGGTAATTTTTTATACTATAGTAATTATTAATGCTGATTTAAGTGAATTAAAATTTTAGAATATTTTATTTTTTTTATTCCGAAATGTATAATTATTTTTACCAAACCGACACAGCCAGATCTAAGAAAACTGTAGCACTCATTGGGTTTAAGAGTTCATAAAAAGTATATAGATTTCTTTCAATTATTATACATTATTATTAAATAAAACATTTTTTTAAGTATCGAATGTCTGAGTTTTCCCTGTCATGTATGAATTATGAGTAAGACAAGAAATATAATTATTATGACTAATAGAACAAATTTTGTACAATATAGTTATCAGTGTGAAATAGCTTATTCATAGATTATGACTAATTAATTAATTTTTATTGGTATGACTTGTAAAACAAATGACCCTTGTTTAATATTAATTTTAATTTCAAAAGAATCAACAATATCATTTAATTTAAAAAAAAAATAAAATGTTTGATCAATTCCCATCAAAATTTGTTGATACATTAAACAAAACCGCATTATGTGATAAATTAATATATTTAATAAGTATCTATTAACTTTAAACTTATATTTAACATCGAAAATATTCTACCAATGTAATAAATTAAACTATCACATTTTATTAAGAGTTATTAGCAATATTTATCGCTAAAACTGTCAATTAGAAAAACAAATTGTTAAGAAATTGAGAAAATCATATATATATATATATATATATATATATAGTATATACATGTGTATATTCTGATTAATATATTAAAAGGAATTTTGAATTAAAAATGGAAAAAAGGTGGGGGAATGTTTAAAGTTTCATTTTCCTTTTTGCTAATTTCGAAATTCATAGTTTTTTGTGGATTTAAAATTGAATCCTATATATTTTTTCCTAAGTAAAAAATATTGAAATTAAAAATAAATTCCATGAAATTCATTTGATTCCAAACACATCTTTAATGATACAATCATGGATACAAAAATAATTGAGGCAACGACAATGATGATTCAACATACAAATTATGATAAAACGAGAATAGATAATTTATAACGGTGTTGGTCTAGTGAGATACAGTGTTAGATTTCTTAAATAATTCTTAAATTTGACATTTGAAAATAAAAAAAAAAATACAATGGAAGAATCGCCCCCTAAATATTAGAATCAAATTAGTTAAAATATGATTTTAGACAATGATAATGATAGTAAGTACCAAAAAAAGTATCTAATTGATTTTTGAACCAACCCACAAATAGCTTCTCCCAGCTCATACCAAAAGAGTGTGCAGCTATTGCAACTACTGGAGTCCTAAGTTGGGCCTCTGACCACTCCTTATACAGGTAAGATGACTAGCTCAGAAGAGCAGAAGCAGACTTTTGTTTTGATCGGCACACAATAATCTCGCTGCGGCGCTGCCGGAGACACCAACAAATCACACCGTGCACCACAAACAATCCTCTTGTCTCAGAGACTGAACCATAGATCACCACTCAAAGAAGGACAAGGTCAACCCCAGATTGAAACTGGATTGAGATGCCATCCAACATTCCTTTGCGAAAGAGCAGGAAATCAGGACATGATCACTGTGGCATACAGGACATGTTTCCACTTTAGAAGATCTGCGGTTGGTAAGACTCGCCCTTCAAACTAGGTATTTTTGCCTTTAAAGCAGCTTTGGGCACCCTTGATCTTTCGCCAAACAGAAGAATTAGAGGCACCGGGTTCTGTAATCTTTCCTATGAGGCATAGTTTATAAGCACTACGAACTAAGCAAACACCATCATCTTCCCCGACTGCACCAAGACATCCCTTACATGACAGACACTAAGAGGAATCTTATGTGTGAGACTCCTACCTCTGCTATTAAAGAGTCTTTCTACTAACTGAAACTTCACTGCTTACACCCTTGTTCAAAAGCTGGTCTGATACTGGGAGAGCTCACTGCTTACCCTTGTTTAAAAGCTGGTCCTACCTTAATGTCTTCCCGACAACCTACATCCCACCTACTGTCTTCTCGAGTTAGATCCTTTGCAGCCCAAATAATTCGGCTAGAAAACTCGGATTCCATAAAAGATGATCCAGGCAAATAACCCAGCCTTTGGAATCACTGCAACAAGAGGGTGAGGATTGTTTAGGAAAAACCATCATTGTTTGCCAAACCTAGCTAAATTAAAGAGAAAAAATAAAAAATAAAAATAAAATAAAAAATTGAAGCTATTTAAAGTCTAACCCACCATAAGCTCTATTTTTTTATCATGCTTGATTATCCCAAAAAAAAAAAGCAACAGAAAGAAAATATAAACATAAAAAATAAAATAAGCATGAAAATATTTAATTTTTATAAATAAAAATAATCAGTAGTGAAATTAATAATACTCTAACATGACTTTTTAGAATCTGCACCTTAATGACTCCTAGTAAAAATAACTCCCAATTCAAATATCTTTTCATATGCCTAACTTATTTTCATATATTTTTCTGTCTGATGGACAGATATACTTAAAAACATAATTTTAATATGGGTAGAAAACCCCAAGAAGAAATAAATATTTAGGGCTTGTATACTAAAAGTACACATATTTTTAGAAATAGAATTTTATACATATTTTTGTAAACAATTTTTATTAAATAAATTTGAAAAAAAAAATTGAGATTATGGTGAATTGACTTCCAATTTACTGCGCATTGTTGAAGACTACAACATGGAGATCATCCTTTTGATCCATAATCTAAAAAGCATTTGACAAAAATTTTAAAAATTATATTATTAATTAGTTTTTACTCAATGATTGGGTGCATTGAGATTACCACGCTACTCCTAAAATTCGACTAATGAATATCATAATAATAAATAAAAACCACCAAATATTATAATTAAATGAGTAAAAATAATATTGATGTATCAAAAACAACATATTATCAAGTTTTATTATAAATTCTTTCAATTTATTTAGCTTAAAATAAGTGAAAATAGCATTTATTATCATTAAAAAAGCATAACAATTTTAACAATGATTTTTACTAAAAATTAGAAAAATCTATAAATATTATGGTCATGACATGTCGCACTCTATACATAACATATTCAGTTATATATATTGTATATTATCATATATTGTTAGTGTATTGAGACCAAATCTTATGGGAGGAATTCTACCCCGTGGTGAAAAATAATAAAAGATTTAATACAATTGAAATATTTACATTAGAAAGATAGGTGATTTTTATTATTACTAAAATTTGCAGCTAATACAATGCATGCGAAAAATATATGGGTAATTCGAAAAAATAATTATGTTTATAAAGAAAGTAGAGAGATGGAGGGATTGAGAGAGATGTGAGTATTTATTTACATTGTAGTCTATTTAAAATTAAAAGAAAAATTAATGGGACATTCATAATCTGAATAGACCTTCAAAATTGGTTTGACGAAAATGTTGAGAGTTCTCTTAATAATAACAATGGATTAATTCACTTAATGATAATAGATTACTATTAATATGAGAAAATGTGGGTATTGGGAAAGGAGTAGAGGGGCGTCCATCCTTCAAAAGGGATTGCCTAATTCTTATTATTAGGCCCTTTGGACCCTTCTTTATTTTGGTACTATATTAATCGATATTCAAAATTATATTCTGATTAATTTGATTTGAACGTTTATTATACCCATTTTAGAGGATAATTCTCATAACGTAGTTTTTTTATTTTTAAATTTCGAATTCAAGACTTTTTTAAAAAATCTAACATCCTTACCTACTAAACTGTTGATTTTTGGACTCTTCCATCGTAAAAGAACAAGGGTGCGTGGTGGGATTGATGGATGAGAGTCGATAAATTTTATAATGATAAAAAAATTAATTATTAGTGTAATTAGGGACATGCTTGGCATAGGAAATAGGAGACGTCTCTTGTGCCGAAGTTGTTGATGATACAAATTAAAAAGGTTAATGTCATCCTTAATTAGTCAAATCTTATGGAGTTTCCTAATTTTCACTCCCACAATTTGAGACATTACCATTTGTTCCTTCCAACATCCAAATGGTTGTGCCAAAGCCCAAATGAAACAAGAAATGGGCTTAGCAATTGACAGGCGCAATGCCATAGTCGGGCCTCATCGGTTCCAAATTACATTATTACCCATGTCACGATATTCCATTGACAGGCGGAAGCGTTCGGGGGCAAGGCCTTTAAGGGGGCAGCCTCATCATTTCAAGTTCCGCAATGGCATTCCAGATATTTCCATTCATAAGAAGGGCAGGTTATAAAAGCAAACCACATATATGCATATCAACCCGCTGCTCATTCATTCTCTCCCTCGTCCCCCCATTTTCCTCTCTCTGTGTCCCCCAACCCTATTCTCTCTCTCTCTCTCTCTCTCTCTCTAATTATCTATACGGCACCGCCATATACCGGCGGCGTCACCCACCGGAAACTCCGTCCGTACACTTAGATCCAGATTCCGGCCAATCTCTCTTCGATCCCCTTTTTCATTTTATTCCTCTCTCTGTCTCTCTAACCTAACCCCCTCTCTCCTTCCCTCTCATCTGTCCTTATCTTTTCTTTTTTTTTTTTTAAATATTATTTCGTTATATATATATATATATCTTTTTTTCTTGTTGGCTATTATTTTCTGTCCCTTTCACTTCCATTTGTTTCGATTTACCGAAGTTACCATTTTACCCTTTAGTCTTACCCTTTCACTTAATCCGAGACATCTGTTGTTTTTAACCTGTTTAAAGTTTTTTTTTTTTAAAAAAAAAAATTATTTTTCACTTTTTTTTAGTGTTTGACGGTTATTACTGACGTGGCATGTTTTAAAAACGAACGGCTGAGATGAGCCACGCTCGTCGAATATTGACTCCTGGCGCGTCCAGAAAGCGTAAAGAGAGGGACGATGCGTTCTACGCCGTTAAGACTTCGTTACCGTTAGCGCCGCATTTAAGTGGTGTGGCTCAGGCGGCTAAGTCAGTCGAACCGGTTTGTTCCAATAGGCTCCTGGCCGGATACATGGCTCACGAGTTTTTGACGAAGGGGACTCTGTTCGGGCAGAAGTTCGACCCGGCTCGAGCCGATGCTATGCAAGTATCGGCACCGTTGGCCGAGCTGAAGAAGCCGAGTGTTGGGATTCAGAAGGTGGAGTCAGGGGAGCCGAGCGAAAGGAGGCCGGCTGAGGCTGGAGCCGATATGAAGCCGGTGAGCAACAGCTATGTCGACGTGGCGGGATTGCTGAAGAGTGATGGGGCCCACATACCAGGAATTGTCAACCCCACGGAACTCGCTCGGTGGATTCAGAATGGGTCACACTTCTTGAGTCTGTGATCCACGTTGCGAGCTCCCATTTGGCGATTTGTGGAGAAAATTGCCTCTCAAGGTGGCGGTGAGTCCTACCTAGTTGAAGACCCAATCATCCCCCCAAAGAAAAAATGCGAAGAGAGGGAAAGAGAAAGAGGGTGTTGTATTTTCTCTCTCTTGGAAAAAAACTGATACCTCTCTCTCTCTCCATGGATTTCACAGCGGGGAGAGGGGAATTCAGGAGGAGGATGTTAGGTCAGGAATTTAGGTGACTTTTCTCTCTCTTAATACCCTTTTAAATTTGTAGAATTTCTTACTAGCTTACATATGCTGTAATGTTTTTGTCTTTGGCTTTGTAACTTTGCATGTGAAGGACACACTACATTTAATCTCCCTCTCTCTCTGTCTCTGAAAAAATGCATGCAATTACCGGTAGACAAGTAATCTATAATGAGTAAAGTATTGTTATACGAAGCATAAAACTCATTACTTAAATGAATTGAATCTGATTTTACTTTTTTTTTTTTAAGAAATAAATTTACAGAAATGGTGACACATTACATTCGTCATTTATATGAGAGAGAGAGATGTTGAAATTGCAATTAGTGTTGGGTTGTTCAATGTGGTATTCACTGAGTGCATTGACTATGGCTAACATGATTGGTCATTTTTTCCTTTCAAATTTGGGATCGGACAGAAGGGTAAGTCTGAATAAAGAATTTGAAGATGATTTTATTTTTATATATAATGAATATGTAGGAATTTAGAATTAAAACTTGGGAAGAGGATGAAGACATGGGGACCTTTGATGCCATGTCTGTGAGATGTTAAACTTGTAGAAACGAAACTACTGACTCCTGGAGGGGTAGGATTAACGTTGTCTTTTACATTATAAATATGTTGCACATGATTCCTATTTTTCAGTCCTCAATGATATTCTAGTTATTCTGCTGGGTGATTTTAAGCAGGATTCCCATGTCACATTATTTTCGGACTTTTTTTTTTTGGCACGCGCGCGCACACATATATATAGCACATATTATGTATTATACTTACCCTTAAACCCAACCCGAATCTAATTTTGCCCGATCAATGCTCAAATCAAGTTAGGAGTTCAAAATTCAACATCCCAGACGGCGATCCAGATTGAGAGGAAGACAGTGTGAGATTAGGGCATATGAAATTTTTGTTAGGTATGGAAGTGAGGGTGGTTAGGAATCTGAAAGGTGTTTGTCCAAAATGTGCTGCTGGGGTGTGTCTGTCTGACCTTTATCCACTCATTTTGTCTATTTCTGTATATTGAAAGGGTGAAATGTTAACCACTCGGTTGTACACAAACATTATTATTTTATAGCAGCAGTTGGGTAAAAGATGTGGGGAGTAAATTACTTCAGTAAGCTTTAAGAAGGAGCTTCTTTATAGATAAAAGCCTTACTGTTTATTTATTTTGGATGCATTTTCTCATCTTTGCGCGCGGGGAGAGAGAGAGAGAGAGAGAGAGAGAGAGAGAGAGAGAGAGAGATTCTGATTTCTCAATACCTTCCTTGCAGTTAATTGTACAGAAGGGTATTCCTTCCTAACTTTACTCTTTACACGGCCCCATGCCCTTCCTTCCATTTTTATCACATAAGTTTAGTTCTTCTCAACCAAAAACAGAAGCTCCTCATAAACTGCTCCTATTAATGTCGGAAAATTCTTGACTGTCCATTAATGTTGCAGTTGATAGTTTTCCTTTTTCATTCTATTTTAATTTAAGTTTTTCTTGAGAGGAGAGAGAGAGAGAGAGAGAGAGAGAGCATTTAAAACATCAAAATCATGTTGTGGTCTATTGAATTTATGATCATTCATATTTCATAGATTGGTACTATGGCAGAGTTACCAAACAACTCAGACCATAGTGTTTTGTGCAGGATTTGAGGTCCAAAAATGTCTCAAAATTATAGTGAACCCTAGTTAGTTTAGTGCCTGGTAAGTCGAGTAGCATGTGTTAACCAACACAGGACAGGGCCAAGGTACCACGGGCCGCTAGGTCTCACATATTTTCTGAGAGGGTGGTTTTCGAGTTCTAAGAGAGAGTTTCTCCAAGCTTCATTGACTACGTTCGACATGATTTTCTCTAGATCTCTTGCTGTCTAAACTGCAAAAATGAAAACCTAACAGAGCAGAGCAGAGAGATTTGGAGATGGGAAATTTAGAAAAGAATAAACCATTAATCTTATTCTAAATTTCAGAAATTAATTAAAACCTTTGTATTCATATGGATATTTTGAAATTTTAAGGGAATCATGGCTCTTTTGGTAATAAATAAATATGTACTAAAGACAAAGAAAACAATTAATATCGACAAAAAGATCGAAAAAAATAGAGAGAAAACAGAGTGGTGATTAGAGAACATACAAGAGAGAGAGAATAATGTGATATTTTTATATAATCAAAAGCGAGAAAAGGTTACAATGGTTATTCCATAGAACTCCGAATTTAAAAAAAAATAAAAATAAAAATAAAAAAAATAAAAAAATCTTAGAGCATCCATAATTGAAGAGGAATTTTTTTTTTTTTTCCATCCATAACCAAAATTAATTTTAGTTGGCATCCATAATTGAAGTTTCGCCCAACAAAATGACTTTCAGCTAAAGAATTGTTGAAAAATTGAAATAGTTATGACGTGGAAAGAAATGATTGGTTGTTGTGTGCATAAATGTTTGGAGCAATTTCTTGGTGCATAAATGCTTGGAGCAATTTCTTGGTAATGTCTTCTTGAGTCAAGGTTGTTAACTAACATTCTCACCAACATCAGCAAATCAGTTGGCAATATTTCCTTTTCCTTGAAGAGGGCAATCAAGACATCAAATCCTAAGCCTCAAAATTGACAAAAAATTAAGAAAACCAGCGACCCAAAAGGACGGAAACTAGAAAAAAGAAAAGAAAAGAAAACAAAGGAGACCACCCAAGCAAAACCATTCGAAGGAGGTAACAAGCCAGCAAATGAATGGCAGAGGCATTTGAGAGCACCAACACCTCCTCACCGCCGCTTCATGCTGTGAAACAATGAGATCCAAGACAAAGTTATCATGTCAATGATCTATAACTCAACTGATATCATTCCTTTGTTAAGATCTTTAGTTTGAATCTTTCGTATACCAGAGAGCATCATCACTTATTTGTACAGGGGAGGCATTGGTGGAGCCGACATCGGAGGAACAATCCAACCTATATGTCACGCACAAATTCACAAATCTCAACTCCATAGCTGTAAAGAGGAAAAAAAAGGAAGATGAATTATTTATTAATATCGTTGGAGGGGCCAAAGCCCCTATTTTTGAGCTCGGCATGTTCTTGTCAAAGAGCTCAGGGCTCCCAACAAAAGTGAGCGCAACAATCACCATAAGGGTTTGATGGAATTTCAAATTTGTCTCTCAGTTTTCTGAGTTTGTCCAACAAACTTATATTTACAGAGTTTCAATTTATTTTCTTTTTTTTTTTTCATCCATTTAGATTAGTAAAATAAGAACGACAACTTGGTGCCTAGGAAAACCAGAGACTGCGTGTTGAAGAGAGAGAGAGAGAACGTTTATGTCAATAGATAGTTGACTTAACGAGAAAGACTCTAAAATAACTAATCAAAATTCTGATTCAAATTTTAAAAATGAAAAAAATTATATTAGAAGAACTCTTCTTAAAAAAGACCCGAATCAGAATAGTGAAAATATAGTTTTGAATATTAATTAATCAAGTATTTAAAAAAAATTAAAAAAAAGAGCGCTTATGTCACGGCTCGACTTCTCCACAAGCAAAAAGACTTGCAGACCATTTCTCTTGCTTATGGTAACTGAAACTCGTTTTTCCGAATGCAAATGATAAGGTCTTATGCTGTCCTTGTGCATTCCATTTTTGCAAGTGATGGCTTTGGAAATTTCGAGAATAATAAATAATGCAAGACTACAGGACAGAAAAGAACCTTCCCATTTTTCCTACTTTTAAGAGCTTCTGCACATTTTTAGAGAAATAATAAGAAAGCATGTAACATTTTTTCTTTTTCTTACTGGAAATACGAATTCAAACCCACATTCAGAGACAAAAACATCATATATAATTTGTAATATATTGATCCCAATTTTTCAAAGGATTTACATATTTACATGCATATATAGTTAGACAAACTTGATTGTTTTGTCGCATTCAAACATTTCCTCTGCCGACCAAGTTCGATCATGTCGTAGGCCAGAAAACCCTTTTTTTGTGGTTTGCTAGGCCGGGAAACATTGATTACACATAATTTACAATTAATCAACTTGGACAGAGGATAACTTAAATAATAATAATATGACATAGAAGAATTCTTGTAGGGACACTTAAATGGTAAATAGTTTTTGTTCGAATGTTTTTCTCAAGATTTAGTATTCGAATTCAGGTGCGTGTATTTTGCAATTTTGATGATATATATATATATATATAAAGACAAAAGAAGAAAAGGCATATATTTCGTTTTCACTGTGTAGACAAATTATCATGACTCCAATTGCTTATGGTGTGAGATTTACAATAATTGATGATATTTTAATTTTTTAATATTATATTTAAATATTTTATAAATACAGGAAAAACTCATCTCGTCTTATGCCCATCTCATTTTTGCAAAACCGTTTTACCGGTGGAAATTTTCTTTTGATGGGATGGGAAAGGGACAAGAAAATATAAAATTCGCTCTTCTACCAAAAAAAGGGTTTAAATATAAATATGATTTCAAGTATAAATACACAAATATAATTTTCATGTTTCACCCTAGAATCTATATTAGAAACAAATAATTCAATTTCAAACTAGTGCAACAATAAATCTACCGCCAAACTCTAGTATTATGTTCACTCAATCATCATTAACTTTTGGATCAATACTCATAAACATTTATTTTTTTTTCTCTTTCAATTTTGAGTGGAAAAAAGATTAAAATTTCGACATATTGAACTAAAATTACCTTAATTTCACTTTCTTATAGAAAAGGTTGAGAAAGTGTTGCATTTATTGATGCAAATAGAATTGATGATTTTATAAAATCGTTAAGGAATGGTAAATTGATCGTTTTAACGCATAAATATATATATATATATTTAAGTTAGAAAACTTTATGTGTAAACAAGTGAAGAAGCATTTAAAACAGTAATGGCACCAAGAATAAACAAAGGTCCCAAAAAAAAAAACCCTTGTTTGGGATTTTCGAGGGGAAAGTGAAGGAGAGGCTTCAGACGAGAAGGTGAATCGGATGGAAGGAATGAATCATCCCCTCCTCTTATTTGGATGTCAATAATAATACTAAAGAATTATTGGAGGGAGAGAAAATGTGAATTTGATATACTAATTTAAACTCTCCCCTTGGAAACTCCCCAAATTTCTTTTTTCTTTTAATTTTGGTCTGTCGAGAATAATTTAATGATAAAATATTAGATTTTTTATCAAAATTATAAATTTGAATTTTAAAAATGAAAAAAAATGTATAAAAGGAAAGAGTTCATTTTTTAATAGATTTAACTGTTAATTTGAGAAAGACCAGTTAAAATCAATAAATTAATTATATGATATCCATGGTCAAGAAGAAAAAATGGCCAATAGCTTTGGCAAGCTGGGATTACTCTAATATTCACTAAAAATTTCTTGCTTTATAATATGCCCCGCCCGGTTTTGGGCATTGATGTTAGGCCCCTTTTTTGGCCCATGACGGGTTCAGGCCCTATGTTGGGCCGCTTGGGGCCCGTCTCGACCATGCCATGAGCATGAATAGGTTTAAAACCACAGGCTTAGATTCAAACGAAACGTCCCATGCCACGAGAAGCGAAAGCAAGCCCTAATTTTTGTGATTTTCTTTTTTTTTTTTAACATACATTGAGGTCTGAATCCAAACCTATTATAAGGAGAGAAAGAGGTATTACTTGAACTGAAACTCATTTAAATATAACCGATTTTCATAACAAACTTGGAATTGCATCAAATTGACGAATACCCATTTGGGACTTACCCCTAAGCTCTCCATGCTCAACCGCAGTTTCCCAACTCCCAAAAGAGGTAACTTAGAAATTTCAATTTTATCTTTCTTAATCGGATTTTGATGCATTCTATAATTCTTTCATTTATTACTCGCGATGAATGTCCTCTGACAACATCATTCATCACATTGTTAGATTTATATTTCTGTTTATTGTTATGGAAATATTTTTATTTTTATTTTTTTTAGTCCTGGTTTAGCCATCACTCAGTATCTGGGGTTGTGCCCCGACTAAACTGAATCGACCTCCAGAGAGAAAGATCTCCCACCGCGGTTATTTTAATGTGACCTACTTAATTTGCTTTTGTGCCGTTTGGCAGGACATTTTTAACTTTTAAACTGTTTATATACTCTTTTTTATAAATTAGTTATTTGATAAAAAAATTTGTATAAACTTTATTTTTAATAAAATTATCATAAAAATATACACATAAAATACACAATTTGGTGATTGAACAGCTTAAAAGCAAATTTTAGCTCCTATTAGTCAAATTAATAAGACTAGCTAATACACTACTATATCGACAATTTAATTTATTTTTGCAATGGCGAAGTTTCAACGGACAACATGTTAACATTTTGCTTCCACTCACCAACTATAACCATACTATTGATTCCTTCAGTCTGCAAAAAGAAATGAAGGTTTGTTGCAAAGAATGAAATGAAACGAGTTTTGATCACCTTGTAGTCTCCTTCGTGAATCACAAGCCCATCAACCATTTCTGCACGAACACTTCCCTTAGAGTTGGTCCCGCTTTTCCAGCCCCATACATGTGCCTCCGAAACAGCTCAACATCTCTTCCCAATGGATCATGTTCACGACCTAACTAATCAAAAAAGACGAAAACTTCCAAATTACTCACAACTTCCTTGAATAAACCCCCAGAACTTCCATGTAGCAAATTAAACCCAAACATATTTTTTGTCGTGATTTAGAGAGTCCTTTTGAAAACTACATTCCTTACATACTGGGATATGGCTTTGCAGCAGATTCCCTAAAGCCAATTTCTGAAGGCTATGTTATAAACCACCATTTCTTGAACATCCCACATGACCCTTTCTGTTGATCTATAGATAAATCTTCCCAAGTGGGAGTGTGTTAGTTTAGCAAAGCGAACCCCCCCCCCCCAACCAAAAAGAAAAAAAAAAGAAAAAAACCTGAACAGTAAAAGTTTATCAAATATTCTGGTCTTCAGCTGAAGACAGACCCTAAATCGGTGAAAACAACAAACGGGTCTTCAAATGTTTAGGGGGAAAAACCACAAATTTAATAAGGTTACGCCAAAAATGGATCAAAAAGAGGAAGAAAAAAATTGTTACTCAAACAATGAGCATGCCTCGCCTTCTAGCAACTTCAACAGCCTTTATGACATTAGGGACAATAGCCTCACCTGAATCCGCTAATCATATACGCTTCTTGTTTTGTCTTTTATCAAGGAATGACAGTGCAGAATAAGGTTCTTTATGCATGTTGAGCTCGTAGATTAGATCTAGAGGCCAATTGAGTATTGCCTAGTATGAAGGAATCTTTAGAGGGGATGTTTGGTGCAAACCCCATCTCTTTTTTGATTGAATTGCTCAATAAGTGAAGTCTTCTCTATTTCACCAAAGTGGCCCTTGATGATGGAAAGTTTGATGTTTGATTGCATTCCACATCTCTGTTGGCATGATGGATAGGTCTGATCTGGGGTTAGAAGCAATAGTTCCTTTCCGAATCATCCTTTCATTTTCTCTATCTTCTTGATAAGGGAAGCCAAATTGGGAAACTTTTGCCTCAAGAATTTTGTGATGGGTATAAGTTGAGCTATTTATGATATTGAGCTATCATGAAAAGCTTTGTGACGTTTTAGTCTACCACACTGGTTGAATGGGACAATTTTTGACCATTGTTATTTTGTTTTTGGTCTGTGGTGGTATTGGATGATTGAATAAATTATTATATAAAAAGATGTTCGATATAAACGCAAAATTTTGGTATAGTTTTCAAATTATCATCGTCGTTGTCATCGTCGTTATCATTGTCATGATAATAATACTTGTTTGTGCATTTTTTTTATTCATCCATTTCTAGAGTCCAAGGAAATTTGAAGTTAGATGGTTTCACATTTCTGCATGATCATTATGACTTTATAGAATCAAAATGTATAAAGTGTGGTTAGACTTGAATTTTCATAATTTCAACTCTGCATCCAAGTCTCCATTTATTTTTATTTTTATTCCCCTATTCAGGAAATTGAAAAGAAGTTGGATTTGTATTTGAACTGACTTTTTGAATGTTTTAGAAAAGGCTTCATCAAAATCAAGAATGTAAAAATCTTGTCCAATAAGAAAGTTGTTCAATCCTAAAATCCTCTGTTCTAGAGAATTTTATTTTAATTTTTTTTTCAAAAAAGAAATAAATAAATTCTTGGACGTTTCATGGAAAATGGAGATCAAAAGGCAAATGGCATTTCGTGTCATTCTTGTCCATCATACTTTATGCATGTTTTTCATGCGTATTAAACTGAAAAGGCCTGAGAAATCCAAAGCCAATTTTGGAGGAGAGAATAAAATCTTTTGAAATCTTAATTCCATTGTCTCCCTCTATTTCAAAATCTCCCATCTTTGGTTTTCTTTACCAAATTCAAAATTAGCTCAAGAGATCCAAAATTGGGAGAAATAAGTAAGTTGGAAACGTAAAAATAGGACCAAGTTCTGCATTTTCTACACCTCCATTATTGTCTCTTACTCAAAAGTTGTGAGAAGAAATTCTTGTGAATTAAAAGTTCCTTAATTCAAGAGGTCAAAAATAATTATGTGGGGGGTCAAGGCTTCCCAGATTGGCTTTACCGCCAGGGTGAATTCCTTAAACTGGGTATATATAAGTTTGCTTGCACTAATTTATGCAGAGAAAACTGATGGTAAAGGTGCCTTTTTTAAGTATGGTACTTGATTCCCAGACAAAAATACCATACACTTCCCTCTCTCTCTCTCTCTGGTTACACTGATACACTTCTCTTGTTCCATTATATTTAGGACCATGCTCTGTACCCTAAAATACTTCCAAAGTACACATGCAAATCCTAATTTTTGTGATCAAAACCAGTTTTATAAGACTTTTATAATTAATATGATAATTAAGTATCAAGTATTGATCATAATTTTGTATACTAATTTTTCAGTCTAATAGATATGCACGCCCTATTATACAATAAAGGTTAGCCACCTCGATCCAGTAAAGTGCTTTATCACTTTAAATAATCAAAATAAGGACTTCATAATTAGTATAGTCCAATAGTAGTGCCCGTAAGGCTAATAGTTTGCTTCAACTCCAAGTGCTTGGGGAGCACCTACTTCTTAGGTTTTACATAAAAAGCCCCAAAGATGATCCATTTGCCAGAAAGTACCGTCCCCCACTTAGTCCCATTAGGGTTAATATTATTGCACTTGGTTTTAGCTTTTCATTGTTATAGTTGGGGAACACACAAGTGTACATTGTTCAAACGTCAAGCAACACTCAAATTGAAAAGGGTTTGTTCTCTCTCTCTCTCTCTCCATCCGTAATTGGTTCTTCTGAAACTAGTTACTGTTATGTTGATCACAAATTCTTTAGAAGGAATGAGAAATAGGTACCTTTGACATCGATATTTGTTTTTCTTTTAAAGAAAAATTTCCTATTTTCCCACTTTTGCTACCTATAAATATTATTTTAAAAGATTTTTTTTTTGGATGAATTTTACATAATTTAAGTTAATGCAATACAAGTTCTTCTTTTGTAGAAATCAATGAAGTCCTACTTACAAATTTTTGATAAATAATAATGTTGATTAACGTTTGGTCACTTTCTATGAACAAAAGCAAAAAAATGGTGGTCTTACTTTGGAACTTCAAAAGAAGGAAATTCAAGAGATACAGAAAAAGTGGAGAAAGAAAAGTGTGGAATGTAATCTAGAATAGGTTGATGACACTAATGAGTTATGATACCTTAATTGTGAAATCGGTAGGTTTTAGAATACCTAAATGAATAATTTCCATCTTATTCATAAAAGGTAACGTACCTTGTATATATACAATTAGATAGATAAGAGAATAGGAAACTAACTCATAATTTACTCCTAATTTAAATCCTAATTTACAGCCATAAAGTAAGAACTAAATCAATCATACAAAAATTATAATTATTTTTTTAAAATAAACATTCTAATACTCCCCTTCAAGTTGGAGTATAGATATCAATAATGTCCAACTTGGATAGGTATTGTTCAAATCTGACTCGTGGTAAACCTTTGGTTAAGAAATCTGCAAGTTGTCCCTTGGATGTAATGTAGGGTATACACACAAGTCCTTCTTCAATCTTCTCTTTAATGAAATGTCTATCCACTTTTATGTGTTTAGTTCAGTCATGGTGAGTTGGATTATGAGCAATACTGATTGCTGACTTATTGTCACAGTACAGCAGCATAGGATTCTCATTTGGAAGTGAAAGTTCATTTATAATTCTTCTTAACCATAGAAGTTTACATATTCCTTGTGCAAAAGCTCAAAGTTCAGCCCAAACACTGCTTCTTGCTATCACTGGTTGCTTTTTGCTCCTCCAAATTACTAGGTTGCTCCATACAAATGTACAATACCCAGTAGTAGACCTTCTATCACTAACTGACCCAACCCAATCAGCATCAGTGAATGCCTTTATCTTTTTTGAATCATTTTTCTTGAAAAAAGTCCCTTCCCAGGAGTTCCGTTAAGGTATCTCAAAATATAGTGAACTGCTCCTAGATATTGCTCATAAGGTTCATGCATAAATTGGCTGACCACACTGACAGCATAAGCAATATCGGGTCGTGTATGAGACAGATAAATTAAACATCCTACCAACCTTTGATGTCTACCTTTATCAACAGGGACCTCTCTCTTTTTATATCCCAACTTGGATTCTCTTCAATTAGTGTATCAGCCGGTTTATTTCTCAGAAAACCTGTCTATCTGAGCAGGTCAGTGAAATATTTCTTTGTGACGCATAAATCCCTTTCTTTGATCTTGCAATTTCCATACCAAGAAAGTACTTCATAGGCCCGAGATCCTTGATTTCAAATTCTTTGGCTAGAACCTTCTTCATTCTTTCTCCTTCGGTTGTATCATCCCCTGTAAGTAAAATATCATCAACGTATATAATTAAGACTGAGATCTTCCCATCTTGAAATTTTCTGAAAAACAAAGTATGATCAGTTTGACCTTGAGTGTAGCCATATTTCTTCACCGTTTTTTAAAAACGATCAAACCAGACTCTAAAAGATTGTTTCAATTCATAGAGAGATTTCTTCAGTCTGCAAACTATATCAGTGCCATAGACATCTTCAAAACCCGGATGAACATCCATAAAAACTTCTTCTGTCAATTCCCCATTTAGAAAGGCATTCTTGACGTCTAATTGTGAAATCTTCCGGTCTAAATTAGTTACAATAGAGAAAAAAACATGAATAGTATTGAGTTTTACTACCAGGACAAATGTTTCTTGGTAGTCTATCCCATAGGACTGTGTGAATCCTTTCACAACCAAGCGAGCCTTGAACCTTTCGATTAAACCATCTGAATTATACTTCACTGTGAATATCCACTTATACCCCACTATTTTCTTTTTCTTTAGTAGTGATACACACTCCCAGGTTCTATTTTTCTCCAGTGCTTTGATCTCCTCCATAACTGTTGCTCTCCATTTTGGAATACTCAATACTTCTTGGATTGACTTGGGAATTGTTATATTGGTCAGATTAGTAGCAAAAGCCTGATAGGAAGGAGACAAACTGCTATAGCACATGTAGTCTGAAAAACGGTGAGAAGTACAAGTTTTTTTTTTTCATTTTCTAAGAGCAATAGGAATATCTAAATTCTCAACAGTTATTGAATTATTTGGATTTTCATAGGTGGCATGATCTGTAGGAGAGTTCTAATTTGATGCATCATCAAGAGCTAGTAGATCCAATGACTGGTTCTGCTCAAGTGTGTGAATTCCTTCATTTTCCTTTATTTTCCATCTCTCATAGAAAAATAATTTTGGACTTTGGAGTTCTAATTCTATTTCTTTAGTGATTGTAGTGGGTATTTCTTGGTCTAAAACAGAAATAAGAGTAGGAATGGGTGTCGGAAAAGGAGTAGGGTAAGAGTTGACATGGTTGATCGAGTTTGATTTGTTTAAAGGAAGAGTAGGAGTGACAAATGTGAAATTTTCAGAGGTAGGAAGTGTATCCCAAAAATTTCAAAAACTCCTTTCTGTAGTCACATTCTCCCCCTGAAGTGTATCTCAAAGAAGGAAACGTCCATACTAATAAACATCTTCTTAATTTTTGGATTAAATCACTTATATCATTTCTTTGTTGGTGAATATCCTAGGAAAACACATTTGACAGCTCTTGGATCAAATTTGTTTCGGTTGTGAGAATGGAAATGAACAAAGGAGGTACACCCAAATATCCTAAGTGGTAAATTGGTAATTAGGCGGTTTGTTAGATAGACACTTTGAAACACTTCTAGAGGAATCTTGTATCCTAGAATCTGGGTAGGTATTCTATTAATAAGAAATGAGGCAGTGAGAATAGCTTCCCCCCAAAAAGTTTTTGTCACATTGGTGGTGAACATTAAAGATCTAGCAACCTCAAGTAAGTGTTTATTTTTTCTTTCTGCCAACCCATTTTATTGTGGAGTGTTTATGCAAATACATTGATGAATGATTCTCTCTCCTTGAAAAAATGTCCCAAGAATATTTTTGAAATACTCGCTCACATAGTCTGTTCTAAGAATCTGGATTTGGGTTTGAAATTGAGTTTTGATTATTAAGTGAAAGTTTTTAAAGATCTGCTCTATTTCAGATTTTGCCTTCAAGAGATATACCCAACATAGTCTATTATGATTATGATAAAGGTAATAAACCATCTAGCCCCTGAGAAATTTTTGATTCATGAAGAACCCCAAATATCACTGTGTATTATTGAGAAAATGGTGGAATACTTATATGACTGGACTGGAAAAGGTACACGATGATATTTAGAAAATTGGCAAACCTCACACTGAAAGGAAAAGGGATCTTTATTCTTGAAAAGAGATGGAAATAAATTTTTTTAAATATGAAAAGCTAGGGTGGCCGAATCAATAGTGCCACAACATGACATTATTTCACATAAAGAAACAGAAAAGAACTTGTAAACCAAACTTTATCTATTTGAGTCTTCCTTTTCAAGGTAGTAAAGTCCTCCACACTCTTTAGCATTGCCAATCATTTTTCCCGAAACCAATTCCTGAAATTGACATAAGGAAGAACCAAATTTAACCTCACAATTTTGATCATGAGTGAGTTTGCTAATAGACAACAGATTACATGTAAACAAAGGAATATGAAGTACATATTTTAAGGTTAGATTTCTTGACAAAATAATTGACAATTTCCCTACTACAGTGGCTAATGAACTATCAGCAAGCTTTACTTTCAAGTTACCAGCACAAGGAGTATAAGTGGAGAAGAGTGAAGAACAACCTATCATATGATCAGAGGCACCAGAATCTAGGATCCATAGAGTTTTATCCTCGGTTAGCACACTGAAGGTTTGAGAAAAATTACCTTTCTATGCAATAGAGGCAGATGGAAGAGAAGTTGAATTCAGGAGTTTCATAAGACTTTCCAACTATTCTTTATTGAGAGAAACTAGTGAACTTTTGGGTGTTGATTCTTCTGAAGCCGTTTGAAGAACTCTGCTAGTCACTTGATTAGATTGTCCATTTTGAAAATGAGGAGGCTTTTCCATGCAACTTCCAGCAAGTCTCGTGAGTGTGACCAGGTTTTTTACAATGATCACACCAAGGTTTGTTTCCCTTTTTATTCCGAGTGTCGTTACCTCCATTTCAGGTATTAGAGAATCGATTGCTTTTGGCTACCAGTGCTGATGATTTTGTTTCAAGAGTTTCTCGAGTTTTCTTTCCCAGCATAACATTCCTTCTGCTTTCCTCCCTGTGGACTTTAGAGAGTACTTCCCGAGTGGATGGCAAGACCTCGCGTCCAAAAATCCTTCCACGAACCTCATCAAGATCGTTATTCAGACCAGCCAAGAAAGCAAAAACACGTTCTTTTTCGATCATTCTCTTAAATATGGCACTGTCTTATGGACAATATCATTTATAATCATAAAATAAATCCAACTCCTGTCACAAAGTTTTGAGAGTATTGTAATATTGTAAAACACTTAGATTATTTTGTTTTGTATTCCGAATTTGCGTAGAAATTTCATAAACCTGAGCCGAATTTCCCAGGCTGAGAAAGTCTCCTTTGTAGTCTCCCAGATTTCTTGGGCGGTAGCAGGAAACATGTACGTCTTGCTGATTGACGACTCTATTGAATTTATCAATCAGGACATGATTAGGGCATTCTCCGATTCCCATATCTCAATTACTTCAGGACCTTCCTCTGGTTTCTGCATTGCTCCAGTCAAAAAACCGATCTTTCCTCGTTCTCTCATGAAGAGCTTAACCGACTGGAACCATTGGAGATTTTCTTCATTGAGTTTGTGGGTAGTGATTGTTTGAGTGTAGAGATTATCATGGGTCAAGAGAATGGTTTTTGAAGAAGAGGATTTCGTTGGACTAGAATCAAGTGTGTGGTTACCCACACTTGATGTGCCAGACATGGTGGATTGTTCTGGAAATAATAAATGAGAAATGCTGCAGAAAAATGAAGGAGAAAAACAACAAGAAGAATGCTATGTTTTGGGACTAAAAACAAGGCAGAACAGGGCACAATGAAGATCACATAGGTTGAAAAAGATAATAAAAGCCTATGACAGGATTTTGATGGTAGAAATGAGCCTAAAGCTCTGAAACTATATGGAATTGGTAGGTTCTAGAATACCTAACCGAATAATCTCCATCTTATTCATAAAAGGTAATATGCCTTGTATATAAACAATTACATAGAGAAGAGAATAGAAAACTAATTCCTAATTTACTCTTAATTTAACTCCTAATTTATAGCCATAAAATATGAACTAAATCAATCATATAAAAATTACAATTATTTTTTTAAAATAAACATTCCTAAAAAATAAACATTCCAACATTAATAAGCACCATCTCCTTTCCTCGGCACCATCCTTTTTCCCTTAGAGTTCTTGAGTTCAAAATTTTTTTATGTACCAAAAAGAATAGGTTGATGAGTAAAATTGTTGTAGTCTTGATCTCTAAAGTACTATATATTAAGAAAGCCATCCAATAAGTGACCTAAAAGGCCCTTTTTTATTTTAAATACCTAGTTATTTGATATTGGTCAAATACTTGAATAAAAAAATAGTTTTCCTATTTTTTAAATAAAACAAAATTTATTTTATTTGAACATTTGAATAATGTTGTTGACATGTTGTCAATTTCTTTTAATTTGTCATATGAATTTTCTCAAGAAAAAATTTCTTACATTAAAAAATTGTAATAAACTCAATATCACATTAGCAAAGAAAGCAAATAAATAATAATATAATTTACATAATTTTCATAATTTTCAAGTTTTTATCATTTTAAAATATATATTTAAAAATAGTGATTAAGTTTCTAACCAGATCCGAATGCAACGTTTATCACAATATTTACCTTGAGTTGGCATTTTTTTTAAAAAAAAAAAATTAAAAACCTCATTCAATTAAACTGTTAAGTCTATTTCAAAACACAAAAACTTAAATTAATAAGAAAAATAAATAAAATTTTAAACATTCCTGTCTGTCTGCACCCAATTCTATGGGTCTATAATTTCATGAGACATTTTATCTTTAATAACCCTAATCATTCTAGAATCCAAAACTTAATATAATCGTAATGTCGATCACTTTCATCCAACTAATCTAAAAATTTATATTAATCAAGATCATTATAAATTATTAATAATAGGAATTTCAATTTTTTGAATGAGAATTTGCATTCCTCCCCCTTCTCCGATCCATGTTCACTATATGAGAATCTAACAATCCCCGACTGGTTTTTGTCCTCTCTGATCAATGCCTGATGCTGTCTCCATACCAAAAGTTCATCATGGTTATCAATGATTGAATACGCTCTGATATTGATACCAATTGATGCAGTGGAAGTACAGTATTGAGTTTAATAAGCTTTCAAACCTTAAAGAACTCTCATTTCACTGGCACCAACGAAGCATTCGAGGAACCATGGCCCTTTCTAGTCTAAGAAATTCGCCACGTCCAAATCATTTTCCCTTGCTTCGGCCAAACTTTCTACTCTCTTTTTACTCAATTTTTTGCTGATTTGAATCGGTCTGTGAACTTGCAGATGAAAATCGTGATGTTGATCATGTCTACATCAGAAATGAGATACAAATAGTCATTATTTATTAATTATTTATTTTTAATTCTTAAAATTGAAAATAAAAATCAATTTACAAACTAAATTAAAAAATTAGTTAAATCCAGGTGATACATGGTTTTATAGGTTTGCAAATTTTTCTTTTACTTTCTCGAATTTGGGATTTTATGTATATCATACCGTAAAGATTTTCAATTCTTAGTCTAACTGATTCAACCAATTGTTATAGTATCATATTTAAAATGCTAAGTTTTACCACCCCAATTCTTTTAAATACATCCATAGCTAGTAGAATAACTGTTAAGGTTATCTAGAAAAGTTAAGATCATATTCACTAAAACTATGTAAAAATTTTAATAAATTAGTAACATAATAATTGGTTTAGTTTCTTTTTAAGAATAAAATTTGATTTCTATTTATAAAATTTTGTATTTTATAATACAAAACTTTGGTTTTAGTTGTAAAATATTATAACTAAAATATGACGAAATAGAAATAATTCAACCAAGCAAAGATTTCCCAAATAACCTATATATCTATATATATTTACATACATACATACATATATATATATATATATATATATATATGGTACAATTTAAGATTATAAAACTTGTCGAGGTCATGTAAGAAGCGCTAGCCCTATACTCTTACTTATATTTCGTTGATATTTAGGGTTTTTTTTTGGGGGGGGGGGGAAGCTGCACTTGGAATCAAGTTGTCATAACTTTATTTTATTTGTGACAATTTTCAGCTAGAATAATTATTTTCAGAAATACAGAAATTTACAAAAAAAGGTCAAATTTTTTACTAAAAGAATTAATATATAAATAGTTTGTTGAATACGTGTATTTTATGGAGCTAAATGTGTGTATGTATATTCATAATATTTTTATTGATACATGAACCCTATACTTTGTTTGTGTATTAAGCTTTGTCGCGATATATATATATATATTGCAAAATAAGAACCCAACTAGAATATTTCATTTAAATAAAAAAACATTTTAAAATAAATAAGAAATAGTAATAAGTTGAATAAAAAACAAAACTAGAATTTATTACAATGAGAACAAGTTAATCAAAAAAATTAATAATAAGGTACTAGAGAAATAGTTATTAATTTCCTTAATTTATATTGATTTGAAATAAATAAATGTTATGAAGCTTAATTCCCAGCTGTATTAATTCATGTTGCTAATATTGCAAGCTTAAATGCTTTCAAACTTGAGGAAGCAATCGAATTAAAATTACATAAATCAAAATTGCAAAGTCAAATAATTGAAAAGAAAATTAGAGGAAAAGTAATATGGTCAAGGTTCATACCGTATGCTTTTAAAATTTTAAAATCACATTTCCATCCTAATATTGTTAAGACAAAACAGCTGGGGGCATGTTTAAAATGCAGACGATCAAACCAACCCAATTTATAATCAGTGTTTTGAATTCTATACCATATCATGTGTACATCCATTGGATCAGTGATATCAAAAAGTTTTAGCTTAATCAATAAAAGTAAATATATCACTATTAGAAAAATGAGTATCAACGACGAATTTTTTCATTGCTGATACCCAAATTTTCATCGCTAAAAGTATTCGCAACGAATTTTTTCGTCACTGAAAGTTATCTCGTTAATTTTAGCGAAAGATCAGCGACAGATTTTTTAACAACGGAATTTTTTTGTCGCTAATCCGTCGCTAATAACCGACAGATTAGTCACGGATTTTTTAGCGATGGAAAATTCCGTAACTAATTTTGTTTTAGGATTTTCAAATTACCGACGGATTAGCGATGGATTTTTAGCGACGAAAAATTTCCGTCGCTTAAGTGAGTAAGGGCAAACCCAAATACCTGAAGCCGTCCGTCTGACCCACCCACCCAACCCGCTTGCGCCCCGTTCGGACTCCGGCCCGTTTGCCTACTCGCTTACGCCTAAATGTACTAAAAATATGCTCTCACTCGGGTTTGAACTTGTGTGTGAGAGAGGGAACTTGAGAGTTTTAATCACTATACCACCATTACATTTATGTTATTAGTTTATTTTTTTCTACTTCTATATTTTATTTATGACTCTCAATATTAAAAATACAGTACCCTTATTTAATAAAAATATAAAATTATATTTAAAAAACAAAAAATTATATCTAATAAAAATACAAAATTATATTTAATAAAAACAAAAAATTATATTTAACAAAAAAATTAAAAATATATTTACTAAAAATACAAAATTATATTTAATAAAAAATAAATTTATATTTAATTAAAATAAAAAATTATATTTTAAAAAATAAAAATTATATTTAATAAAAACACAAAATTATATTTAATAAAAACAAAAAATTATATTTAGTAAAAATACAAAATTATATTTAATAAAAATACAAAATTATATTTAATAAAATAAAAAAATTATATTTAACAAAAAAATAAAATTATATTTAACAAAAAAATAAAATTATATTTAATAAAAATGCAAAATTATATTTAATAAAAAATAAAATTATATTTAATAAAAATAAAAATCATATTTAATAAAAATACAAAATTATATTTAATAAAAATACAAAATTATATTTAATAAAAATATAAAATTATATTTTATAAAAACGATAATATTATATTTAATAAAAATGTAAAATTATATTTAATAAAAAAATTATATTTAATAAAAAGAGATAATTATATTTAATAAAAATACAAATTATATTTAATAAAAACAAAAAAAATTATATTTAACAAAAAAAAATTAAGTTTTAGCGACGGAAAAATTAGCGACGAAAATTTTTCATCGCTAAATCCGTTTCTAATTTGTCCGAAAAAGTTTTAGCGACAGAAAAATTAGCGACGGATTTTTTCATCGCTAAATCCGTCGCTAATTTTTTCGTCGCTAATCCATCTAAAATCCATCGCTAATAGCGACGGATTTTTTTCCGTCGATAATTTCCGTCGCTGAAAACCCTTTTCTGGTAGTGTATATATATATTTTGTATAGAAATCATATATTACCCATTAAAAATTAATAAAAAATAATTTATTCAAGAGAGCAAAAATTATATATACATATATAGATATATATTATTATGTGGTTTTATACATCATCTTTTATATTTTATGAATATCATTATGTAATTTTATTGGTCTAATAATCAATTAATACTTAATAACACAATTATAAAGTGCATATAAAGAAACTAATCATTTTCCATTCAACTTAATTACCTATATTTGCCACTTTGTTAAATGCAGGTTGCGATGGTGACATACAATTTATACAGCACATTTCCTTCCTCATACTACTACATCCGCAACTTATCAAAACAAGTCCTCAAGGTATACAAATTCATTTTCAATTTTTTTTTTTTAGTTATAATAAATCAAAATATTAAGATCTACACTATCTTAATCAAGAAGAAAATATTAATGTAAGTCCAAAACACATTATTAAGCTCAAGAGTGTCAAAACCATCATAAAACATCGATCATTGTTCCAACCAAGGTCCGTTTGTTGTACATGTCCTTTAAATGTTTTTTCATCATCATATTAGTCTTAACGTGCTTAAAACACTCTTTGTTTCTGAAATTAATCCTTAATTACAAAATACTATAATTTCATATATTTTGCACTTCTTGAATATTTATATTTTTTTATTTTTGAAAAAAAAATTGTTACAAAATTGTCACAATAAATTTTCGCAACTTGGTAATAGTGTCGATGACCTTCAATCCTGAAATAAAGTTTCACAACTATGATGCATGAATTATGGCTTCAAATAAATGAAGGAATGACAAATTATTTGACACTTTTACAGGAAATTGTCCCTTGAGAAAATAGAAGAAAATAACCGTATGTAAACTTTCTACTGTCAAAACTAACAAAATTTTGAATCTAAATATTCTATCATTTCTATTTGGTCATATTGTCCATTCATGAGCATGTAATTCTTTGTTTCTTAATTTCTTTCATGTACTTCTACACCTCCTTGGTAACTTTCTAAGATAATCACCGCAATCCTTGTGATCAGGGAATATTTCAACTCATATCACACATGATGCCCCTTTTATATCTTTTATTTCAAAATTCTTCAAGAAGAAATCCTTTGTTTCCCATAAGATACCTAACGTATTTGTAGCAAATAAGATATTGTCAACATTATCTTATATATATATATATAAAGCGAAAATTGGGGTTACCGTTCATTCACTGTTCATGCACTGTTAATACAACCGTGATCGTCAAGTGATTGATTTTGAGAGCTAGAGGAATACCCTGCGTATGGTGTGCCATGCAGACCATGATGGTTTTCCTATCATCACCTTCTGGGGCTTTTGTAGACCTAAAGTCAGAAGAATTGGCCCAAGTATATGAACTTAGGTTTTCGGCCCAAGTATATGAACTTAGATTTATCATTTGGATTTGTGGGCTTGTTGCCTCTTTCAAATGGTTTGCTTGGGTGGTCGGCCATTCATTCTTTCCATATTTGTTCTTGCACTTACCTTTTTTGACTATGTTTCCTCTCAAGACTAAAGATTGAAGGTTCAACGATTTGCTAGAAATGAAAAGGCAAAAGATTCAGATCAAGAAGATTGTCAATTTAACAGTAAGGCAAGTGACTTTTTCCAAGAGAAGGAGAGGACTCTTCGAGAAGGCTCAAGATTTTTCTTCTCTTTGTCACTGTTACAATTTTTATTATTTCAACAAAAAATCTTCTTTTTTTTTTTTATGAATCTTGACACAACAACTAAGTTGCTCCTCGAGGTCACGGGTTCAAGGCGTAAAAATTATTTCTTTGCAAAAATATAAGGGGAAGACTGTGTACATATACGTTTATTCCAAAAACAACCCCAAATATTTGGGACTAAAATTCTGATTGTTGTTATTGTACCAAAGTCCCCTAGGCCACTCAATGGTCGTGCCATATATATATATATATATATATATATATATATATAACTTTGCTATCCTTTTTTTTTCATTAAAATCCTTATGTTTTTTCCCTGATTTTTTTTCCACTTAGGTCATTTCGTGATTCAAGAACCCACTATGTTTTTTTTTCCAATTTAGGACCTGTTATTTTTTTCTATTCAAATCCTTCTACTTTTTTGCTCTTTTTTCCGCTTAGATCATTCGTCTTTTGAGGGGATCCCACTATGTTTTCTTTTTTCATTTAGATCCCTATGCTTTTTTTACCCATTTTTTGTTTTTTTTTTTCACTTAGATTCTTCATCTTTTTTAGACCATATTTTCTTCACATTTAGGTTCTTGTGCTTTTTTTATCCCTTTTTTTGCTTAGGTATTTCATCTTTTTTGAACCTCACTTGGTTTTTTTTCCCACATAGGTCCTTCAATTTTTTGACCCCTTTTTTTAATTTAGGTCATTCGTCTATTTAGAATATAGTTTTTTCCCTTTTGTTTTTTTGACCCCATGAATGGTCATCTTTTTATTTTTAGACCCTAACTTTTTATTTTTTTCACCATTTAGGTCCTTTAATCTTTCGACTTTTTTGAGTATAGGTTTTTCCTATTTTATTTTCTTTGAACCTACAGATAATCGTCCATTTATTTTTAAGTTTTTTCTATTCAAATCCTTTTTTTAACCCTATTTTCTCTTTTTAGTCCTTAGTTTTTTTTTTTTACATAGGTTTTTTTTTACTTTTATTTTTTTTAGAACCCCAAGGATGGTCATCCATTTATTCTTTACTTTAGACTGCATGTATTACCCCTTTTTTATCTCATTCGTGTTAGGAAAAATAATTTTCATGCAAAATTATGCAAAATATCGTATTAAATTATCAAAATTAATAAATTTAGTAATTGAAATTAAAAACTCAGATCATATCGAAAAATAACTGGTTTCATAGTTGAAAATCAAATCAAATGAGATCCTGTCCGGGCAGAGTCTTGGATTTGGCCTTTCAGGTCAAATGTATCTTTACAAAGCTCTCTGTTTGATGGGGTATCAGAAGAATAGAGTGATATATTAATCCGAGAACCATAACCATATTTATAATTGAAGGGATGAATTTATTTCCAAAAGTCATGACATAATTTGTCTGTTTACTTTATTCTAATTATTTTACCAAATTCACATAAATTTATATAACTTTTCAGCTATTTTTAAGTTACCATTCAATATTTTCTATTTAACCAATCATAAATCGTAAATATTTATTGGTATCTAAACATTTATTTATTTTCATATCCTATCATATACATTAAACCCAAAATATCAAATTTTTAAATTTATTAGATCACTTTCATATGGGTTCACCTTAAATCACAGTATACATTATATAATTATTTTAACATATAAGTCAAATATTGGATCAATGATCCAATAGTCTCCTATTTGGATTATATGTGAAATCTTAGAATTATGTAATTGTGTAATAATCGAATGAACTCAATTTTTCTGTCAGTGTTAAAATGTACCTCCAATCATTCCGATCTATCAATCATATCAATTTAGAATCAAGACGGCTTTTGTTATATTTTTTTTCGTAACTCAATTCATCAATCGTTATGTAAATTGATATAATCGAATGACATAGATCATAATATGAATGTGTAGCATGAAAATGTCATGCAATGTGATATTTAATATGTCTTTTTCTAATTGATTCTCTTTGGTGAGATCATACTACATTTAATGTTAGAGTGTGATCCAAAACTGGATTCTTATTTCAGTGGAAAATAATCTTAAATTGAATTAACGAAAAATTGTCTATATTAGATGAACATCTAAATCACAAACTCCCACTGGAACTGAATAACCTGAAATGATATCACACACATATAAGTAGTGTGCTCATAAACCATTTTGGGTGACAATCTCTTTATAAGTGCGCAATTATTGAGCTTGTGTCAATATGTTTTATAGACAACTATCCACTTCAAATCCTTTACTTGGTAACCATAAACTTGATATCAATATACTTTAACATCATTGAGCTCCTGTTATTATTGGAATAGAATTCTATCAATTTATTATCATAAAATAATCTTAGTGGTCAATCAATACTATCCATTATCTGTAATCCTGTCATAAAATTTCATAGCTATATTCCATGGTTAGATGCCTATTGATGTAACACCGACACTACGGTGTTCGAATATTCTTTCCGTTTTTGAATTTAATAAAATGATCATCAATTTATATATATATATATATATATATATATATATAGAAAATAATTAATTTTATTGATTTCGATTTTGAGGTTTTTAAATTTAATTTTTGGTATATTTTAAATACCGTTTCTGGGATTTGTAAAATAAAGTTAGTATAAAAATATGTATATATATATATATATATGTAAATAATTACTTATTTATTAATTTAATTATTTACTCAATTAGCCAATTATAAAATCTATTTATATAAAAAAAAATATATAAATAATAATAATAAAAAAAAAAGGAAAGGAATTAGGGTTGAAACCCTAATTCCCATTTTCCCCTCTCCTCTCCCACGCGACCTTTCCTCTTCCCCCACCCGCGCCGCACCGCCGCGACCACCCCTCGCCGCCGCTGCGTCCGCCACGGCCGTCGCCACCACCCGCAGCGACCACCGCTCTCCCTTCTCCACCTCTCCCTTCGGTTTTCTCTCCTTTTTCTCTCTCGGCTTCTCTCTCTCCCTCTCTTCCTCTCGCGGTTCTCCACCACCGCGGCCCTCCACCGTGCTCCGCCACCACCCACGGCCATCCAATCGACCGACCACTCTCTCTCTCTATTTTTCCCCCTCGGTCTCACTCTCTATCGCTCTCTTTCTCTCTCTATCCCTCGCGGTCTCGCGATTCAATCTCTCCCTCACCCGATTCATTCGCCACCGCCGCCTTCTTCCTCCGCCGTCGCGACCGCCGCGGGTCGCCATCCCTCAGTCTCCCTCAGTCTCTCTGCTCCTCCCTCCTGCGCGTGACTGCGCCCAACAGCGCGCGCGACTGCACCCAACTGCGCGCGACTGCGACTGCGACTGCGACTGCGCCTGCCTCAGCGCGCGTCTGCTCGTGCAATACTGCCCAGCGCGCGCGCGGCTGCAACGCTGACAGCCCTCCTGCGTGTGCTCCAGCGCGCAATAGCCCTTCCTGCGCTTGCTGCTGCAGCTCCTCCCTGCTCACGCGCCTTCTGCCTGCTGCGGAAGCCCCAGCTTAAAGCCCTAAGTCAACCGTGCTGTGTTCACTGCATAGGTAAGACCAAACCCTAACCTAATTCTAGGGTTTCAAACTTTCTTAGGAAATTTGGTTTAGATTATTAAAATTACCTTAAATTGGGAGTTTTGCAGGTCTTGGACAGAGTTGTAGGCGCACAGACGAAAGGGTTGTGGACTGCGGAAAACCCTAGGTGAGGGATTTCTACCTGATGTAGTTAATTGAATGTATTTAGGGTAAATTAAGATAAAAAGTGTTGTATGTGTAGGATGTATGTTAGATTTGATTTTATAATGCTTTTGGTGAAATTATATATGATTATTAAGGCTAAGTATAGAATTTTAAATGAATTGAGTTGTTCTAGATGATAGAATCGTATTGACTTGATTTGAATGACTGCTCTTAGAGTTTAATTTGACGAATGCACGAAAATAGTCGAATTTGGGATTTAAGTTTAAGAATTTATGCAGTCTTTTTAATTATAAGTTATCCTGCATATAGGAAATCAAAATACTATTTCCGTATGATGAAAATAGGCTTCAATACCTTTAAAATGACATATGGTTTGAAGAAATCGGATGAGAATTGAAAAGTGTATGAATTTTCAAAGATTTTTCTAATTTATAGGGAATTTATGTATTTAGACGTGTTTTCGATTTTGAACGATTTTAGGTTTGAATTTAGCTTGATTTTGATTTGGTTATTTACTTATAATGGAATGAAAATTGATGACATTGGAGTTTATTCATAAATTGGAGAGTTAAGGTTTGTACAAACTTAGGAAAAATGATAAACCCTATGATTAATTGGAAATTTGATGATTTATGTGATACTTTGATTAGGTTGATCTTGTTGGAGACTCGAAGAGTCAAATTCGGGTTTGATTGTGGAAATAGGAAGTGACCACCCTCCCGTATACTGTGAGTGGGACTCTAATCTCTTGCATGAAATAGTGAAAATTTGATTTTACCGTATTTTTAAACAAAACATGTTTTGATATGCATGATCTGGACGTATGAAGTTTAAATTCAAATCTGTTTTGTGATTATTGGAGTGTCGTACTTATGTTTTTTTACGATTATGCATCCATGTTTGAAATGAAATGAAAGTGTGCCATGATTTGAGAAATGAAATGTCTTCTATTCTACCATTGCATCGGTTGTTTATTTGAAATGATTTTGATGAAATGTATTTGGCACACGGATTTGAAATGATTTGAGATCTGTGATGGTTATTATCTGCGGGACGTTGTGCCCTTGTGATACTGTGATGATGACATTGATGATTCCGTAGCTACGAAGGGACTTTGTAGAGGCACGAGTTGCCCGGATACGCTTCTGCAGGAGGTATCCGCAAATGTCCGGTTTATATTTATTCATAGGCACGAACGGTTGAACCCACATTGGGGGAGGACGTGTGTGACACCACCGTCTAGCACCGGGCGGTGACCTATTTGACGAGACTGGGTAAGCAAGGAGCTAAGCCCATGGCCAACATCGGGGTAGAGAGCTATTTTTGAAACACTTGCATAATAACACCCCCGATGCGCCTGTCCTTGGTCATGGTAGACCTTTGCCAGGATCCTTTCGGCCAGCTCTATGATCTACTTGATTTTTTAAAAAAAATGGATGCATATATGTGTAATACCGTGTGAATGATTAAAAGAGTTCATTTTATTAAACATATCATGATTCATTGCGAAACTTGAGTTATTGTTTACAAATGATGCTATTTGACACTCCAATATTCACCCACACTATTAGTACTTGAGATTAATCCCCTCACTCACTGAGTATCCTCCCATAGATACTCACCCCTCTTCTTTCCTCCCAGAGACAGGATTATTGCGATAGGGCGACGTATTTGGCTCGAGGGCTTGATAGATTGTTAGTGGATTTGGTATACTGGACGGTGAGGTTTAAATTAAGCAAAAATTTAAATTTCGTATTATATTGTCGACCCTGCGAGGTCTTGTTGAGGTCCGTAGTTGACCGTGTACATATTTTAGGATGACTGTATAATTTTTAGACTTTTGTTTGCGAAACTCTCATTTCACTTGCATTGAGGCATTTGTAACTATTTAAAGTGTTAACTTGGGAATTTGTAATATATTGTATAAATTTAGGTCCGCTCGGTGTGGCGGCTGCTCATGCTCTAGTTGAGCATGACAGTAGAGGTCTGTGGCTAGGGTTGTTGATAGATTTTTTTTTATATAGCCTTGCGTTGTTCTGGATGTCGGCTTTGGGAGTTGATTTTGGAGAGGCCGGGATGGCCATTTGTTTTATTTTTTGGATTGTTTTGAATATATACAGGTATACAGGTTTGATTGTACATGGAAGACCTCCGATTTATGGGGAGGTTCTGTCCGATTTTCTGTAGAAATACAGTCGGCATCTAGGGCAACGGGCGGCTGTTCACGATTCCCGGTTCGGGGCGTGACAATTGACATGCTATAAATACCACCGTCACAGTGGAAGAGGCTATGAGAGACTTTTTAACACTCTTCTAAAACTGGTTCCTCCTACTAGCATGCATCATATTATAGTCTTCATACTAACTTAGAATCTCATAAAATTGGAGTTAGTACACCAAATGATCTCAAACTGATCTAATTTCTAATATATGAGCTTATGTTCTTTTTCTCTATAAGTATTGCAAGACTTGTTTGGCTACTTTTCAATACTCTATTCTCGAGTTGTTTAAATTTTTGTCTAACATTTACATAATGTACACAATATCTAAATGCGTACAGATCTAAATATACATCAAATTCTATACTGTTGATATATAAATAATTTTCTATATTTCCCTATATTTAAGGTCATTATTAAGGCATTTGGTCGATACTAAACTTGTCTCCCTTAACTATAGGGGTAGCTCCTGAGTACTTGCTTCCATAAAACTTGTAATATACATAATTATCAACTAAATTCAACTTAAAATCTAACGAGATAAAGATTTGATGAAATTTGTAATATCAATATTGGGATATCTGCATGAACTTTATCTTTTTCTTCACGTTATCAGTTTTGGAGGTGGTTGAGTTTATTATTACGAAATGAAGGGTTCTCCAATATTGTCTAATAACACCTATGAGAATATCAACATATTTCTCTTGAAAGATAATATCTTCAACCATATCTCCCCCATAAAGTCAACATCCTTAAGGAAACGGAATGGGATTGAAAAATTAATACTCTTTAAAATTTTCAAAATACCGTACTAAATAACAACTAACCATTATAGCCTTCAGTTTTCTTTCATTGGGTCTAATAGACCTAATATTAATTAGACAACCCCAAATATGTAGATACTTTAGACTAAGATGTATATTGGTCCAAAATTCTTAGGGGTTTCAGTAGTTGTTTTAGTAGAAAACCCTATTCAAAATATATGTTGCAAATTTGATTAAACCATGTCATGAATAATTGTCTATGAACATGATAAAACATTTTTGACAATTCCAAGAACCAAAAGGAATAACCCATAGATAGGTGTTTATATCAATTCTAAGATGTTTGCAATACTATTAGCTTCAATCTCATTTTTTTTGTTTGTTTTCCCTTTCTACAATTTACACAAATATTGAAATATGTGAAATTAATGGTATCAAGAATTTCTTCTGACACAAATCTCCACATTTTCTGTTTGGAGATACTACTCAATCTTTTATGCTATAATTGAGAGAAATTCTTATTAGTTAACTTAAACTGTGTACTTTGATTAGTATATTGCAGTGATTCATTAAATGAAGTAATAATATCAACCTAACATAGATTATCAAATTCTGATAGAAAATCAGAGCTAACCTATTTGGACTCAAGAAACCAACCAACTTTTCTATTTCTGAAAAAACAGGTAAAATCTAATCTCTCTAACATAAAAATAGAAATCAAATTCTATCTAAAAGACAGAACAATAAAAGTTTCATCAAGATCCAAATAAAAACCAGTTTTCAATGATAATCTAAACTTTCTTATTACTATAACTAAAACTTTATTGCATCGTCCACATAGATATATCTTTCATTATCAATTGATGATTGATAATTTAGAAAATCCTGCATAGACACACTAATATGAATAGTAACAGTGGAATTTGACCACCAAATGTGTGCTATTACCAAAGTTAAATCAATCTCAAAATAAGTCAAATTACGGAATATACCTTTTTTATCATGCCAAGCATGCTAATTGGTATATTCTCTTTTTTTTTATGCCGTTTAGCATCATAATAGAAACAACCATTCTTTCTCGATTGAATTAGTATATTTTATTATTCCTTTTGTGATTCTGTACCTACAGTATCTTTATCGTGATTACTTTTCTTTTCTTTCTTTTTGTCCTTTATAGTCTAGTGTTCTTGACCTTTATACTGTATAGAGATAGGATTTGTTAAGAGTGTCAGTTTTAATCATTTCATTCTTGATAAATCATTTCTCAATATTTGTAAAAAAAAAAAAAAAGATTTAACCATCATAACTAACTTAGACATAGTGCCTCTGAATGTTTTTGGGATGACCAACTTTATCATTCTTAAACACATGCAATTCAACATCTCTTACCTTTCTTTTTCTCTCTTTTTAGATGTACTTTTTTTTGTAATTAGTGGGGAGAATAAATCCTTAATGTAAGATCTAAATCTAAATTTGAATTATTCAATTTAGAAATTAACTTGAGTTGAGTATTAATGTTGGTGAGAAAGTATTAACTGACAAACCGAGAACAGTAATTCATACATACTCACATGGAATTTTAAAACAAAATAAATTTAAATAAGAATAATCCTCATCACAAGATACTAGTCACTTCATTAACATTTTATCTTTGAATAAAATAATTAACTTGTAAATAATATTTTGGTACAGTAATCAAATGCTGATAATAGAAAAACATGTCAACCAATTATCTTTTTTTGGACCGATAAATTGGTCACATATAAAACAAAAAAATTGTTATATATTTATTACCATAAGGTGTACATATAATTCTCTCAAGTATGGACCATCTTTTGGGCTGATTGGTATTTATATGGATTGAATGCACAATTTTTTATATCTCAAAATAAATTAATTTTCACAATAGAGGTCATTTTAACGACATGTTGTTTCAATTAATTTATTTCGAGATATATATAAAATTATACTCATAATTGAATCATGTCCGTAATTAGAAAATTTTAATTTTATTCTGATGGACTCAATTTCTTGAAAATTAAGTTATTTAAAATCCAATTTTATCAATATTAAATTTGAGCATATAAAAGCCTAATTTATCAAATCTGTTTTCTTCATCTTTCTTTTTCGTTTTTATACTTTCGTTATCGGTAAAAAACCAACGTCTTCACTTTTTACTGATAACTGATCTAAAACTTAGCCAATTTTCATTCTGTAGTAGAGGATATCAGGAAAGTTCTCAAATAAGTGATGAGTTCATTTAGAATTATTTAAAAACTAGTCAATCTTAAATTTATCCTCATCTTATCAACATAATTTTCCTAAACATATCATGTCATTGTATACTAAAAGAATGACCAGTTTTGAACATAAAATGGATAGTAAAAAATGATAAGAATGAAAAATAGGTTTAATTAAGTTTAATGAGTTTCAAAACCTTTACACCTTGTCTATTTGGGCCCAAAATGATCCATAAAGCCTTTTTTTTAGGGAAAAAATATATATATATTTTATTGTGATGTGGATTTGTAATAAAAAAGAAAAGTTTTATTTTGTTGGAATGTGAAAGTTTTCTTCTAAAATTGGAAAATTAAACTTTAAAAAAAATGAAATTTGAAAGTTTTCTTTAAATTTTTTAATTACAATTTATTTTCTGAAATTAAGAAGTCAACCTTACAAAAAGAAAATTAAAATCTGAAACTTTTCTTTTTTTTTTTTTTTTTCCAAAATTGAAAATTTCTTTAATTATAATTTCTTTTCTAAAATTAGGAAGTCAAACTCCTTAAATTTTTTTAGAAAACTTTATTTTAAAATTTAGAAGTCAAACCTTCAAAAACAAAGTAAAAGTTAAAGTTTGGAAGTTTCTTTTTTTTTTTCGGAATTCTGAAAATTTCTTAAAAGAAGCTAAATTTCAAAATATTTTTTAAAACTGGAAGTTTTCCCACAAAAATATTTGATTCCAGAAGTTTCTTTACCCAAAAATAAATAAATAAATAAAACATGTTTTAAAACAGGAATTTTCTAAAAAAGTGTCATGAAAAAGAAAATCCGAAATATTCTTTTCAAATGGAAAAGAAATTAATTTTCTTATTTGTCATATAAAAAAGGCTTTTTTTCGAAAGTCTTAAAGATTACTTTCCAACAATTTCAACTTCCAAATATATATAAATATTTATTTATTTATTTATTTGCCCAAAAAACTCACATTTTTCCAAAAGGCTCATGTTTTCCCCTTCTATTTTTTTTTTTTTTTTGGTTCAAAAGATCCCAAAAAAAAACCCAAAAGAGAAGCAAATGAAATATTCTAAAATATCAAAAATCTTAGACCTTTGGAAAACTTATCATCTTCTTCTGTTCTGTACAAATAATAATTTTTTTTGAAACACCAAATGTCGACTTTGATGAAAACTTTCTAATTTTTTTTTTAAACACTGGATGTTAATTTTAATAAAAACTGAAGGTCGACTTTGATAAAAATTTTTGATAATTTTGTTTTATTGAAATCCACACCAATAAATTTCTGAATTTTTTTTTTAAAAAAATTAAAATATCCACAAAAAATTTTCATGCATAATTTCAAAAAAAAAAAATCACACGGTACTAAAATCATATAAAATTTTAAAATATGCAGAAATATTCTAATAATTTAAGTACGAGTAACTCTGATACCACTTGTTGAGAAAAATAACTTTCATGTAAAACAATACCAAATATCGTATTAAATTATCAGAATTAATAAACTTAATAACTGAATTAAGAACTCAGATCAGATCGAAAGTACCTGATTCTATAACCAAAAATCGAATCGAATGAGATGTTGTTCCAGCCAGAGTCCTGGGTCTGGCCTTCCAGGTCAAATATATCATCACAAAACTCTCTGTATAATGAGGGTATCAAAGAGTACAATGATATATTGATTTGCGGACCATAACCCTATTTATAGTTGTAGGGATGACTTTGCTTCCAAATTTATAACGGAATTTGTCTATTTAATTTATTCCGGTTATCTTAACAAATTCGCATAAATTTAGGTAACTTTCCAGTTAACATTAAGTCATTTTTTGATATTCTCTATTTAACTAATCATAAATAGTAAATACCTATTGATATCTATACATTTATTTATTTTCATATCCTATGAGATATATTAAACCCAAAATACTAAATTTCTAAATTTATCAGATCACTGTCATATGGATATACCTTAAATGACAGTATACATTATATAATTATTTTAATATATAAATCTAATATTAAAATAATGATTTAACAATTCGTTGGTCATTCTTAGAGTTCTGGTAGTTAGATATTTTTTTTTTCTTATCGTTGATATTCGTCATATTTTTCGTTGGTGTAAACAATAGTTTAGTTCATATATTGAGTTAATTTTAAATCTAATAAATTTTTACATAGTGAAAAAATACAATCCATATTTTATAAGCATCTCGCACATTAGCGTGGATTGATGACTAGGATAGTATTAAAAATATCAAGTAACTCCCATTGATCTTTCGGTATATACACCTGTTGATGGTTTTTTTTTTTTTTTTTTTTGAATCCAAAAGATATAATCTTATCATTATACTTAGTGCCTGTTTGACAGATCTTATTTTTGGCTTTTCTTTTCTTTATAAGAAGAAAAAAAATTAAGAATTTTTAAAATAAAGTTAAAAACCTTTTGATAATTTTATTTTTAAAAACAAATTTATTTCATAACTTTTAAATAAAATTAAAAGTAAAAAAAATAAAAATTAAAAATTAAAGAAAAAGAGAGTATATAAAGATAAATGAATTTATGATATTGATATATTTAAAATTTTATATCTTTCAAGTGAAGATATAAATGAAATAAAAAATAAAAAAATTGGGTTTTTACTTTTTTCTAGGAGAAGGGAAATTTTCTAGGAGTGAAACAGTGCCCATTTGGTAGGAATTTTTTCTATGAGGAGGGAAACACTGCCTGGTTACCGTGTTCAAGACATACGTCGTTCGACCGAGTAGGTGCTTATTGGTTAAAATCCCTCCCCGTAATAAATTCCTTCTAAAATGACCTATCAATAAATTTCTTTAGTATCCCCATTTTTGTCTTCCATCTCTTTGCCTAAGCTCACCATTCTCGATAAATTTCTTCCATCGCTTCTTTTTCTTCTTCCTTCTAAAAGAGGAAAAGAAACATGGTGAAGTTTTCGAAGGAATTCGAATCTCAAATGATTCCGGAATGGAAGGAAGCCCTCGTGGATTACAGACAACTTAAGAAGTACGTGAAAAAAGTTATGCTAGCTAGAAAACCAAAGGAAACTCATGAAGTTACTCAAGATTCTGGAATATCCATTTTCGATCCAAATCGAGCTTTTGCGGGCAGAGTCTCTGCCAGACCCTGCAATGGTGATGAGCACAAAGAAGAGATAATTCAGGTACTTTTTTCTAGCTAGCTTCATGAGAATGGGTATAAAGAACAACATAAAAAGAAACCCAGAACTAAGAAGCTTTCTTTCTGCTACTCATGAAGAAGTAACTTCATGACTTGTTTGTAATCTTTCTTAACTACGTGAGTTTATTTTTGATACCATTTTTTATACCCATTCATTTGGTTTTCTTTCTGCTACTCATTAAAACCAAAAGATACCAAAATGGTGTTGGCATGGTAGAAAGAGTGTCTGACCCGTTAATCATGTGCTCGGATTCGAGTTTTCATAGGAACGAAAAAAACATCACATCTCCTTAATGAACCCGACAGTTGATCGATCCTGATTAGTTAGGACGAAACTCCGAATACCAGACGGTAATATGCCAAAAAAAATTAAAACCAAAAGATACTTATTGCCAAAAAAAATTCCATTAACACAAACATGGGTATTAAAAATTTTCCTTAATCTTCTTAGTTCTGAGCTTTTAGTGATGGGTTTTCCTTGGTTTACCAAAATCAATCATAGTTCTCAAACGGGTCAAGCTTTTTCCCTTTTAATTTGAAAATTTTGATTTCCATTTGATGAAAAACCTAAAAACAGAGGACTCTGTTTCTCCTTTGGTAAAAACAGATGTCTCTGTGTGTTTGGACAAGTGGGCATCTTATAAGAATTTTTAAACATAAAGTTTACGGATGAGTCCAAATTTTATATAAATGCAAAATGTCACGTTTGCTCTTTTTTCTTTTTATGTATTTGAAGTTTCTCTTGTAATTTTTTTTTTTAAATGGTAATTTGAGTACAACCTCTTTATTGAATAATTTAACTAATTAATCGTTACTACGGTAGTTTTGATTCAAAATCATTTAATTAAATAAGAGTATTACAGTAATTTTAATTCAAATCAAGAACACTGAACCTTGATAATTAATATATTCCTACGCAGAAAAAGTGGTCATATCATGACAAATTTGAGTACCACTTGGGGGACCAATTTTATTGGTTGCTTATTTTGTCACGAAAGCATTGAACTGGTTGTTGTTATTGTTGCTGGTTACCTTAGTTTCATGAAATCATCATGAGTAGCAGAAAGGGGGAAAAAAAGAAAACAGAAAAAAAAAAAAAAAAAGAGAACTCGTGAAAACATTTCAATCACATGGAAAAAAAAAAAAAAAAAAAGATCTGATTTGTCTTATCATTATCATTGATAAGTTATATATTAACTTCTTTTTAATATATATAGGTGAAAAATAAAGGTGGGCAGGACGACCAATATGAGACTGAGCTCATACAATTCTTCTCGGAGGAAGATGAGGTAACTATTTATAGCATTAAAGAAAGATTCAACTGGAAAATATTATTTTCATAACACTACATCTTAATTTGATATCAGATTCTTGATAATTTGAGTAAATAAATAGTAAAATTTTACATGAACTAGGAAAAAAAATTATAATTTTGTCATTTTAATACTTTAATGAATCCTTTAGTAATTGATTGATGATTGATATTTTTTTTTTTTAGTTTCAGGTGAAGATGTTTATTGAGAGGTTGGATGAAGAGCTAAACAAAGTGAACAAATTTTACGAAAGCAAAGAGGGAGAGTGCATTGAGAGAGGAGAAGTGCTCAATAAACAGCTGGAGAAACTAGTTGACGTCAAACAGGTCCTCAGCGACCGTCGCCGGGGAAATTATCCTTTTTCTAGATCAAATTCCGACAGCCCTCCCAGCTCTAATCCTCCATCAGCCCAAAACTCTGATTACTCCGGTAAGTTTCTCTAAATCAGTTAAACTGTATCATGTCATAATTATTTTAATAGTACCATTACTAATCTGTCTATTCACGGATTTGTCAATAAATATCCTTTTGGCAACGAGTTTTGATAAGCTAATACTTTTAGTAATCATTTTAGATGTTAAGCATTAAAAAAAAAAGTAATGGATTAGCAATAGCAAAAAAATGGAATATTCACACAATGACCGAACTACCCTTGTGTGTGACATTATTTGGACATAAATAGGTACTGCAGAAATAATAAAATTTAACAAGGTGAAGCTTCTTTATTCAATAAATATAATATATAATATCCTTCACATCATTGTTTTTTTTCTTAAAAAGAAACAGAAAGAAAAAAACATCCATGCATTTGGGGAGCAAAGGTCGTTGGGGACACATGATAAATCCAGTAAGCCAAGCGAGACAGAAGTCTAAGGACCACCAGGCCAGAAGTTGACACAACTACATAAAAACAAGTGGCACCGATTTTAGTAATTTTATTTTACACGACCACGTTAGAGAAGCAAAGAAAGGAATAGTAAAGTTGTCTCGTGCGCTTGAAAGAATGTTTTGTTACGACCAACGCTTCGTTGGGAAATACAAAAAAGCTATGTTTAATTTTTGATAATGATAAAGATTATGTTAATAGAATTCTCTTTCAATTAAGACTTGACAGTAACTCGATCGAGATTAATCAGAGTAAAACTCTAGATACTCGATAGTATACTAAGTTTAAAGACAAAAAAAAGGAATGTATTGTTATGTATAGGATTGGCTTTCTTCTTGATGGGGTTTACTGAAACCCATATTACAGTATTCTTTTATCATGATGTTTTTCTCTTAATTCGATAATTCGGATTCAAATCCTAATATAATTAAGAGAGAGAGAGAGAGTTACTTTGAGAAAACGTTTTTGCACAAACATAGAATCCAACATAGGTTTGCCAACGTATTATTGGTCCTAATTTTGTATGATCGTTTTTCTTCCCTCATTCACCCATTTCATTGTCAAAAGGCAATGGTTGGATTCGCTTAAATTAAAGAAACTATTTTCCTCTTTCTTTTGATGATCGAGAACCACCAAAAATTGAAACAGAAAAAAAAATAAAAATCTAGTTTGAGAAGACAGCCACGATGATACTGGTGTTGTGAATTGTAATATCCATAGTTATTAAATTCATATATTTTAGAATTTATAATTTAACCGATTGAACTGTCGAGTCAATAGTTCAATCGTATATTATTTTTTATTATTTTAAGATATAAAAATTTATATAATTATATTTTTAAATATAAAATATCAATCACAATATTTATAAAATATAATATAATCATATAAAAAATTAAAAACTCATAAATTTATATTTTTATTGTTTTAAAATAATAAATAAGAAAAAATAAATAATATAAAAATAAATAAAAATAAATATTTTTTAAATTTTTATATTATATGCTTATTGTAATATAATTATATAATAAATATTATATTTTTATTATTCTTTAAAATTCACGCACAGTTTCTCATCCATTTCTAGTTATTTGTTTAATGTTGATATTTAAAAATCCTTCATTTGATTGAGTTAGTGTTTATCGAGAGAGAGAGAGAGAGAGAGAGAGAGAGAGATGTGTTTGTGTTTCCCATGAGAGAGAGAGAGAGAGTTGTGTACTGTGTAGGGGTAGGGACATCTATGTAATGCTTCACGTCATTCTGGGCGCTACAATTCTCAAGAAACACATTAAATGTAAAATCGTGCAAAACCCAAAATCGCGGGTCACACGAATTGCAGGTTATCCATATTTATCCGTAAGGTTATCCATATTTATCCGTAGGTTTATTTAGGTGAAATGTAGATACAGTCTTTCTAATGAATCGATTTATATATTATATGGATGAAAGATTAATCCGATTTGATTGACGGATCGATCCGAATTTAATAATTATGGTAATATCCCATTACCTTACTTGCCTTATTGACACACTTGTGTAGCCTTTAAGGAAGTTTAATGGAAGAATCATGTGAAACTTCTTTAAAGGCACACGCAAACCATTTAATTCACATAATTTCTTTCCATTTTTCTTCTTCTCTTAATGTAAATATCCTTGTGCAGAGATTTTTTTTTAATAAAAAACGTTTTTTATAGTCATTTATACGTTTTTTAACGTATTTGACGGTCACTATTTATCTCGAGATACGATGAGAGAATGAACGATAGTTGTAGAATAGTTATCCTATGGTTACAGAACCAATGTGGATACTAAAAAGGTCCACTTAATGTAAATAAATTTAAATTTTTACCATCTCTATTAATTAAAAAAATTCAAAAGTATTTCTTTTCCTCTTTGAGTCAAAGAAAAATATTTTCCCTTTTTGTGAGAATATCTATTTGTTAGCGTGGGCATTTCAAATTAATAAAAACTAATAATTGGAAAAGTAAAAATTCTGTTAACACGTTCACGACAACAATAATAATTTAGACATTTTATCTTAAAATTTAAAATCGACTATTTAAAAACAAAAATCAAGAAAAAAATGCAAGTATTGATTTAATTTAATTTTTACGAATTCTCATATACTATTTATTCTTTATCTAAAATGTCCTTCATTAAATCCATAATTATCATATGTTTACAGATAATTTGCATTCTCAAGTTTTCGATGGACTATCTCTACATTTTACTAAATCTCCTATATTTAAATTTTCGATCTTCCTAACCGATACGTCTTTAGATTTTCGTTGCACATATTTAAACCACTTCATCCAATACTCATGTATTTTATTTACAATTGAACTAACTCTCAACTTATTACGTATCTCTTTATTTCTAATTATATCCTTTATAGTTTTGCTATACAATCTATCTAAATATCCTCATTTGAACTATCATTATTTTCTACTCTTCTTGTTGTATGTCATATAACAGTGTAATTTTCACTGTGATTTTATAAAATTTTTCCTTTAAATATAATAGTATCGTGTGATCATAGAGAATTACGAATACTTTTCTTCATTTCATCCAATTCACTTGAATTCTATTATTTATATTCCCATTTATGTTGCATCGTTTTGAATGATAGAATCAATATATCTAAATCATTTACTTTTTAGTACTTCTCTTCCTTCTAACCTATTTTTTTTTTTATCATTCTGATGGTTGTCACTAATGTTATATCTCATATACTAAGTTTTAAACTTGCTCAATCTGAATTCTCTAGATTCTAATATGACCATCCATAACTTTAATTTAATATTAATACTATTTTTAGTTTTATCAACCAATGATGTATCAACTGTGAAAAGCATACATCAAGATATTTCGTGTTGGATATTTTTTTTTTTTATGATTTCGTCTATTATTATCGTAAATAATATAAAACTTAATGTCGAATCTTGATGGATCCCAATATTAATAGAGAAGTTATCGTTTAGATCCCCGTAATTTTTTGTATCGATCACAACTTTTTCATACATATCTCTAATAACATTAATGTATTTCAAAAATCTATCTTTTTTTATCTGCGTCTGCCACAACACGTCTCTAAAAACCCTATCATACACTTTTTTTAAGATCAGTGAATACCATATGTATGTCTCTTTTTAGTATTCTAAATACCCTCTATTAACTGTCTTAATAAATGAATTGTTTAGATGGTAGATCGTCATGGTATACATCCAAATTGATTCGAAAACATATTTATTTTCAGTCTCAATTCATACCGTATCATTTTCTCCAATAGCTTTATAATTTGACTCATGGGTTTAACACGTGTGAGAAGTAAATAAATTAGTGTTTATTTGCAAAGTTAACGTTAGATTATGATCTTAACGAGTAAAATTTTGTGCAGAGACACCATCGGAATTAAGTGACAACCCCACAGAGAGCGCGCAGACAGATGAAGTGATAGCAGAACCGGAAAGAAATGGAGTGAGGAGGATTGACATCCCTGCCACCACGCCGACGCAGGCCATCACGGCCGTGACCTCCATGTCGTGGGAAGATTTGGTGAACAATCCTAAGAAGATTCGATGTGCTGAAAAGATGATTAGAAGTGCCTTTGTTGAGCTCTATAGAGGACTTGGTCTCCTCAAGACTTACAGGTTTATGAATAATGATCTATTAAAAAGAATTTATATAATGCTAAATTTGTTAACTAACTCATGAACCTTGAATGAGCATTTTGGTAATGTTGCTAATTGTCACGCAGGTCCTTGAACATGGTTGCTTTTAAAAAGATCCTCAAGAAATTCGACAACGTAATTAACATAATATACAGACTTTATTTTTATACGATTTGCTTTTTTCAATTCACAAAAGAAAAAATATGATTTACCTTTTTCTCTCCAAAACAGGTGTCAAATCAACAGGCCTCGGCAGCTTACCTGAGAACAGTGAACATATCCTACTTTGTTTGTTCTGACAAGGTCCCATGCCATTGTCGAGTATTTTTTTCAAAGGTTGTTTTTAAGAAGAGATTTTTTTCCCCTGTAAATTGACTTTTTTTGGGCATGATTAAGGTAATTAGACTAATGGACGAAGTGGAGTCCATATTCACAAAGCACTTCGCCAACAATAACAGGAAAAAGGCCATGAAATTTTTGAGACCCCAACAGAACAAAGACTCCCACATGGTCACCTTCTTTGTTGGTATACCCTCTCTCTCTCTCTCTCTGGGTGCTATGGAATCATGTCCGCCGACCAGTGTTTGAGGTCCATGTCCTAATTAATCCAGAGTGAACTATTATCGTGGGCCCTTTTTGTGGAGTTTTTCTGATGTAATTTTCTCCATTTTCAAGTATAGAACCCGAATTCTTAATTAAGGAATCTAACACCCTTCCAACTAAGCCAACTATATGTTGGTCTCTCTCTCTCTCAAACACACACATAATAACTAGTGCACTATTGTTCTTTGTTTGTAGGACTATTCACAGGCTGTTTTGTAACATTATTCTGTGTATATGCAATACTGGCACATTTGTCTGGAATGTTTAAGCCTGGATCAGATTCATCTTATGTGGAAACTGTCGACACTATGTTTAGGTACCCTCCTTTTGCAACTTACCCCACATTTACAAAAATTTTAAGGTAAATACAAAAAAGTCCGAGAATATTACGAGCCTTTTCTGGGTGCTGCAGCATGTTTGCCCTGCTAAGCTTACACTTGTTCATGTATGGATGCAACCTCTTCATGTGGAAGAGCACAAGAATCAACTACAACTTCATATTTGAGTTCTCGCCGAATACTTCTCTCAAGTACAGAGATGCTTTCCTCATCTGCACCTCCATAATGACAGCTGTTGTAGGTGCTATGGTCATACACCTTGTCTTGACGGCCAACAACTTTTCACCACATCAAGTCAATGCCATTCCTGGGATTCTCCTCTTGGTTAGTTCAACTTCACGGACTTGATTATTATTATTATATGTTGCATTCATTAGCTCTAGAACACTAGAAAGATTATGGAAAACAAGGACGAGTAAAAAGTGCAGAGTTGATGGTTGATTGCTAACTGATGATCTTTGACCTTACTCCTTTTTCAGCTCTTCGTAACCTTGCTTATCTGCCCGCTTAACATCTTCTACCGCCCAACACGGCATCGTTTCCTCCGAGCGATTCGTAACATTGTCTTCTCTCCGTTTTACAAGGTACAAACTTGTTCTTCTCCCTTTAATTTTCCCCTTCCTATATGCCCCTAGTTATCTGGTTTGATTCATGAGATCCGTGTGTGCAGGTTTTGATGGTAGACTTCTTTATGGCTGACCAACTTACAAGCCAGGTCTTTAACACTTTACAGACTAGAATTTACTAAATTAAATTTTTTGCTATTATTTGCGTCATTGCAATCATTTTAATATATGAAAGCTTGCTGCTGTATTTACAGATTCCATTGCTGAGGCATATGCAGTCCACAGCCTGCTACTTCCTTGCAGGAAGTTTTGGAACGCACAGATATGAAAATTGCCACTCTGGAAAGACCTACAGAGAGCTTGTTTATGTCATCTCATTTTTGCCATACTACTGGCGAGTTTTGCAGGTAAAACTTCTTCAGACAGAATACTAACCTTAAGTTGAATTTAATCATCATCCTATTGCTAATTGAACAGTAACTTGGTACTTCCAACGTTTTAATGGGTAGTGTGCAAGAAAATGGTTTGACGAGGGTGATGTGAACCATTTGGCCAACTTGGGCAAGTATGCATCATCCATGGTGGCTGCAGGAGCGAGGCTAACACTGACAAGGCAACCCACCGCTTTCTGGATGCTAATAGCGGTGGCAACTTCCGTGATAGCAACAGTTTATCAATTGTACTGGGATTTTGTCAAGGATTGGGGCTTTTTCAATCCCAAATCCAAAAACCCCTTCCTCAGGGATGATCTAATTCTCAAGAACAAAAGCATCTACTACGTTTCCATAGTGAGCTCTCTCTAGTTCTCTCCTTTAAAACTTGTGAATTGTGATAGTTTGCCTTTGCCATATAGAAAATGAACTAAAAGGAAAGAACAAAATGCAGGTTCTGAATTTGGTTCTAAGAGTTGCTTGGGTGGAGGCTGTGATCAAGTTCAATGTCCCAACAGTTGAATCACGGTTGCTACACTTTTCCATGGCTTCCCTGGAGGTTATTCGACGTGGCCATTGGAATTTTTACAGGTAAGTCTAATCTCATTAAAATGGTGTAAGACAATATTCAAAAAATACAGTATAAGAAATAATAAAGGACAGACAAAATTGATGTAGGCTTCACAAGGAGCAATTAAAATTTTTGTTAAAGGCGAATTGCACATAATTGAAAAGCACAGTCAAATGCTAACAAAGAAGTGATGCAGGAATCAGCATAATTTGGAATACAAGTTCTCGAGAATTTGCTTCCTTTTTTTTTCCCAGTTCAAGAAAGAAATATATCATAGAAGACATACTATCTTACAAGAAAAACATGTGATAAAACAGGTTGGAGAATGAGCACCTGAACAATTGTGGAAAGTTCAGGGCAGTAAAGGCAGTTCCATTGCCATTCTGTGAGACCGACTTGGATGGATAAGTTTTTCTTACTGCCTAAATAAAGTATACAGACATCCTTTACCACCTTTTCATGAAGGAGAAACAAGACCAAGCAACATCTTCCCCTGCAGTAGACCAAGGGAGGGTCAAAGGGTTACAGAGAGAGCAAGAATTGAACAAAAGATGGAATGAAACACCCAATTTTCATCCAAAAAAAAAAAAAATCTCTGTTCATATTGCATGGTCGAAGATTAATTCTGCCAAAGTGAACCGTAAGGTTGCTTTGTCTTTATGAGGAATGTGTTTCCCAATTGGTAGCCAATGCTTTCAACCTCCATTTGTATATTTAAGCATTTCAATTTGCATTCAACTGTATAAATAAAATTACGCCAAGTTTCAGCTACTAGTTTGCTATATACTCTCTGTGTTGATTTTCCATGAATCAAACTCTGCGGAGCACGTGTTGCATGCAAATAATGCTTCTATTCATCCTCAAAACCTTAGTTATCAATCATGAGAACTTATCCTATTCCAGAAAAAGGGAAATTATTCACAACATAATAACAGCAAATAAGGGTATTTGTAGCGCTAGTAGGCGGTGAGACAAAATGACAAAGAGCAAAGAAATTTAAGCAAATATTATTTTTTTAACAAAATTCTTATAGCATTAAAAATATAAATTATTCTCATTTCCTAGATCATCTTCAAACTATTTCTAGTAAAATAAATTTGATGGATCATGTTAGTGTCACAGATGATGGTCAAACCCCCTCGATGAGAAGTAATTTCAAAATAACAATTGATGGGAATATCCCCAAAAGGCTCAAGAGCATGTTCAATGGGCGACATAAGGCTCATGATTAAATATATTTTGACATGTTCAAATGTAAACGAGTCTCTGTCGCGCCGCTCTATCGATGGGATAAACCTCCCCCAACGGGCCTCTATCGCCCCAACTATCCAAAGGATTCAAACTGCATGGTATCCTAGTCGCTGATCATCTAGCTCCCGATGAGATTTATGTGATCCAATCTATAAGAGCAATTGGTAGAACCGAACGGTTGTTTCTCTCTTTCTCATCTGACCGATGACTACCAAATACTAAAGAAACCGAACAATTCTACTTCCAATCGGTAATATTTACTCGAATTTCATATTGATGAAATTTCCTATTTTAGTATAAAATGCATCTCTTGGATAAGAAAAGAAACTCTTGAGAATTTAATCGATAAGAAAAAAAATTTTCCCTTATAATTCAATTTTCTGAATGATAACAATTTGACATCTTTGACGATTGAGATCTGGAATCCTCGGATCGATTCGTTGAGAAACTAGGGTTGTGACGCCTCAAGATCATACGACTCTAGCAGGACATCATGTAAAAAGCTCTTAATGCATCAAGCAAGGTAAGTTCTCTAACTCGACACAGGACACACAATGGTCACAAGGAGATCTATCCTCCCTTCTTCTCTGTTTGTTATCCATCAGAAAACTGCACTTTCTGACTTTAGTGTCGGAGTTTCTCCCGCAGGAACATCCTCCAGCTGTCTTTCGTAGGTCTCAAACCTTCTCATTGAGTTCCCGTTTGACTCATAATGAGTCGGATCTGTGAAACCAAAACTCACCTTCAATAGATTGGCGTTGTCCATGGGAATAGACTAGAAAATCTTTGTTGAGTACTCAGGATTACCAAACCGATATGTCTCCGAAGTAGAGAACTAGAACTGAATCAAGGGTTGCAACTGTTGTAAACGGTCATACCGCTACCCCCACTGACACAGCCCTTCTTGTGACACCCACTCGTCTTACTGACAATTCTCCCCCTCATGTTCTACCTCTTCACTCGGAACAAGTCCCGCAACTTGCGTTTCAAGAACACCCAGCCACAGTTCCTGCGCCGATACCCCCAGAACGAGTCAATCATCCCCAAATGGACAGACTATAGTTTAGGATTCAGGACATGAGCAAACAATTGGAGAATCTTAACCCGAGAGCCATTCTTCTTCAAAAGGATATGGACGCAAACATCCTTGACGACGAATGCCACCACTCAGCTACAAGCCCTTAGTGACTTCCCATCATAACCCCCAAGACCTAAGAAGGCAAGTTGAACAACTTATTGCCGATGAACTCAAACAGGCCAATGCTCGAGAAAACCAGGCCCCCTCTACTCTAATAACACTTCACCTTCAACTTGAAGGTCTCTTCAGAACCGATACCCTGGGACATGCTTTTGCCTCCTATGGAAAGATATGACAAGGCGACCAACCCTCGTGATCACACGACATATTTCGTGACAGTAATGGTCACAAGAGACACGACAGACGCCGTCATGTACAAACACTTTCCTACCACTCTCAAGGGGAATGCGTTAACATGATTCAATTCACTCCCACCGCTGAATATAAAAACTTTCTCCCAACTCTGACAGTAATTTGAGATTTACTTTGTGATAAGCAGGAGAATAAAGAGAAAATCCACCTCTTTACTGTCGTTACATCAAAGGGAGGACAAACCCTTGAGGGATTTCTTGGAGAAGTTAAAGACAGAGACGATAAAAGTTCCATCTTTGGACCACTCTATCACATTAGCGGTGCTACTTACTGGATTGCATCCCTCCGGTATGAAAACCTCCATTACGAAAAGTCCTCCCTCCATTATCCAGGAGTTTTACTCTCGTGCTGAGAAGTACATTGCGGCCGAAGATGCTGAGACCTTCGATCGAAGGAAAAAACGATCATTTAGGAGAGAGCGTAGTTGATCGTCCCGACGGCTCTCACAAAAGAGGAACTGATCAGGTTTTCCACCTCCTCAAAAGTTCAACACCTACACGCTTTTAAATGAAACCTTCAGTCAGGTTCTGCTTCAAATCAGGGACTAACCTTATATCCGATGACCTCCTCAATCTGTGAAGGACGATCCTAAGAAAGACGGGACCAAGTACTATCACTTTCATCGCAATCACAGTCACATAACTTATGACTACATAAGGCTTAAAGATGAGCTTGAATTCCTCGTTAAAAGTGGGAAGTTACAAAGGTTCATCAGTAGAGAATGGAGAGATATGTCGAATTCTGACAGACAAGAACCGCCTAGGTGGAACGGGCCGGATGATTGGCCTATCGTTCCACCACCGACTAACCGTCAAGACAGAGTCATCCTCCAAATTTATGAGGAGTGAACCTCTCGAATGTCTCAACCCCTGTCGGACATTCCAGACCCTTTAGATGATACGTAAGGAAATAAAGCTGACGCCTAATCGCATCAATTTTCTATTCGCCTAATGTTTTTATCCCTCTTTCGCCAAAAGTACTAGCGACTCATGTTGGTAAAGAGGCAAAAAGCAAGTGACCGATCATCGATTTCACTGACGAAAACCTAGTCGAAGTAGACCAAAGTCGCCACAACCCCCTCGTCATCACTACCAAAATAGGCCCATATGAAGTCTGAAGGGTCTTTGTCAATCTAGGAGCAAGGTGTGATCTCCTGTACTAGGATGCTTTCAAGCGAATGGATTTTGTCCCCACACATCTACAACCCTATGCGTGTCCAGTCAAAGGGCTCTTCGGTGAATAGATATACCCCAAAGGGATTATTCCTCTCCCAATCATGCTGGGCACGCCCCCCAACCACGCGACAACTATAACGACATTCAATGTGGTCAACCTCTCATCGCCTTATAATGCTATCCTAGGAAAGCCGAGTTTAAACGCTCTGGAAATCCTACCTAACACAAAACAAATGAAGATTAAGTTCAGAACTCCACTTGGGATTGGGACCTTATCTTGCAACCGGGAGTTTTTGGCCTCTGCCTTGAAGTGGTCGCATGGTACATTTCGATTGTTTCATATATTTCTTATATTGTCACCATGATATTCTTCCGACCGATGGTAAACACACGTATGCCTTATTGTTTGCATTCTATCAAACTCCAACTGCGTAAATGAAAGAAACACACTAACGAAAGAATCTATCTCTCCAAACGGGCCTCTGTCGCCCTGATCGAATGAAGGGATCTATCTCCCAGAACAGACATCTGTTGCCCTGATCAAACTAAGAGATCTATCTCCCTGAGCGGGCTTTCGTTGCCCTGACCGAACGAAGAGATCTATCTCCCCGAACGGGCCTTTGTTGCCGTGACCTAACAAAGGGATCTATCTCTCCGAGCGAGCCTCTGTCGTCCTAACCGAATGAAGAGATCTATCTCCCCGAATGGGTTGCCTTGACCAAACGGAGGGATCTATCTCCTCGAACGGGCCTTTGTCGTCCTAACCGAATGAAGGGATCTATCTCCCCGAACGGGCCTCCGATCGAATGAAGGGATCTATCTTCCCGAACGGGTTCCGTCGCCCTGACCTAATGAAGAGATCTATCTCCTCGAACAGACCTCCGTCGCCCTGACCAAAGAAGGGATCTATCTCCCTGAATGAATATTTGTCGCCCTGATCTAACGAATAGATCTATTTCTCCGAACGGGTCTCTGTCGCTTTGACCGAATAAAAGGATCTATCTCCCCGAATGGGTTCCGTCGCCCTGATCTACTAAAGGGATCTATCCTTAAACGGGTCTTCGTCGCCCTGACCGAACAAAAGAATTTATCTTCCCAAATGGGTCTCCATTGCCCTAACCAAACAAAGGGATCTATCTCGTCGAATGGACATTTATCGCCCTAACCTAATGAAGAGATCTATCTCTTTGAACGGGCTTTCGTCGCTCTGACCGAACAAAAGAATCTATCTCTTTGAACGGGATTTTATCGCTCTTACCTAATGAAGGGATTTATCTCCCCGAACGGGCCTCCATCGCCCAGACGGAATGAATGGATCTATCTCCCCTAACAGACCTCTGTTGCCCTGGCCTAGCGAAGGACATCCCCACTCTTTTTCAAACAAATCCTAGTAGATATTACTTGTCGGAAAACTAGAGACATTTATGAAAACGCACAAAAAGCCTAGAACAACTGGATATAGCTCAGAAGTCCGTTTGAGACAATAAACGGAATATCCCCTAATATCAACACACATCGAATGAAAAGGAATATGAAAGAGTCTCTCATTAATAATCATTATGATACAATGACGTAAGAATTACACAGATTTCAAAGGAATGTAGGCCTCCTGAAAAGAAGTCTTCGCATTGACCACACTCGTTTCGGTTAGAGCACCAATCAATCTTACAGGGACTACATTTCAATTCGTCGTATTCCAGCTGATAACCTCCTTGACCAGAAGTAGGGTTCCATCCAATCCCAATCGACGGATTACCTCTTTGGCGTATGGTAACCTCTCTATCAACTCGCGTTAAACATCTCTAGAGAAAGCAACATATTGGACTAAAACTTTTTCCAATTCAATCGCCCTCTATTCTGCCACCTAAAGAGATTATTCACGCAACTGAGCCAACATCTTAGTAGTATGCAATTGCGCATCAAGGGGCCTTTTTCTCAATTACCAATTTCTCGCAATAATCCCGAAGGGTCTTAACCTCCTCCTTTTCAGCTAGCGAGGTCTCAAATGCCTCCTCTGTCCCCGTGTCTTTCTCCTTCCAATTGGTGGCACCCCGCAAGACCCTAACTTGGCCGTTCAGCTGATTGACCTTTTCTTCCAGATGACCAATAGTCTATTTCCTCCACCGATCATGGAACTTTGCCAAAATTATCATAAGTAAAAAGAGAGAAACTGAATCACTTTACGGTAAGATGAAAACAAAATGAGGTGAATTCAGAAGATGATACCATTAGGCCAAGTGACTTAAGAGCCTTGCCAGCTTGCTCCATAGGCATCCTGTGCAGTTCTAAATCGCAACGATAAAAGTCGAGCCAATCGGCTATCTTCTCTATTTCAACTAAATCCATATAACTGTATTACTTATCCCCAGAGTTAATAGCCACTATCCCTTTTTCCTTCGATCTCTTGTCACTATGAAAGGAGCAGATAGGGATAGGAGGGATAGCAGTCCCATCAATTATCTTACGTTTTCCCTTACGAGAAGGTCAGAGAGGAATCAAGCGTAACGGACCAAACGGTTCATCGACTAGTGCAATTTGAGCCACTATCTCCCTTGATGCCCTAACTTTCACAATGAACGATGGATTTCCTTCAAGTCTCTCTGGTAGCAGAGCTCCCTCATTTTTGGTTGGTAGCATATGACTAGCCCTATCAAACTTCTTTAACTCAACCTTGAATGTCTTTGACGAGATCGAAGGCATGCACTCCTCGATTTCCTTGTCCGCTTCATGTCCACTCCCTGACGGAGATTCAGACTGAACCATTTTCCTCATTTTCACCAAGGGAAGTGCTAGTAAAGCTCGGGTTTCAAACGCCCCATCAGTCTCCGCCAAAGGATTTCCCACAGATGAATCCCAGTCAATCGGAATCTCTCTCAACAAGGAGCTATCCGCAAAACCCAAAATATTGGTCAACCTGATCTCTTTCCTATCAACTAAAAGGGGTTTGTCAATCTTTCTTTTCTCTCTTATCAGCAGACCCGCTAGAGATAACATCTAATCGTCTATCAGAGAATCAATTAAGATAACTCTTTGCGTAAACTTACAATAACTGCCAACCGAATATATGAAGCGAAAGTGACGAAAAGGGTTTATAGGTTGCAATCCAAGCGTAGGCCTTCCATCAGCACTGGGAAGCATTGGCATAAGATCATTGTCCTGGAATTCCACGAAGAAGTACTTGTGCATCCAGTTATTACTAATAAGTTTTTTATAACGAAATCTCTAATCAAATTCAAGATGAGTCTGCTGCCTATACCAATTTTGCTGCCTATACCAATTTCGAACCAAACCATTTTTCGTACATCTTATCAAAGAAAAAAGAGCCACCAGGATATCAAAATTGAAATAAAAATGACAAAACTCTAATGGGAAGTTACGACAAATTTCACCAGGAGAATAAAGTTAGAAATATATTCCATCATTGTAACACTTTAATAATGGACCACTATATAGTACCTTCAAGCCAAATTTCATCATTTATTTATACATCGGGACATAGCCTCTGAAGCCCTATTCGCTTTATCTTCGTCTATAGCTGATATCAGGGTGTAATCATCACCCACCAATATGACGGTCTGAACCTCTTGGAGCTCCAACACTGAATAACACTCCTAATGTCGTTAATACTTTGAACAGCGAGCCTCTCACCATTCTTCTTACAGAAGTTCTCTTGTGTGTTGAGACAATTCGAAAGAAGGAAAAAATGAGCACGAGATAGTAAAAACGTCAGATCCTCTCCCATGAAAACATTTATAAGGGTTGCCAAAGATAGTTCGCGGAACACAAAATGACGCATGTTGTAAAAGTCTCTCCATTTCGCAGTAGTTATTACACATGGTGTCTTTCTCACGAAACGACATCATGAGTCGAGGGCAAATGATGGAACCATTTCCAAAAGACTCAATACATAGAACGGAGCATGTTCAATAGGCAACATGCCATGATTCAATGTATTTCAACATGTTTAAACGTAAATGGACCTCTGTCGCCCCGCTCTACCAATGGGATAAACCTCCCCCAACAGACCTTTGTCGCCCCGACAATCTAAAAGAGTCTAACTCCGTGGTATCCTACTCGCTAATCATCTTGCTTTTAATGAGATTTATGTGATTCAATCTACAAGAGCATTCGGTAGAATCGAACGGTTGTTTCTCTCTCTCTCATCCGACCGATGACTATCGAATACTAAAAAAACCGAACAATTCTATTTCTAATCAGTAATATTTGCTCGAATTTCACATTGATTAAACTTCATATTTTAGTACAAAACGCATCTCTTGGATAATGAAGAAAACTCTTAAAAATTTAATCAATAAGAGAAAGAATCTCTCCATATAATTCAATTTCCTGAATGATAATAATTTGACATCTTTGGTGATTGAGATCCGCAGTTCTCAGATCGCTTCGTAAAGAAACTAGGGTTGTGACATCCCGACATCATATGACTCTAACAGGACATCATATAAAAAGCCCTCGATGCATCAAGTCAGATAAGTTCTAACTCGACACAGAACACACAATGGTCACAGGGAGATCCGTCCTCCCTTCTTCTCTGTCTATTATCCATTCGAAAACCGCTATTTCTAATTTCGTTAGAGTTTTCCCCGTCAGAATATCCCCTGACGGTTTTTTATAGGTTTCAAATCTTCTCATTGAGTACTCGTTTGAGTGATAAGAAATCTGATCTATAAAGTCAAAACTCACTGCCAACAACAATAATATAATAATGACATGATGTGAGCACAGAGTATTAAAGACCGGAAATATTTTGAAAATAACTCTAAAGTAGGGCATTAAGATTTTAATCTAAGATTAGGATTTCGCCAAAAATTTTCCCAACAACTATTTAGCTCTAGCCAGACTTTCTGAACCATCAGGTAATTCATCCAGTATATTATAGCACTGCAAATGATGCAAAACCAAATGGTTTATAGACAATTCTGACTCAACCTCAGAGCCAAGAAAAGATGGCAGATGTATTATAGACATGCGTACTTAGAAGCTCAGCTCGCCCAATTACTTTAAAGAAATGCAAATAAAATCAAACCAAGTAAACTCGTTAAAAAAAAAAAAAAAAAAAAAAGAAAATCCACCAGAGAGAGAGAATTTCTCAAAGGAGTCAACGGAGGCCGCTCCTTCAAGTCTTTGTCCTTCTTCAACCATCAACTTCTTTCCGTGCTCTCCACTCCAACTACATCTCCATTTCCCAAAATACCACCTCCCCTTTCTTCGACGTTAATTTACCATGGACATATTCGTCAAAACACCAAAAGTCCACATCTTCTGCCTCAACATCCACACTCGGCAAGCCCATATTGAAATCCCGTTTCGCCAATTCAGGAACCCTATCCGTCCAACAAAAAATCCACATTCCCCCAAAATAACCCCAGCACTCACAACTCGACCTAGGGCATTTTCGTCCAAAATTTGCAACTCCCCGTAGACGTACCAATTGATCTCCATCAACAAAACCAACATAAACCCTAATCCCCGTATCCAACAAAAAACACACAAAAAATGGATCAAGAACACGAAATCACACTACGAAAACTCACAGTGGACGACGTGGATGACTTCATGGTATGGGCAACAGACCCTAAGGTAGCCCACTTCGGTTCCTGGGAACCCTACGCTAGCGTCGAAGACGCCATCGCCTACATGGAAAACGTCGTCGTTCCACACCCCTGGTTTCGCGCAATCTGCCTAAACAACAGCCCAATCGGCGCCATTTCAGTGACTTCGAGTTCCGGCGCCGATAAATGCAGAGGCGAGATGGGGTACGTGCTAGCGTCAGCATATTGGGGGAAAGGAATAGTGACGAAAGCAGTGAAGATTGCGGCGAAGATGGTGTTTGAGGAAAGAGAGGAAATGGAGAGAGTAGAGGCGTTGGTGGATGTGGAGAATGGAGGGTCACACAGAGTGCTTGAGAAAGCTGGGTTTGTGAGAGAAGGGGTTTTTGAGGAAATATTTTGTGCAGAAAGGAAGAATTAGAGATATGGTTATGTTTAGTTTGCTGAGAACTGAATTGAGAGATTAGGGTTTTTCTGATTGTAATTTAATTTGTTTGTAAACTATGGAGTTGGCCAATGATCTATCAAAAGAAGGAAATTCAAGAGATACAAATAAAGTTGGAAAGAAAAGTGGAATGAAAGTAATGCCTTATGGAGAATGTAGAGAGTGCCATGTAGGAAAATTGTTATGTATATTTTTTTGAGAAAAGGTTTTGCAATTTAATTATGAGGTATAACTAATAAATTTATTTGTTATAATAATAATAATAACAATGAAGTTATTTAATGGGTATAGAGTAACATTTATTATAATTTTAATATTATTAAATACATACAATGTATTATCTTATGGAGAATGTAGAGAGTACCATGTAGGAAAATAAGTATGTATATTTTTTTTCAAAAAAAAAGGTTTGCAATTTAATTATAAGGTACCACCAATGAATTTATTTTTTATTATTATAATAATAATAATGAAGTTATTTAATGGGTATAGAGTAATGTTTATTTTTTATTATAATTTTAATACTCATAAATATATATAATGTATTATCTTATGGAGAATGTAGAGAGTACCATTAAGGAAAATTGGTATGTATATTTAAAAAAAAAAAAAATCTTTGAAATTTAATTATGAGGTATAACTAATGAATTTATTTGTTATAATAATAATAATAATAATAATAATAATAATAATAATGAAATTATTTAATGGGTATAGAATAACATCTATTATAATTTTAATATTATTAAACATATACAATGTATTAAAATAATATAAAAATGTTTTTATTTTTAATTATAATATTTTCTACTTTTATTAATGTGTTTCATCTTTCCTTAGTAATCTATTTGTTGGTTTAATTGTTGTCTAATTTAACACTATTAAAAATTAAAAACTTGAAATAGTATCTTATGAAAATTGTAAAAAATTCCACTCTTGTGGCAAAAATAAAAAATTATTGATCGGAAAAAATCAACTCTATATCACAAATAAATAAATTACTATTTTCTTTAATTCTATATTACTAATCTATTTAATTTATATATATTGTGATAGGAAGTTCAACCCATAGCGTAAGCGCAAGCATGTGACCTAGTTTGAATAATGTTGTTGACAAGCGTTGTTAATTCTTTTTAATTTGTCTTGCGAATTTTATCAAAACAAAATTTTAAAATTATGATTCAACCGACTTAATCATAGGTCAATATGATTGAACCGCTAGTTTTTAATAATAATTAGAAATATATAAAATTATTTTTTAAAATAAAGATATATATTAATTTCTTATTTTTATATAAAAATTTAAAAATAAAATTTTAATAAATATAAAATCAACAATTACTTTTAAAATTCATATTAAATAATAAATTTAGTTAATCAATCAATTTGAGAGATTGAGAGAGAAGAGGGAAGAGTTTGGAAAGATTTTTAGAAATTTTGATTTATAGAAACTTTTTTAATATCTTATATTTTAAAAAACTTAAATGTTCTTCTATTTAAAATTTAATGAATTAAATTCTAGTATTTTTTTTTTAATTTGACAATTGAATACAAATTGACACGTTTTATTAAAAAATCGCAATTGAACCATGATTGAATCGGTGATTTAATTACTTAGGCGGTATTTATTCAAACTGACCCATTTTTCTTTCAGACTATGATCCAACTATAGTTCGGTTGTAGTACAGTACAGTTTTAATAACACTAATAGAACTAATAAATTTAAATTTTTACCTACTCTATTAATTTTACAAAAAAATAAAAAAATAATTTTTACCGACCGATAATTTCAAAAAAATCAAAAAAATATTTCTTTTCCCTCTTTTTAGTCTTAGGAAAATATTTCCATTTAATATTCTAATCAAATCAAATACTATAAAAATAATTCCTGAGAATATCTATTTGCTAGAGTGGGCGTTTCAAATTAATAAAAACTAATAATTGGAAAAGTAGTCTGAGAAGTAAATTAAATTAGTGTTTATTTGCAGAGTAAACATTAGATTATGATCTTAACATGTAAAATTTTGGGGTTAATTCCCAAAATAGAGTGAATTTGCGTTGAAATCTCAGAAATAGAGCGGTTTTTTTTTTTTCCCAAAATAGAGAAAGCGCGATCCAAGACCGCGCTTTTACAAGAGAAAGCGCGATTCCGGATAGCGCTTTTATTTCCTGAAGGAGCGATCCCGGATCGCGCTTTCTCTTGTAAAAGCGCGGTCTTGGATCGCGCTTTCTCTATTTTTTTTAAAATTTAATTATGTGAAATTAAATATTAATAAGGGTAAAAAATTAGTTTAAAATTTTTTAAAATAAATAATAAAAGTGACCATTAATAAAATTAATTTAAAAATAAGTAATAAAAGTGATCTAATGTATTTCATAATAAATAATAAATAATAAAACAAATTAAATATTTAGTTAAATTAGGAAATTTAATGAGAAAAAATCTACTTAATATTTTAAAAAGTGTAAAACAATTAAGATTAGAACAATCTTTGAAAAAATTGTTCTAAAATAAATTTAAAATAGTAATTGTTAATTAAATAGGGGTAAAATTTTAAAAATTTAGTAAGAAAGGTAAAATAAGTTGTTTTTTTGTGTTTTTTTTTTTGTGAGGAAAAAATTGTTATGAAACATTATAATTTTAATTAATATAAATAAGGGAAAAAGAAATATGAATCAATAATATTTAAAATTATAAGATATAATAATATTAAAAATAATGAAAAGGAAAATATGGAAAACTTAAAAAGTAATTAAAGAAGTGAAAATGAAGTGTTAATTTAAAAAGAAAATATATAAGTAATAAAAAACAATTTGAAATTTTATAAGTAAAGAAGAAAATACAATGGAAAAATATTTTAAAAAAAGTTAATAAATAATTGAAAAAATAATGAATGTTAAGAAATAATGAAGAAACTTGTGAATAAGAAGAAATTAAATATTAACCAAGAATTAATAAAAATATTTATTTAATGTTTCGATAAATTTTCGGAAGGAAATATAGAAACAATTAATTGAAAAATTATTAATAAAATAAGAAAAATTTACTCAATAAAATCAAAAGTGAAAAAAATGATTAATTAAAAATTAAAATATATAATAAATAAAAATTAATGATGTAGGATGGCCATGAAAAATATTTTTTAATATTAAATTTGTAACAATAAATATCGCTTGATACATAAATTTGTAATATTATTGGTTAAATTAAAAAAATGTTTAAAATAAATCAAAAATATAAATTTTAATATGAAAAAGGAAGAGAAATAATAAATTAAGACGAATTAAGCGTCTTAGTTCTGAAAATTAAATATTATTTGTTAAACGTCTTTTATTTTTTTACAGTTGTAGTGTATAAAATTTTGAGTTTATTTTGTTCTCTCTATAATGTGGAAATTTTGTAGAAAATTTAAGAGTATTGTAAATCTGGTAGTTGGTAAATGAAATAATCTTTATACCACTGTCGTAAACGGAAAGAATAAATATTTGTAATTATGTTATAAGTAGCCAACTTTGACCGGTCATGACTAATTCATATTGTTGATATCAAATGTAATAAAGAAGGGGGGTTGAATTGATTGTATCCAATATCAATACCAATTTCATAAGTGGGCACATCATTACTACCAAACCTATTTCGCAGGTCAAGAAATGTTCAATTATACAATGACAAATTGCATAACATGCTTCTACTCGATTTATTCAGGTGAACAAGTTTCAAGACAGCGTGGACATTCAATTGTGAGCAATATTTTACATTTAATAAACTAATTAGATCAAATACACAATCTTCAAAATGATAACTAAGTACCACAGGGAGGACGGCCAGCATTTCTAGGTGGCTGACGTCTAGTGGGAACACGACTGGGCCTACGAGCTGGAGGTGGGGTGGAGCTAGACTGTACGATGGACCCTCTTCGGTGCTGCCGAATACAACACCTGCGGGGCCAATACCTGTGAATAAGTACGACGACGTCGTTCATGAATACTACGTCGTGGTGGTTCAGTCAGAGGAACATCATCATGATCTGCATAAACTGGAGTATATACAGGAGTGGGAAACGAAAAAGAAGATGCCATCGGTGTCTCACACGTGCCTTCGTAGTCCCCTCCATGACCTGATCTTGACGACATTGCCTCTTCATAATGAGCCGCATGACCAGATGTGGATGCGATATCTGGCCTTGGCCGATACCTCTCTGACTGTGTAGATGTGTCAGGATAATAACCCTCAGGTGGAGCACTACCAAACATCTGGATAGAATCTGATGCTAAATCTCTAATGTAGCGAGTTCTGTAATCACACCCCTCGACAGCAAGCATGTCGGACGATACGAGGTGAATTTGACTTTGATTTTGACACTACATATGATATGGATGTAATAAACTAATTATTGAAAATACATTAAATGACATGTAGTTTAAATTGTAGATAAGATGTTACTTAAGAGTGATTCTATATGTGTTCCGATCGGGTGATAACCCTGCCGAGGGCGATGTTCAGGATTGGAAATATATAGACGTGTTATTCGACGAAACCATGTCATGTAGTCTAATGTGGTCGTCGAAGAACCATAGCACTCATACCCCTGGACCACATGATATCGCCGATTTTGTCACAAATCCAAATAAACCCTATGCGCAATCCTCCAGTCTCTACGACTTCTCCCACGTCGATCAATACGATGGAGATCCCGATTGGTATCGACGGGTGAAGGAATACCCTGCTGTAAACCGAACTGTCTCATTACCCTTTGAGGGTAATGAAACTCAACAACCTCGAAACATATCAGCGGTACGGAGGCACGCCATATTTCAGATCCGTTGAGACAATATGGAGGCAATGATTGGATATCAGAATCGGAATACGGCATCCATACAAACTAGAGAAGAAAACTGATGCGTTACTTATATATATCATAGCTGAAAAAATTATAACTAAGAATAGGATGGTGAACTTTACATCAGAAGATCTCATATGATCAAGTTGGTCACGATATGTGCGAAGAACATATCGTCCTGTGGTAACAAAACTTCGAGGAACATCCCATCTGTGCACGAAAATATAACGAAGTTACAGTTACGAAAGCAAAGGTAAGGAAAACGGTAAAATAAACATATTAAGGTAGTGATTATAACAAACTGAGATCCACGTGGTCCGGCCGGCATATTGAAATCAGTGGGCGCGGGATCGACAGCTTGTCGTCGAATCGGAGTAAACATAGGTATTCTCTCCCATGCCCAAAGCTAGTAAAAACAAAAAAATAGTTAACATTTCTCAATATAGGTTTTTAAATTTGAAACGTACTATTATTAACAAAACTACCTGAAGCAATAATAATGGACCAGAAATCTGATTGACTCCTTCGACAGAGGCTCGACACATAGTTCTGTACAGCGTAGCAAGTACAGCACTACCCCAACTATATGTACCAGCACAGTCAAGATCTCGCAGTAGCTCCAAATACAATAATTTAACCTTCGATCCAGACTTATCCCCCAATAATGTACCAAAAAGCTGCATAATCCGTCCTCGTGCATGATACTCAACCCAAACTTTCTGAATCATCATTCAATGGATGTGAGTTTAGAAACTGCGTTATAGCATTTAATTTGAGTCGATCGCCATCGAAATCATTTGGACTAGGGATGAAACCCAGGAGATCATTACAGACATCCTGCCAGTCAGCGATTGGAAGTGTCAAGTCTATTCCTGTTACAGGCTCTCCATCGATTGGCAAACCGAAGAGAATAGAGACATCTTGAAGGGTAATCGTTGCCTCACCAACAGGTAGATGAAAAGTGTGGGTCTCCTGTCTCCATCGCTCCACCAATGCTGTTATGAGTGCGTGGTCGTACACTATGTGGCCACATCTATAAATGCCATAAAAACCGACGCGTAACAGGATCAACTGAACCCTTAAATCCAGGGGTTTCGCACTCCAAAATCCATTATCGGCCCGTCGGATCGTCAATGGGGTGTCCGAAGCTGAGTTCCAAATACTCTCAGATCGGTGTGTCGATTGCAATGTCAGTACTGTAGGGTCACGAGGTCCAGGGACAAACTCTGGGATTGGATAAGCCATATCGCAAACGAAAATCTGTTACATTTAAAACATCATAAGAGAGAACTAGCAATATACTTTAAAATGTACAATGTAGGAAATAAACATAATACATAACATTTTCCTATCTGCCACGTCGCGCCCTCTCTTCCAAACGAGCCATATTTGGGCAATGATTGCGGTTATGCCCGTATTCGCCACATGCCTTACAACGCTGCGTTCTTCTTCTATCCATTTCATTGCGGATCCGCGTGCTACGTGGCCTTCCTGCTTGATGATTTAAACGTGAATTATTTGCCGAGAGAGAGAACGGACTAGGGGGCCAATAGTCATAGTGACCAAGTGGATAAAACTGAGAAGCGTAGGTCAAAAGCATGACTTCACATGTGTGCAATCTGTCAACAAGAGTCAGCAACTGAATTCCCATGTCTTCACATACTCTCCACATGTGTGAGCACGGAAGCTTGTATATTGTATACTTTCCACAACTACATGATGGGCCATCCATACGCACTGTATGCTCGTTTCCACCCCTGCCTCCGTGAATATTGGTGCAGATCTCATATATCCCAGTGCGTCTGTTAAAAGTTGTAAACCGATGATATCTACCTTTATGCTCATTTCTCAACAATTTATCCGTCACCACCGGAGGCCATGTTTTCCCATCCTGTATAAACTTTGCAGCTTCATTTCGATTTTTATTAAAAAATTTTACCATACGGTACAATGTTGCCTTGACACATGCAGTGATAGGAAGCTTCCTTGCCCCTTTAAGAACCCCATTAAATGCTTCGGATCTATTGGTTGTCATGTTGCCCCAACGTCGTCCCCCATCATGACACAATGTCCACTTTTCAAGCGGAATTTGCATCAACCACCGATATGCTGGGTCACTCAGCTGTCTAATTTCACACATCACCGCCTCGAACTTTCTAATCTGTCGTTGCTCTGCGGCCTTATGCATCATGTCCGTTAGCGGTTTATTTTTGAAGTGTTTGCTAAAATTGGCTTCAACATGCCTTAAACACAATCGGTGATACACAAATGGCGGTTGCAAGTGAGGATTCCTCTCAATAGATCGCATTATACCGGCAGCCCTATCGGAGATCAAACATATTCCCGGACGATCACCAATGATATGCAATCTTAGATTCTCCAAAAACCATGACCAATTAAGCACACTCTCCTCATCAACAATTGCAAAGCACAAAGGAAGTATGTGATTAGCAGCGTCCGTACCAACAGCAATAAGAATTTTCTCTTTGTACTTCCCATATTGAAACGTACCGTCAATGCTGATCACTGGCTTGCAATGATGAAAAGCATCGATGCATGGTTTGAAGGCCCAAAAAACTGATTGAAACACTTTATCAGATAAACCAGCCTGTTCAATTACCTTCCACTCAACGATAGTTCCGGGATTGCTCCTTTGCAGTGCTAACATAAATTGGGGCAACAACGTATATGATGTTTCCCAATTCCCATAAACCATCTCTACAGATTTCTTCCGCCCCAACCAGGCCTTCTTGTAGGACATGTTTACTCCAAAACTTCTCATCTCCTCAACAACATCACAGACCTTATAATCCACATTCTCTTTTATATGGCTTCGGATCAAACGACCCACCATTTTAGAGTCGAGATTGGGGTGATCCGCTACAGGGATCGTTGGGAAGCAAGTGTGTTTAGAATGCAACCTTGTAATTTCCCAAAATCCATGACTCTTTTTTAGCTTTGCTCTTACACGCCACAAACAGTTTTGATCTTCATATAGTGAACACTGCACATACCAAATGCTTGTGTTACTCTCGTGGACCTTGAAAAACCTATCCATACGCATAGAGTAGCACTTCACTGCGTGTTGAACCCCCTCTTTGGATTTGAATACCATGCCCACTTCTAACTCCGAAGTATGATCATTATCCCAGTTTGGACGGTTATAGTCATTGTAATCATTGACCATTATATTCCCTTCCCCCATATTAAATAGAAATGGAATTTCTTCATCCTCATCTCCATCTTCCTCCCCTACCTGATTCAATCCATCGCTGCCACTCTCATAATCATGAATGTCTACATCAGAATCACTATCTGTAGCATCAATGAAAGCTTCAACTGGATCTGCATCCCTATTACTCTCTTCATAGGGAATGTTCGTACTTCGGTCTTCGTACCCATGGTGTCGACTGCTACTTGGCTCCCCGCATTCATTCGCGTTGTTTCGCGTTATATTATATTCGGGAGTCGTCAAACCAACATCATTTGCTAGAAATGCCCCATACTGGAGCCACTGATCTCCCATATGAATTCGTAAACCCTCAGTCATCAAGTGTGTGTATGACCCTACATTGCTTCCACCACCGAAATCTTGCCTATGGTCAACAAAATTTTGTCTATCAAATGAGGATTCTGGAATGTAAGACTCATTCTCTACCGCCCTAGTTGAGCAACCCAAATTTGATTGGCCTACACTTGTATTCACAATAGACTCCACCTCTATGAATAGTTCAACAGATGACAAATGAGGAAAACTTTTTGGGAGTGTTAATACGTCTGGTAAAAAATTATCATCCTCCACTGGTATAGTTGTATACGTCACTCCTTGACCGTGATTCCAAAGTGGATACCTACACAACACTTTCAACCTAAATTTCGTAGCATCAAAACCAGTTTTCCGATACAAAACTTCCAATAATTGATTCCATCTTTTCGTTCTTTCAACACCAATGCCCCTTTTCGGGGGCATACTATACCCATACCCATCTTCACCACAAACAATTTCACCTCCCCAGTAGAGTAGTAGTCTAACACGGTCCTGATTCATCTTTTTTTTCCTAAAATCACAACAATAATATGAATAATTTACAACACTTTTAATATTAATTTCAATTGTTTCAAACTCACATAATTTTTCGTTTTTACCTTATTCACCTAACTATTAGGTCTAAGTATAAATTCACCAAAAATTTTTAGTATTACTTTTAATATTAATTTACATTTTATTAAATACTTGTTTATATTTTCCTATTATTTTCGAATTATATATTCCGAAAAAATTTTATCGCATTATCGAATTATAAGTTACTAATTTCATTTACCAACATATATGGTTTTTTTTTAAACCATTTTCAAAAATTAAACATATGTATCTATTTATTTTTTTATATATTTTTTTTACTAACATATATTTAATTTACCAATGTATATGTATATATATATATTTTAACCATTTCCAAAAATTATTATTATATATCTATACGATTTTATTTTTTATTAAATATTAAATAAATTTTATATTATATATTTCTCATGCTTATAAAAATATATACCTTAAAAGCTAATATTAACTAATTTTTATATTAAATATTTTTCATACTTATAATAATATAAATCTTAATAAACAATTTTAACCAATTTTAATATGAAAATTTTTTCATACTTTTAAAATTATATATCTTAAAAAACACTATTTAACCATCTTAAAAAACTCTATATAACCAATTCTTATATTAACAATATTAACACATTTTAAATATATATAAATTATATATATCTATACAAATTTATTTCTTATAAAATAATTTTAATATTATTATATTTCATTTTATTAATTTCTTTTATTTTAAATTTTCTTATTTCATTTTAGGCATGTTTTACATATTTTAAATATCAAAAAAATTTTATTCTTATACAATATATATCTTAACAAATATTAATATTTAATACTTATTTTTAACATTATTACAAAATATTTGTTACTACTTTACTTTAAAAGCATTAAACATGTTTTTCTATTTAATATTTTTAATAATATTTTTATTTATTTATTTCAAATTCACCTAGTATCTACACTAAATATATATATTTATTACAATCTTTGTTTAAACTAAGTTATTTATTTTTTAATTCAAAATATTATATAATATTAATAATTTGAAATATATCTGTAATTATTTTAATTATTTTTTCTTTTTAATTAATAATTTTAATTATTTTAACATAGTTTTACATTATATTTTTTTTAATAAATATTTACACTTACTCCAAATTATTAATTACCTTAACCTAATATTATATATCATTACATTAATTTAACCATGTGACCTAATATGATATTACATATTAGATTAAATTAATATCCCAAACAAACACACAGAAACGCAGGGAGTTCAATAACCTAATTTTGTTAAAAAAAAAAAATTTTTTCACAACCAAAAAACCATTTTGTACAGAAAAAAAATTAAATAAATAAAAGAACCGAAAGCAAACAGCAAAGGAGAACAGAGGATTTGCATTTTGTACAGCAAGGGTTAATTAGGAGAACATGTTTATTTATTTACACTAAATATAAAAAAAAAAAAAAAAAAAAAAAAAAAAAATTAAAGGACGAAAGCAAACAGCAAAGGAGAACAGAGCAGACCTTCGGAAGTGACGAAGCCTTCGGAAACCTTCACTCCCGCCGCGCCTGCTGCCTGTCCGCCACCCCCGCCACCAGATCCGCGATCGCCGTGAAGCGCCGGAAACTGAGGGATAGAGAGACAGAGGCTGCCACCGGGAAGAGAGAGAGAGACCGCCGTTGAGAGAGAGTGAGGCAGAGAGAGAGAGAGCGACCGGCGCAAATGAAAGACAGAGACACCTTACGATATAAAGGGCGTGAGGGCTTCACGGATCAACAGTCGACCCAACCCCCGTGACCAACAAAAGCTCAGCCAGGCAGAGCGGAGCAGCTTTTACCAGTGTTGAAAGCGCGTTCTCGGATCGCGCTTTCTAAAAGCGCGAACGCTGATCGCGCTTTCTTAAAAGCGCGTGCGCTGATCGCGATATCTCTATTCTTGGAATTCCGTCGAAAATCGCCCTATTTCGAAGAATTGGTTCCAAATTAACCCTAATCTGGGAATTAACCCTAAAATTTTGTGCAGCGACACCATTGGAATTAAGTGACAGCCCCACAGAGAGCACACGGAACGATGAAGTGATAGCAGCACTAGAAAGAAATGGAGTTAACTTCATAAACTCTGCAACAAGAGGAAAAACAGAGAAAGGGAAATCAAAAGGGGGCATAAGGATTGACATCCCTGCCACCATGCCAACACGCGCCATCACGGCTGTGACCTCCATGTTGTGCGAAGATTTGGTGAACAATCCTAAGAAAGAAGCAGGTGGAGATTTTATTAATAGGAAGAAGATTGAGTGTGCTTAGAAGATGATTAGAAGTGCCTTTGTTGAGCTCTATAGAGGCCTTGGTCTCCTCAGGACATACAGGTTTATTAATAAGATCTATTAAAAACATCTATATAATGCTAAATTTGTTGTCTAAATCATGAACCCTAAATGAGCATTTTGGTTACGTTGCTAGTTGTCACGCAGCTCCTTGAACATGGTTGCTTTTACAAAGATCCTTAAGAAATTTGCCAAGGTAATTAGCATAATATACAGACTTTATTTTTATAAGATATGATTTCAACATATAATAAAGATAATAATAATTTTGCCTTTTTCTCTCCAAATAGGTGTCAAATCAACAGGCCTCGGCAACTTACCTGAGCACAGTGAAGAGATCCTACTTTGTTACTTCTGACAAGGTACCATGCCATTGTCATAGTTCTGAGTATTTTTTTCAAAGGTTGTTTTTAAGAAGAGAATTTTTCCCTTGTAAATTGACTTTTCTTTGGCATAATTAAGGTAATTAGACTAATGGACGAAGTGGAGTCCATATTCACAAAGCACTTCACCAACAATGACAGGAAAAGGGCCATGAAATTTTTGAGACCCCGACAGAACAAAGACTCTCACAGGGTCACCTTCTTTGTTGTATTCTCTCTCTCTCTCTCTCTCTCTCTCTCTCTCATACACACGTTATAACTAGTGCAATATTGTTCTTTGTTTGTAGGACTATTCACAGGCTGTTTTGTAACATTATTCAGTGTATATGCAACATTGGCACATTTGTCTGGAATGTTTAAGCCTGCATCAGGTTCATCTTACGTGGAAACTGTCTATCCTGTTTTTGGGTACCCTCCTTTTGTAAATTACCCTACATTTACAAAAATTTTAAGGTAAATACAGAAAAGTCCGAGAATCTTACAAACATTTTTGGGGGTGCTGCAGCATGTTTGCCCTGATAAGCTTGCACTTGTTCATGTATGGATGCAACCTTTTCATGTGGAAGAGCACAAGAATCAACTACAACTTCATATTTGAGTTCTCGCCCAACACTTCCCTCAACTACAGAGATGCTTTCCTTATCTGCTCCTCCATAATGACTGCTGTTGTAGGTGCCCTGGTGATGCATCTTGTCTTGAGGGCCAACAACTTTTCACCACATCAAGTCGATGCCATTCCTGGGATTCTCCTCTTGATTAGCTCAACTTCACGGACTTGATCATTATTATATATTGCATTCATTAGCTCTAGAACACTAGAACGATCGTGGAGAACAATGACGAGTATAAAGTGCAGAGTTGATGGTTGATAGCTAACTGATGATCGCTGACCTTGCTCATTTTCAGCTCTTTGTAACCTTGCTTATTTGCCCATTTAACATCTTCTTCCGCCCAACACGGTATTGTTTCCTCCGAGTGATTCGTAACATTGTCTTCTCTCCATTTCACAAGGTACAAACTTGTTCCTTCTCTCTTTAGTTTTCCCTTTCCTATATGCCACTAGTTATCTGGTTTGATTTATGAGATACATATGTGCAGGTTTTGATGATAGACTTCTTCATGGCTGATCAACTTACAAGCCAGGTCTTTTATACACTTTAAAGACTAGAATTTACTAAATTTTCTGCTATTATTTGCGTCAATGCAATCATTTTAATATATAAAAGCTAGCTGCAATATTTACGGATTCCATTGTTGAGGCATATGGGGTCCACAGCCTGCTTCTTCCTTGCAGGAAGTTTTGGAACGCACGGATATGAAACTTGCCACTCAGGAAAGACTTACAGAGAGCTTGTTGATGTCATCTCATTTTTGCCGTACTACGGGCGAGTTCTGCAGGTAAAAATTAGTCTAACTTCTTCAGACAGAATACTAACCTTAAGTTGAATTCAGGGGATGTTTGGTTCTCATTCCGGAATCGGAATTAGATTTGGAATCAAACACGTTGTATGGATTTCACAATCTTTACTTGGCTTTCACAAATCCCTTATTTTTGGAGGGGGTTTCATACCCAAACCTCCATTCCTATTTCATTAATCCAAACAACTTATATGGGTTTAAATCCGAGTCTCGATTTCCATTCTCTTTAACCAAACATCTCCTTAATCGTCATCCTGTTGCTAGTAGAACTGTACCTTGGTACTTCCAAGGTTTTAACGAGCAGTGTGCAAGAAGATGGTTTGACGAGGGTGATGTGAACCATTTGGCCAACCTGGGCAAGTGTGTATCAGCCATGGTGGCTGCAGGAACGAGGCTAACACTGACAAGGCAACCCACCACTTTCTGGATGCTAATAGTGGTGGCCAGTTCCGTGATTGCAACAGTTTATCAATTGTACTGGGATTTTGTCAAAGATTGGGGCTTTTTCAATCCCAATTCCAAAAACGCCTTCCTCAGGGATGATCTAATTCTCAAGAACAAAAGCATCTACTATGTTTCTATAGTGAGTTCTTCTCTCTAGTTCTCTCCTTTAAAATTTGTGAATTGTGATGGTTTGCCTTAGCCATATAGGAAATGAACTAAAAGGAATGAATATAATGCAGGTTCTGAATTTGGTGCTAAGAATTGCTTGGGTGGAGGCTGTGATCAAGTTCAATATCCCTATGGTCGAATCACGGTTGTTAGACTTTTCCATGGCTTCCCTGGAGGTTATTCGACGTGGGCATTGGAATTTTTACAGGTAAGTCTAATCTCATTAAAAATGGTATAAGACAATATTCAAAGAATACGGTATAAGAATAAATAAAGGGCGGACAAATTTGATGTGGGCTTCACAAGGAGCAATTAAAATTGTTAAAGGCAAACTGCACATAATTGAAAAGCACTGTCAAATTCTAACAAAGCAGTGATGCAGGAATCAGCATAATTTGGAATATAAGTTCTCGAGAATTTGCTTCTTTTTGTCCGTTCAAGAAGGATACATATCATAGAAGACATACTATCTTACAAGAAAAACATGTGATAAAACAGGTTGGAGAATGAGCACCTGAACAATTGTGGAAAGTTCAGGGCAGTGAAGGCAGTTCCATTGCCCTTCCATGAGACTGACACGGATGAATAAGAAGGAGAAACAAGGCCAAGCAACATCTTCCCCCTACAGTAGACCAACGGAGGATTAAAGAGTGAAGGAGAGCAAGAATTGAACAAAAGACGGATTGGAACACCCAATTTTCATCAATATACAAATACAAAAAAACATACATACATACATACATACATACATACATACATACATACATACATACATATATATATATATATATATATATATATATATATATATATATATATATTCATATTGCATGGTCGAAGATTAATTCTGCCAAAGTGAACCGTAAGGTTACTTTGTACCATGAGGAATGTGTTTCCCAATTGGTAGCTGATGCTTTCTTCAACCCCCATTTGTGTATTTAAGCATTTCAATTTGCATTCAACTATATAAATAAAATCACACCAAGTTTCTGCTAATAGTTTTCTATATACTCTCTCTCTATTGATTTTCCATGAATTTAAAAAATGCAAACTCCATGGAGCACGTATTGCATGCAAATAATGCTTCTAGTTCTATTCATCCTCATAACCTTAGTTATCAATCACGCGAACTTATTCTATTCCGCAAAAAGGGAAATTATTCGCAACATAATAATAGCAAATAAGGGTATTTGTGGCAATAGCAGGCGGTGTAACAAAATAATAAAGAGCAAAGAAATTTAAGTAAACATTTTTTTTTTACAAAATTTTAATTATAGCATTAAAAATATAAATAATTCTCATTTTTGAATCACCTTAAAACTATTTCAAGTAAAAGAACTTTGATGAGTCATGTTAGTGTCACACATGATAGTCAAACCCCCTCGATGAGAACTATATACTTAGCTCTAGCCTGACTTTTTCATCCAGTAAACTATAGTACGGCAAATGATCCAAAACCAAATAGTCTGTAGACAATTCTGGCTCAACCTCCAAGCCAAGAAAAGAAAGGCATGCATGCTTAGAAGCTCAGCTCGCCCTGTTACTTTAAAGAAAGGCAAATAAAATCAAACCAGGCAAACTCATTTGACAATCAAGTCAAGTCTAAACGAGCCCTCCAACTTAGCCTGGACTGCAGCCCTCGACATGTTTTATTTCATCGAAGTGAGACTCATACAAAAAAATCCATCATAGAAACAGCACCAAAGGAGTCAACCAAGGCGGCTTCTTGGAGTCTTTGTCCTTCTTCAGCCATCAACTTCATTCCTTGCTCTCCACTCCAAGTACATCTCCATTTCCCAAAATACCACCCTCCCCCATCTTCCTCGTTAATTAACCAGGGACATATTCGTCAAAACACCAAAAGTCAACATCTTCTGCATCAACATCCTCAGTCGGTATAGCCCAATCAAAGCCCATATAAAAACCCCTTTTCGCCAATTCAGGCAGCCCATCTGTTCAACAAAACATCCATATTCCCCAAAATAACCCCGGCCCTCACAACTCTACATTAAGCATTTTCGTCCAAAATCTGCAAATTCCCCGTAGACGTACCAATTGACCTCCATCAAAAAAACCAACATAAACCCTAATCCTCAAATCCAATAAAAAACCCCACAAAAAATGGATCAAGAAAACGAAATCACACTACGAAAACTCACAGTGGACGACGTGGATGACTTCATGGTATGGGCAACAGACCCTAAGGTAGCCCACTTCTGTTCCTGGGAACCCTACGCTAGTGTCGAAGACGCCATCGCCTACATCCAAAACGTCGTCGTTCCACACCCCTGGTTTCGCGCAATCTGCCTAAACAACCGCCCAATCGGCGCCATTTCAGTGACTTCGAATTCCGGCGCCGATAAATGCAGAGGTGAGATGGGGTACGTGCTAGCGTCAGCATATTGGGGGAAAGGAATAGTGACGAAAGCAGTGAAGATTGCGGCGAAGATGGTGTTTGAGGAAAGAGAGGAAATGGAGAGAGTAGAGGCGTTGGTGGATGTGGAGAATGGAGGGTCACACAGAGTGCTTGAGAAAGCTGGGTTTGTGAGAGAAGGGGTTTTGAGGAAATATTTTGTGCAGAGAGGAAGAATTAGAGATATGGTTATGTTTAGTTTGCTGAGAACTGAATTGAGAGATTAGGGTTTTTCTGATTGTAATTTAATTTGTTTGTAAACTATGGAGTTGGCCAATGATCTATCACCACTCTCCCAACAAAATATAAGTTTAGAAACAAAATATAAGTTTAGAGTGAGTTTGGTTGGAGGATTTCAATTTCTCTTCTTATATTTTTATTTTTCTCTCAAAGTGAATGGATGAGAAAGAAAATGGAATTTTTAAATAAATTTATTTTTATCCTTTTTATATATATTTATAAAGTTATTTATTTTTTTTATTTTAATTTTATTTAATATAAAATAATAAAATTTAAATTTTTAATAATTTTATTGATTAAATTATTTTTTAGTAATGATGAAGATTTTAATTTTTTATGTTGTTATTTTAATTTTATTTAATATAAAATAATAATAAAAATAATTTATAAAAAATAAGAAAATTATATTAAATAATTATTTTAGAAAAATATTATATTTTTAAAAAAAATATTTTGAATAGAAAATTAAAAAAAAAATTACTAAGAAATATTAAAAATAACGTGGCATTTATTTTATTTTTTATTTTAACTAAATAAAAAAAATTATCATTCTTTTTCCTCTATTCCGTTCTTACCGTACTAAAAAGAAGGAAACATGTTTATTTCCATCAAATAAAAGTAAATCTCTACCCCTTTTCCCTTTCTGCGAACGAAATTAGCCCCTAAGTTCATAAGGCATTACGCAGGACAGAGGATAAAAAGAAATAAAAAGGCCCAAATAAAAACCCTCCTCATTAATTAACCCTTCCCATCTCTCCCTGCAGTTGGCAACTTCTATATTATGGTAAAGAATATTTTTTTTTAATAAGAAAATATAATGAAATGAATTGAATTAAAAAAAAAAAAGATAAAAATAGAAAAATTTTATTATTTGAATTGATCCTCAAAAACATATAGCAAAGAAGAAAGTTTTCTTTCGATCATCGATCATATAGATTCTTTGCCAATCATTGGCAAAGAATCTATATGATTGATGATGACAGGAAATAAAACTCTCTTCTTATACTGTGCCATGTTGAAGCTCAAAACAAGTTTTTGTTGTTAAATGAAAACCCTAACTATGATAAGCACTATCCGATCACACTAATTCGCTCCGGGTGGCTTGCATTATTCAAAGAATTCATATAATGAATCTCATTTCCGCATATTTTCATAGGGCTGAGTCAATACACCCTAATCCACTATGTCATAAACTTTAAAATCTTAACTCCAGAAATATTAAAGAAAACACACCTTGTGTTATAAAGATGAGATATAACTAATGAGCTATATAACTCAACTAGTACCGTAGCGGAGCCACAAAGAAAGAAGGGGTGGGCAATTGTCCCTATTAAATCAAAATAATTTTACTAATTTTTACATGTTAAGTAAATATTCTCCTCATTTAATTCAATATATTGTCTAACTAAGATCGGTCACTATTCTTGTGAAAATATTTTGCCTTCATTGTCCTTGAGTTCTGGACCCACCTCTAATTAGTACCGTCTCCTCTCTCCTTGTAAAATTTTTGAGTTCGAGTCTTATCATGTATCAAAATAAATAAATAAATAAATAAAGGAGAGTTTGTAAATTGGTGGAGGCGTAGGGCTCTTAGTTTGAGCCATCGTGCAATGATTGTTAAGGCGCATGCAATACACACACATATTGTATGTATGGAGAAGAAAAATAAATGATTCTCTGAAGCTTTTGAACTGATTTTAGATGAAGGATTGAATTGAAATGCATTTGCCCAACCCCACTTGGACATATGCTTCAGTTAATCATGTTCCTTTATTAAGAATATTCTTTCAATAGATACTTTGCACTCTCAGATAATCAATCTCTTCTCTTTTAATGCAATTTAAAGATGAACAAAATAAAAGAATGAAACAAAAAGAAATCATATGATTGTTCTTGTTGCACACTGACGTTCATACACCAAAGATTTAGTGATAGATTATGGTTTTGAGCCCTAATGCTTCGTTGATCTAATAGAAAGGGTATTAATATCTCATACTAAAAATCGGGATTCAAGTCTTGATAATGGTAAAAACGATATTGGAAGAGCTCTCTCCCGATTTAGACTTGACAACAATTCGGTTGAGATTAGTCGAAGTAAAATTCTGAATAATTGGCGATGGACCAAGTCTAAGGACAAAAAAAAAAGGATTATGGTTTTGAGCTATGCATACTAGGTTCTTTTGAAACTAGTTATTTTTATGTTGATGGCAAATTCTTAAAAAGGAATGAGAAATAGGTACCCTGGACATGAGTTTTCTTTTTTTTCAAAAAAAAAGAAAAAATTTCCTATTTTTTCCACTTTTGCTACCTGTAACTATTCTTTAAAGATTTTTTTTTAATGGATTATACATAATTTAAGCTAATGCGATATGAGATCTTCTTTGTAGAAATCAATGAAGTACCACTTTACAAATTTTTTATAAGTAATAATGTTGATTAACGTTTGGTCGCTTTCTATGGACAAAAACAAAAAATGGTGGTCTCACTTTGGAACTTCAAAGGGAGGAAATTCAAGACATACAAATAAAGTAGAGAAAGAAAAATGGAATGCAATCTAGAATAGGTTGATGACTAAAATTATTGTAGTCTTTTCTAAAGTTCTATATATTGAGAAAACCATCCAATGAGTGACCTAAAAGGCCCTTTTTTATTTAAAGTACATAGTTATCTGATATTGCTTAAATACTTGGAAAAAAATAGTTTCCCCATGTTTTTTTAAATAAAATAAATTTTATTTTATTTGAACATTTAAATAATGTTGTTGACATGCGTTGTCAATTCCTTTTAATTTGTCTTGTGAATTTTCTCCCAAAAAAAAATTCTCACATTAAAATTAATAATAAATTCAATATTATATTATTGAAGAAAGAAAATAAATAATAATTTATATAATTTTCATAATTTTAAGTTTTTATTATTTTAAAATATATACTTAAGAATAGTGATTTAAGTTTCTGATCAGCAATGTTTATTATAATATTTACCTTGAGTTGTTATGTTTTTTAAGTAAACCCTAATCAAACATTATTCAACTAAATTGTTTGAGCTTATCAAATTGTTAAATCTATTTCAAATGGTGTTATGAGAATCATACCGTGTTACAGTCAAATAGTGGTTGGATCATAGTTTGAAGAAAAAATGGATCGAATTGAATAAAATACTTCCTAAGTTGTTGAACCGTGGGTCAACACGGTTAAAGCATAGTTTTTTAATAAAATAGATTGGTTTTAGATAAAAGGACATTTAAATATTTCAAAATATAAGATATTAGAAAAATTTTATAGATCAAAATATTTAAAAATCTCTTCAAATCTATCGACTTCTCCCCTCATTCCTCGTCTCTTCACTCTACTCTCTCAATCTCTCAAACTTATCAATTAACCGAATTTATTGTTCAATATGAATATTACGAGCGGTCGTTTATTTTATATTTATTAAAATTTTATTTTTAAATTTTTACATGAAAATATGAAATTAATATATATTTATTTTTAAAAAAAATTATATATATTTTTTTAATTATTTTTAAAAAACTAGTGGTTCAACCACGTCGACCCATGATTGAGTTAGTTGAATCATAATTTTGAAATTCACGAGTTATTATATGATGCGGCTTTGACAACATTAAAACTCGGATTTGAGATTTTCATTAAAAAATATAGCATTATATCACTAAAAATTATGGGATATTGTTTCTGAACTCTTAATGTGACTATAATTTAAAACCTAATTTTAGGACCATTAAACTAAGAAGAAGTTGGCGATTGAAAGGACCACTTGAAGAAATATTAACCCTAATTGATCCAGATATCCATTGCTCCAAATCTAGGAAAGCTGTTATATTCTTTATTTCTTCTAGGTCTAATCCACTAGCAAAAAGAAAAATGTTATTCCCTTAAATTTTCATAATAATTTTTATGTTGCAAGTAGTGAATTAGTAGTTTATAATATTTTTGCATTAGTGTTCAATAATTTGACGTAGTTAGATAGATTTTTAAAATTTTTCAAAACACATAAACTTAGGAAATTTATTTATTTATTTTTTGCGTCAAGAAAGTACCAAGTTACTAGTAATAAAGGAACAAAATTTTATGGAGATTTAAATTGTGTAATTATTTTCTTTTTTATAGTGCCCTTAAATGTTAAAATATTATTTTTCATGAAAAAGTTAAAGGGGGCAAAATGTAGATTTAAATATGGGAATAAGCTGCAAACAATTCAAAAAAAAATCAATTATTTTTTCATAACCAACCATAGCATTTTTTTTTAAAAAAAAAAAGGCAAACACTCTTCAAATGTGTAGAAAATGTAAAATAATATAAAAATAATATGGATAATAATAGAGATAGATTAACATGGTTATGCTACCATATTAGAGATGGAGAGCAATTTAAAAATATAAAATCTAATACTCAATTGTCTCAATAAATTATTCTAATAAATTACATTTATATGAAAAACTTATTCTCATAAATATAGAAACAATTGTTATAAATATAAAATATAAAAATATAGAAAGTAAAATGTATATCAAAATCAAATCAGTTATTAATTTGATTTTGGTATATAATATATTTCTTAATATCTCTCTCAAAGTCAATGTGATACAATGAAAACTAATTGAATTTGAAATAAAATCTGAATAGAAGATCTAAAATCTTATGGGGTATTTTTGTAACCCTTGTGCTAGTTCTGGGCTTTGACTCTAGCTTTGCTTTTAGCTTTGGATCTGGTTTTGCTGATGGCTCTAGGCTCCAGGCTCAGGATCTAGCTCTTGGCTCTGGCATTAGCTTTGGTTCTGGTTGATTTGGTTCCAACACTGATTTTAGCTACTGGAGATGTGTACAAGTGTGTGAATAACCATTTTTACAAAGTAAGCTTTGATATCATGTAAAAAAATATAAAATAATATAAAAATAATATCAATAATAATAGAGATAGATTAATATGGTTACGATATCATATTAGAGATGGAGAGCAAAAACCTAACACTCAATTGACTCAATAAATTATTATAATAAGTTGGATTTATGTAAAAAATCCATTGGCACGAATACAAAAATAGTTATTACAAATATAAAAATATGAAAAAATCAAATATGCAATAAAATCAAATCAATTATTGATTAGATTTTGGTATATGATATATTTTCTAACTTTTAAACCTAGTAAAGGAATTGTAAACACTCGGATTATTAGGAAACAAAAAACACCATTGCAAGGCTGTCTCATTGTCACAGTCCAGGGAAGACGATTGAATGTCATACTTTCACACTCTTCTCCAAAAAAACGACTTTACAGTCATCCAACAACCCTAAAACAATGCCCATTCCATATACATAGGAATGTTTGATCCTTAATCTTGGTCAAACGTAGGAAGTTTTGTTCCAAGATGCACATTTGGATGATAAATGTACCTAAAAGAATTTAAGTGCACTTCATGATAAGAGGCACTCTCTTCTTGTTAGTTAACAAAAGAATGTGCTTAGTTCAAAGGCCTCTCAAGGGCAGGAAACTAGGAACTTTAGATTGATAAATATGATATAACTAATCCATTATCATGGTTGGTGTACATACTTTTATTTTAATGTATGAAATCTCAAAACAAATTTATAATATCCATCCTACAATTTCAATGCATTTTATATCAACAAATGCATTACAAAGTTCTATTCATGTTTTATTTTTATTTATTTATTTATTTATTTTTACCAGCACCATATGTGAATCCTTTTTCTCCCTATATAATCCTCTTTAACCCCTCCATTGTCTCTCGTTCTTTTGGTTCTTTCTTCTCCTTCCATCTCTGCTCTTTCTTCTTTGTTCTAAAAGAGGGAAAGAGATATGGTGAAGTTTTCCAAGGAATTGGAAGCTCAATTGATTCCGGAGTGGAAGGAAGCCTTTGTGGATTACAAACAACTTAAGAAGTACGTGAAAAAGGTTAAGCTAGCTAGAAAACCAAAAGAAACTCATGAAGTTACTCAAGATTTTGGAATATCCATTTACAATCCAATGCGAGCTTTTATGAGTAGAGTCTCTGCTAGACTCTGCAATGGTGATGAGCACAAAGAAGAGATAATTCAGGTACGTGTAATTTTCATTCCCAAAAAGCTCCATTAACAACAAAATGGGTAGCAAAAGTTTTCCTTTTCTTCACGTTAAATCTTCTTAGTTCTGATGTTTTAGTGATGGGTTTTCCTTGGTGTACTAAAATCAATCATAGTTCTCAAACGGGTCTAGCTTTTTCCCTTGTAATTTGAAATTTTGATTTCCATTTTTGATGAAAAACCTAAACACAGAGGACTCTGTTTCTCCTACGAAAACAACAGAGGACTCCGTTTCTTCTATATGCTTGGACACAACACAAGTGATGTCATTTTCAGGCAAAACCTTCGTGCTCTTTTTTTTTTTTTTTTTTTTTTTTTTTTTTCTTACTGCATATCAAACTTTTTAGTTTGTTTCACTTTAGTACGTAAAATATTATAAGATTTTTATACGAGAACATGGCACCAATTTTTTGGCACCTTATAAGATTTTTTAAATATAAAGTTTATGGATGAGTCCAAATTTTATATAACACTAACAGCAAAATGTCATGTTTACTCAACTTTTTTGAGCATGTGAAGTTTCTCTTATAATTTGGAGAGAAAAAAAAAAAAAAAAAAAACTAATTTGAATACGACCTCTTTATTGAATAATTTAACTAATTAAGTATTATTACAGTAATTCTGATTTCAAAATAATTTAATCAATTAAGGGTATTATAGCAATTCTTATTCAAATCAAGATCAATAAGTTGATAATTAATATATTCCTATGTAAAAAAAAAAAGTGGCCACATTATGAGAAATTGAAAGCATTGAAACGGTGGCTGTTATTGTTGTTGGTCACCTTAGTTTCATGAAATCATTGTGAGTAACAGAAATGAAAAAAGAAAAAATTGATGAGTTATATATTAACTTCTTTTTATTATTATTTTATTTTTTTAGGTGAAAAACAAAGGTGGACTGGACGAGCAATATGAGACTGAGCTCGTACAATTCTTCTCGGAAGAAGATGAGGTAATTATTTGTTTATTTTTAACTTAATCACGATATTTAAAAATTTGATTTATCTGATTCAAACAGTTATAGAGTTCAATTTAGACACCAACTTTTTCTGTATTTATTTTTTTATTATCAAAATTTGAATTAAAAAATTCAATATTCTATTACTAAATCCAAATATTCAATTGGAAAATATTATTTTCATATTACTACATCTTAATATGAAATCCGGCATTGTTTTTTTTTTGGGGGGAAAGAATTTTGATAATTTGAGTTATTGAATAGTAAAAATTTACATTAACTCGTAAAAATTATAATTTTATTAATTTAATATTTTAACCTATCCTTTAGTGATAGATAGATTGATTTATTTATTTTAGGTGAAGATGTTTTTTGAGAGGTTGGATGAAGAGCTAAACAAAGCGAACAAATTTTACAAGAGCAAGGAGGGAGAGTGCATTGAGAGAGGAGAAGTACTCTATAAACAGCTGGAGATACTAGTTGACGTCGAACAAGTCCTCAGCGACCGTTGCCGGAAAAATAATCCTTTTCCTAGATCAAATTCCGGCAGCCCTCCTGGCTCTGATTCTCCATCGGCCCGAAACTTTGATTACTCCGGTGTGTTGCTCTAAATCAATTAAACTGTATCATGTTATAATTATTTTAACAGTACTATTACTAATCTATTTATCATCTTTTCAACGATTGATTTTGATTGCATAATACTTTTAGTAATCATTTTAGATGTTAGGCTCTAAAACTTAGCAACACAACTATCATAATTTAGCAAAAAATGGAATATTTATTTTATTTTTTTATAAATTATCGATAACTATTAACCATATTAAATTTTATTAAATTTGATTTAAATCAAATTAAGTTCTGGGCAAAACTCTTATTGAATTTTTTTTTTTTCATATACAACACTAGAATCTACCGGTTTACTATATCAATTAGGCTTTGATGCCTTTAAAAAAAAATTAATGGAAAGAAATTTAATTATGTGAAACTTCTTTAAAGGCACACACAAACTATTTAATTAACATGATTTCATTTCATTTGTCTTTTTCTCTTAATATAAATATTTTCATGTAAAATCTTTTCAGTATTTTTATAAATATTTATACATATGGATTTGTAATAGTTGGATCGTATTTAATGGTCGCTACTTTTTGTGGGATTGGATGATAGAATGCACGATGGCCTTAGAATAATAATAGAACCCAATATTATAAACACTGTACTCGATATTCATACCTAAATTTCAAAATTATGGATCAATCGACTCAATTATAGATCAATGTGATTGAATCGCTAGTTTTTAATAATAGTTAGAAATATATAAAATTATTTTTTAAAATAAAGATATATATTAATTTCATATTTTCATATAAAAATTTAAAAATAAAATTTTAATAAATATAAAATCAACAATTACTTTTAAAATTCATATTAAATAATAACTTTAGTTAATCAATCAATTTGAAAGAACAAAGGAAAAAGATGTGGAATGAGAGTAGAAGTCGATAGATTTAGAGAGATTTTTAAAAATTTTGATTTATAGAAACTCTTTTAATGTCTTATATTTTAAAAAACTTAAATGTTCTTTTATTTAAAATTTAATGAATTACCCTCTTTCTCTCTCTCTCTCTCTCTCTCTCTCTCTCTCTCTCTCTATAAATCACTAAAATTTAATGAATTAAATTCTAGTATTTTTTTTTTAATTTGACAATTGAATACAAATTGACCCGTTTTATTAAAAAATCGCAATTGAACTATGATTGAACCGGTGATTTAATTACTTAGGCGGTATTTTGTTCAAACTGACCCATTTTTCTTTCAGACTACGATCCAATTACAGTCCGGTACGGTACAGTTTTAACAACACTAATAAAACCAATAAATTTAAATTTTTACCTACTCTATTAATTTTGCAAAAAAAAATAAAAAATAATTTTTACCAACCGATAATTTCAAAAAAAATCAAAAAATATTTCTTTTCCCTCTTTTTAGTGGAAGGAAAATATTTCCATTTAATATTCTAATCAAATCAAATACTATAAAAATAATTCCTGAGAATATCTATTTGCTAGAGTGGGCGTTTCAAATTAATAAAAACTAATAATTGGAAAAGTAGTCTGAGAAGTAAATTAAATCAGTGTTTATTTGCAGAGTAAACATTAGATTATGATCTTAACATGTAAAATTTTGTGCAGCGACACCATCGGAATTAAGTAACAGCCCCACAGAGAGCACACAGACAGATGAAGTGATAGCAGCACTAGAAAGAAATGGAGTTAACTTCATAAACTCTGCAACAAGAGGAAAAACAGAGAAAGGGAAATCAAAAACGGGCATGAGGATTGCCACCATGCCAACACGCGCCATCACGGCTGTGACCTCCGTGTTGTGGGAAGATTTGGTGAACAATCCTAAGAAAGAAGCAGGTGGAGATTTTATTAATTGGAAGAAGATTGAGTGTGCCCAGAAGATGATCAGAAGTGCCTTTGTTGAGCTCTATAGAGGCCTTGGTCTCCTCAGGACTTACAGGTTTATGAATAAGATCTGTTAAAAACATCTATATAATGCTAAATTTGTCGCCTAAATCATGAACCCTGAATGAGCATTTTGGTTACGTTGCTAATTGTCACGCAGCTCCTTGAACATGGTTGCTTTTACAAAGATCCTTAAGAAATTTGACAAGGTAATTAGCATAATATACAGAATTTATTTTTATAAGATATGATTTCAACATATAATAAAGACAATAATAATTTTGCCTTTTTCTCTCCAAAACAGGTGTCAAATCAACAGGCCTCGGCAACTTACCTGAGAACAGTGAAGAGATCTTACTTTGTTACTTCTGACAAGGTACCATACCATTGTCATAGTTCTGAGTATTTTTTTCATATGTTGTTTTTAAGAAGAGATTTTTTCGCTTGTTAATTGACTTTTCTTTGGCATAATTAAGGTAATTAGACTAATGGACGAAGTGGAGTCCATATTCACAAAGCACTTCACCAACAATGACAGGAAAAGGGCCATGAAATTTTTGAGACCCCGACAGAACAAAGACTCTCACATGGTCACCTTCTTTGTTGGTATACTCTCTCTCTCTCTCTCTCTCTCTCTCTCTCTCTCTCTCTCTCTCTCTCTCATACACACACGTTATAACTAGTGCAATATTGTTCTTTGTTTGTAGGACTATTCACAGGCTGTTTTGTAACATTATTCAGTGTATATGCAACATTGGCACATTTGTCTGGAATGTTTAAGCCTAGATCAGGTTCATCTTACGTGGAAACTGTCTATCCTGTTTTTAGGTACCCTCCTTTTGTAAATTACCCTACATTTACAAAAATTTTAAGGTAAATACAGAAAAGTCCGAGAATCTTACAAACATTTTTGTGGGTGCTGCAGCATGTTTGCCCTGATAAGCTTGCACTTGTTCATGTATGGATGCAACCTTTTCATGTGGAAGAGCACAAGAATCAACTACAACTTCATATTTGAGTTCTCGCCCAACACTTCCCTCAACTACAGAGATGCTTTCCTTATCTGCTCCTCCATAATGACTGCTGTTGTAGGTGCCCTGGTGATGCATCTTGTCTTGAGGGCCAACAACTTTTCACCACATCAAGTCGATGCCATTCCTGGGATTCTCCTCTTGGTTAGCTCAACTTCACGGACTTGATCATTATTATATATTGCATTCATTAGCTCTAGAACACTAGAAAGATCGTGGAGAACAATGACGAATATAAAGTGCAGAGTTAATGGTTGATAGCTAACTGATGATCGCTGACCTTGCTCATTTTCAGCTCTTTGTAACCTTGCTTATTTGCCCATTTAACATCTTCTACCGCCCAACACGGTATTGTTTCCTCCGAGTGATTCGTAACATTGTCTTCTCTCCATTTTACAAGGTACAAACTTGTTCCTTCTCTCTTTAGTTTTCCCTTTCCTATATGCCACTAGTTATCTGGTTTGATTTATGAGATACATATGTGCAGGTTTTGATGGTAGACTTCTTCATGGCTGATCAACTTACAAGCCAGGTCTTTTATACACTTTAAAGACTAGAATTTACTAAATTTTCTGCTATTATTTGCGTCAATGCAATCATTTTAATATATAAAAGCTTGCTGCTATATTTACAGATTCCATTGTTGAGGCATATGGGGTCCACAGCCTGCTACTTCCTTGCAGGAAGTTTTGGAACGCACGGATATGAAACTTGCCACTCAGGAAAGACTTACAGAGAGCTTGTTGATATCATCTCATTTTTGCCATACTACTGGCGAGTTCTGCAGGTAAAACTTAGTCTAACTTCTTCAGACAGAATACTAACCTTAAGTTGAATTTAGGGGATGTTTGGTTCGCATTCCGGAATCAGAATTAGATTTGGAATCAAACACGTTGGTATGGGTTTCACAATTTTTACTTGGCTTTCACAGATCCCTTATTTTTGGAGGGGGATTCATTCCCAAACCTCCATTCCTATTCCATTAATCCAAACAACTCATATGGATTTGAATCCGAGTCTCGATTTCCATTCTCTTTTAACCAAACATATCCTTAATCGTCATCCTGTTGCTAATTGAACTGTACCTTAGTACTTCCAACGTTTTAACGAGCAGTGTGCAAGAAGATGGTTTGACGAGGGTGATGTGAACCATTTGACCAACCTGGGCAAGTATGTATCAGCCATGGTGGCTGCAGGAACGAGGCTGACACTGACAAGGCAACCCACCACTTTCTGGATGCTAATAGCGGTGGCCAGTTCCGTGATTGCAACAGTTTATCAATTGTACTGGGATTTTGTCAAGGATTGGGGCTTTTTCAATCCTGATTCCAAAAACCCCTTCCTCAGGGATGATCTAATTCTCAAGAACAAAAGCATCTACTACGTTTCTATAGTGAGTTCTTCTCTCTAGTTCTCTCCTTTAAAATTTGTGAATTGTGATGGTTTGCCTTAGACATATAGGAAATGAAGGAATGAATATAATGCAGGTTCTGAATTTGGTGCTAAGAGTTGCTTGGGTGGAGGCTGTGATCAAGTTCAATATCCCTATGGTCGAATCACGGTTGTTAGACTTTTCCATGGCTTCCCTGGAGGTTATTCGACGTGGGCATTGGAATTTTTACAGGTAAGTCTAATCTCATTAAAAATGGTATAAGACAATATTCAAAAAATACGGTATAAGAATAAATAAAGGGCGGACAAAATTGATGTGGGCTTCACAAGAAGTAATTAAAATTGTTAAGGCAAACTGCACATAATTGAAAAGCACAGTCAAATTCTAACAAAGCAGTGATGCAGGAATCAGCATAATTTGGAATATAAGTTCTCGAGAATTTGCTTCTTTTTGTCCGTTCAAGAAAGATACATATCATGGAAGACATATTATCTTACTAGAAAAACATGTGATAAAACAGGTTGGAGAATGAGCACCTGAACAATTGTGGAAAGTTCAGGGCAGTGAAGGCAGTTCCATTGCCATTCCATGAGACTGACACGGAAGAATAAGCTTTTCTTACTGCCTAAATAAAATATACACACATCTTTGCCACCTTTTTCATGAAGAAGGAGAAACAAGGCCAAGCAACATCTTCCCCCTGCAGTAGACCAAGGGAGGATTAAAGAGTGAGAGAGAGCAAGAATTGAACAAAAGATGGATTGAAACACCCAATTATATATATATATATCTCTATTGTCGAAGATTAATTCTGCCAAAGTGAACCGTAAGGTTACTTTGTACCATGAGGAATGTGTTTCCCAATTGGTAGCTGATGCTTTCAACCTCCATTTGTGTATTTAAGCATTTCAATTTGCATTCAACTATATAAATAAAATCACACCAAGTTTCTGCTAATAGTTTTCTATATACTCTCTCTCTCTATTGATTTTCCATGAATTTAAAAAATGCAAACTCCATGGAGCACGTATTGCATGCAAATAATGCTTCTAGTTCTATTCATCCTCATAACCTTAGTTATCAATCACGCGAACTTATTCTATTCCTCAAAAAGGGAAATTATTCACTACATAATAATAGCAAATAAGGGTATTTGTGGCAATAGCAGGCGGTGTAACAAAATAATAAAGAGCAAAGAAATTTAAGAAAACATTTTTTTTTTACAAAATTCTAATTGTAGCATTAAAAATATAAATAATTCTCATTTTTTGGATCACCTTAAAACTATTTCAAGTAAAAGAACTTTGATGAGTCATGTTAGTGTCACACGTGATGGTCAAACCCCCTCGATGAGAACTAAATATTTAGCTCTAGCCTGACTTTTTCATCCGGTATATTGTAGTACGGCAAATGATCCAAAACCAAATAGTCTGTAGACAATTCTGGCTCAACCTCAAAGCCAAGAAAAGAAAGACATGCATGCTTAGAAGCTCAGCTCGCCCTGTTACTTTTAAGAAAGGCAAATAAAATCAAACCAGGCAAACTCATTTGACAATCAAGTCAAGTCTAAACGAGCCCTCCAACTTAGCCTGGACTGCAGCCCTCGACATGTTTTATTTCATCGAGGCGAGACTCATACAAAAAAAATCCATCAAAGAAACAGCACCAAAGGAGTCAACGGAGGCGGCTTCTTCGAGTCTTTGTCCTTCTTTCAGCCATCAACTTCATTCCTTGCCCTCCACTCCAAGTACATCTCCATTTCCCAAAATACCTCCCTCCCCCATCTTCCTCGTTAATTAACCAGGGACATATTCGTCAAAACACCAAAAGTCAAAGTCTTTTGCGTCAACATCCACAGTCGGTATACCCCAATCAAAACCCATATAAAAACCCCTTTTCGCCAATTCAGGAACCCCATCTGTTCAACAAAACATCCATATTCCCCAAAATAACCCCAGCCCTCACAACTCAACATTAAGCATTTTCGTCCAAAATCTGCAACTTCCCCGTAGACGTACCAATTGACCTGCATCAACAAAACCAACATAAACCCCAATCCCCAAATCCAATAAAAAACCCCCTCAAAAAATGGATCAAGAAAACGAAATCACACTACGAAAACTCACAGTGGACGACGTGGATGACTTCATGGTATGGGCAACAGACCCTAAGGTAGCCCACTTCTGTTCCTGGGAACCCCACACTAGTGTCGAAGACGCCATCGCCTACATCGAAAACGTCGTCGTTCCACACCCCTGGCTTCGCGCAATCTGCCTAAACAACCGCCCAATCGGCGCCATTTCAGTGACTTCGAATTCCGGCGCCGATAAATGCAGAGGCGAGATGGGGTACGTGCTAGCGTCAGCATATTGGGGGAAAGGAATAGTGACGAAAGCAGTGAAGATTGCGGCGAAGATGGTGTTTGAGGAAAGAGAGGAAATGGAGAGAGTAGAGGCGTTGGTGGATGTGGAGAACGGAGGGTCACAGAGAGTGCTAGAGAAAGCCGGGTTTGTGAGGGAAGGGGTTTTGAGGAAATATCTTGTGCAGAAAGGGAGAATTAGAGATATGGTTATGTTTAGTTTGCTGAGAACTGAATTGAGAGATTAGGGTTTTTCTGCAATTGGGGATTGTAATTTATTTTGTGTGTAAACCATGGAGTTGGCCAATAATTTTATATTAATATGTTCTAACAACATATCATACGAGTACAGAATCCACAATCATACAGTCCTTATGATGAATCATTGCAATAAATCTTTCAAACACTCGCTTATTTTAATTCTGTAACACCCTTTCTGTTCCAAACCTTTTCTTTTGATGCAAAAAAGCCAATGTTGTGCGTGTCAAAAAATGAACCAACTTTATGCAGCTTCAGCTATTCCAGAGATTCAACTATCTTGTTTGAGATACAATAAGCAGTGGACTGAATGGTGATCATCGGGTTGACACCGACTGCAGTTGGCAGAACACTACCATCACAAACATACAAGCTTTCTGCTTCCCAGCTCTCGCCATTTTCATCAACTGCACCTTCCTTTTCATTCACTCCCATTCTACAACTCCCCAATTGATGCGCAGAACAATATATTGTCCAGTTCTCATCATTTGACATCGCTCCTCCATCTGCATTAATACCATCCAAAAACTCCTCCAACTCATCCTCACGAATCCCTTTAGACTTGATTCTCAGCCCATCGCTTCTATGAGTGCCAACTTCAACAGCTCCTGCAGCTATCAAAATTCTTAGTGCTGTCCTTAGCCCTGCCTTGAGATTGTCCTTGTCTATTTGGTCAAAATTATAGCTTATTCTACCCTCCACCTTCACTTCTCCGGACCCTTTGTCTCTCACTAAGGTGAACAAATGTGCGGTCCTTGCAAACTTTGACATCCTTTCCTTTATGTCCAACCCGGAAACCCAAGGATTTAATGCAGCAAATGCTGCAGGTCCTAATGCAGGAGCTTGTACAATGGCTTTCATGCCAGAGTCCTCTGATATTACCTTATGAATTGATGTGATTATTCCTCCTTCATAATTGTTTCCACTTACTTCCTTGTCAGAATTCGGGAAGTGTCCCCAAGCAAGTAGCACCGGGTGAAGATGAAGGTTTCTGCCAATGTTGGGATTTTTCAATCCGCTTCTGATCATTAAAGGTGGTGATAAAAGTGATCCACATGCTGAGACTGTTATTTTGGCTTCAAACTGCAGTTTCCTTTTTATATTGTCATTAAAAGATTTTGCAAGTACCCCAGTGCATTTCAATTTTCGCACCTTCCCCTTCGTGTTCTTTTCAAGTACAAACTTCTCAGCTTTGCATCCCGTTATGATCACCGCTCCACAGTTGACAGCATCCACCATCCAAGTGGAATCAGTGCCTTGTTTTTCTCCAGTTCTGCAACCATAACAGCACGAGCCGCAGTAGTGATTCTCTGAGGAATTTCGTGGCACAAAATCCACTTTCAGACCAAGATTTTGACACCCTTTTCTCAAAATTTGATTTTGGAATCCCTCATTTATGCACTTATCTGTAACGCCTAATCTTTTACGCACAGCATCCATTGCTGAAAAATATTTTGTACTTTGAAAGAGTGGAATCTTGTGGTCCTCAGCCCATTCTCGGAGCACATGATCTGGTGTGTTAATGCATGCTGACCAATTGACTGCAGAGCCTCCACCTACAGTTGATCCTGCAAAGATCATCATCTTCCCATCCACAGTTGTCATGATCCCTCCTGATTCATATAGTTGCCTCATGGAAGGACCCTCCAAGGAAGAATAATCGCTCCATGTATAATAGTTTCCTTTCTCAATAACAATGACCTTTAAGCCAGAACTTGCAAGGACAGCTGCTGCAACACCTCCACCACAACCTGAGCCAACAATTACAGCATCGCATTTGATTTTGTAGAGATTCTGCCCTGCATCTTCTGTTACTTCAAGACCTTTCTTCCGCAGAGATTGGACAAGGGTCGAGTCTGTCTCGTATATGGTTTCTGCAATTCCTTTTTGAAGGGGTCTCTCTTTTTGATGGATGGGGGGATTCTCCCTTGTGTCTGCATGATATCCAATGGCTTCCCAGGTTGGGCTATTTGAATTCTCTCCCACCTGAATGGACAAAGTTAAGTTAGAGACTCTGAACTACGACTATTTAGGGTACTAAAGCTAGAGACTGTCACTAATGATGCATTAAAAGGTTCTCTCTCTCTCTCTCTCTCTCTCTCTCTCTCTCTCTCTCTCTCTCTCTCTCATGTGTGGCCAATCATTCCGGATTAACATCAATGGCAAATATTGTATCAGCTTCCTTAAAGGCACCAATGTTTTCCATTCCCACAAAATGATGTATTTCCTAAACATGGAGTGTCATAACAAAGATTATAAAAAAATGTAAGAGCCTACATATTAGTTGTCATGGGCATGGGTTCTAGATAGCACGTCCATCGTAGAATCTTGATGCTAGTTTGCTATAGTATTGTATCTTGCAATTGCATAATGGGGGTCTTGTCTTTTTTTTTTTTTTGGCTTTTGATGGGAAATTAGAAAAATGATAAACTTGGGCCAACAATATTGAATTTTAGAGTGTTAGGTTCCAACTGGGGGAATTCGTCACCACATGGGACATCTCATAGGTGCATCGGAATGTCTCCGAGAGGACTGTCCAGTAACAATAGCCCTCCTCCCTTAATCCTGTGATTCGGGTTCAATTGTAACAAAAAAAAAAAAAAAGAGTGCATCGGAATCACACATCCCTAATAGAACGGCCAATCACGCCCTTCAACTAGAACTTGGCCATGGCCATGGCCACTTCCACAGTTGGTGGGTCTAATACAAAAATAGAACTCTCGTTATCTGCATTGATGCGTCTAATTCGGAAGTATATAATTCTCTAGTAACATGTAGAATGATACAAGTTTATGCCAATGCCAAGCCTTTTCTTCTTTTCACTCATTGCTCAATGTGTGTGTGTATATATAAATCCTACTTTACCTTCCATCATAAAGCATTTCAACGCATAGAATATTTCTAAATAGGTTTCAATTCAAGAAGGAAAACGGATAGTGGGCCAACCTCCATAACCGGTGACTTCATTAATCACTAGCCTGCTTTTCTGAATACGTTAAGTAAGGACACGTTTGGTATGATAAAAAAAAAAAAAAAAAAAAAAAAAAAAAATCCTAAAAATTTCTCCCATATTTAGTAATTATATTTTTATCCCTCTTAAATTTTCGTAGGTAATAATACAATGGGAAATAAAATAAAATATTTTAAACAAATGCATTTATTCACACAAATTCATTATGGTCTCAGTTAGAAAACCGCATCTTAATTTGTCTCTATTTTTTATTTATTTTACTAATAATAGTTTTACTTAAATTAAATGTAAGACATTTTAAGTAAAATAAATAATTACTTCATATTTTTCCTATTAAAAACTCTATTTAATTCTGAAAAAGATGTGGTATCAACTTTTTGTGTTCAACCGTATGGGCAAGCATTCATTCATTTCTTGTGAGCTTTTACTCCGGAGAAACAGACACATATCTGTCTCATTGTAATCCAATGAGTATGACAACAGATGAAGAGAGAGAACTGAAAATTCTCGACCTCACAATGTAATGCCCTTCTTGAATTAAAAATCATAAAGGATTAGAAACTTTGGAATTTTAAATTTTTACTAAAGTAGTAAAGGTGCATTTTCTGCAATTAATATCTAGAGTTCAATTTTTTTTTTTAATTTTATTACTTATGATGATTTTGAATCCATACATAGAATTCAACGATACATCAAAGTTATAGTTTATTATGCCTAGTAGGTAAATTTTTTTTGTCCTTTATTAGAAAAACAATAATATTATTTTATGCAAGATTTGAATTTTGAATTACAGAATTGAAGAGAGAATAGAAAAACTAGAATGAGATACCTAAATAATAAAGAATTTTTATTCAAATGGATTGAGTATTCAAACTTTTGTAATATGTATATTTTGATGATTTTCACGATATATATCTTTAATTAGTGATCTAATTAAATTCATTTAGTATTGATTTTGACTTGAAAATTTTTATGGTTTGTTTTTAAATTCGTAGAGTTGTGCATTTATATATTTTTTACTGATTTGTAAAACTAAGCTGTCCCTACTAAAATTAATAATTGTTTCCTTGTTTACGCGACCAAAGGTTTGATGGAGTGTTCCTTTCGTGTACTAAATGAGTGTAGTACTAGGATATATATATTGAGAAATCACATGTAAATCACACCCACGCATTTATGAAAATTGAAGAACATTAAATTTTTAATTAAAATAAAAAATATAAACCAAAAACATATAATTTTATAAGTAAAAATTAATTTGTAATAAAAAATTTAAATTATTATATAAATAAAAAAAATTTATCTAATCTAAACAGGTCCAAACTCCAAGAAGGGTTTGAAAATTCTTGTTTCTCTAATATTATATTATTACTTTTACAATTCTTTACTTTGTTATAATATAATTATGGGAGTAGGTAATGTTCAATCAAGGTTTAAGATTATTATATAACCGAATTACTGTATTCGATCTAATCATGAGACCGACCTTTTGCTTTATCTTTACTCTTTTCTTTTTTAACACTATTTTATGTTATATTACTTCTAATATTTATCAACTGAAAGTAAAATTATTTTGTAAAAAAATATATATAATTTTTTATAAATATCATTATATCAATAATTTTTAAATTAATATTTCCATCTAATATTTTTTCACTAGGTTAAGTTTGAATTGAAGTATTTTACTATGATTTAAAGTACATGGTTCTTCTATGACCATACATTATTGAATTGTTTAGTAGTTGAATCTTTACACACACTCTCTCTCTCTCTCTCTCTCTCTCTCTCTCTCTCTCTACCTTACACGTATCTTCATGGGGCAAACATATTAGACGTGCGAACAAAAATTAAGTAATGCTAAATAAATAAATAATATTGGGACAAGAAAAAAGGGCAAATGTTTTAAATTGAGATGGTTAAGTGTAGGGGTAGGGGTAGTTTACCTGAGAAAAGAAGGCATAGAGGCTCAAGAACTTGATAAAAACAAAAGCAAGTCTGATAGGGGTGAAGAGGGAATGTCTCAACCATCTTTGCAATACCAATTCTCTTTTCTCCAAGGACATGTTTGGGAAATCACACATACAGAGAGGCCAGTTCTTTGCAAAACAAAGGAACCCACATAGCAATAAAGTTCCCAATCTTGTTGATAGCAGCCATAGAACAACTCTCACTAGGATCACTGCCTCTGGTAATCCTCTCTCCACCATAATCTCTGCCACCTTCATATAACCCCCCAAAAAAATATGGAAAAGTGAAGAATAGAATGATAAGATATGAAGAAAGATAAAGAGACTGACGAGCTCAATGAAAAAACAAGTTTTGTTTGCTAATTGAGAGAGAGAGAGAGAGAGAGATACCTCGTCAGGGATAGGATGTTGGGCACCAGAAGCTTTGTAGAATTGGTGAAGAGATTGATTGTGTTGACTCTCCAGAGATTGATGAAAAAGTTGATCAGTTGGTAAAGGAGGCAAGAAGGCTTCACAGATGGCACCAAGTGATCTCATCTCTGATTGAGAGAGGCCATGACTGTATTTGCTTTCTCTCCTTCCTCCTCTCAGCAATGGGTGGCACTCTCTGCCCATCTCTCTCTCTCTCTCTCTCTCTCTCTCTCTCTCTCTCTCTAGTGTTTGTTGTAGGTGAAAAATAATGCTACATGGGAGTTCATTATATTGAGCACCGAATATAGGTGGAGGTTGAAATTTTGATGTGACATTAATAGGCAGCAGGTTATGTAGGACGGTCAGTTTAAATCCATAATTATCCGGCTTTAGAAATTATTAAGGGCCCGACCCGCAACACAGTCTTTTTTTTATCAAAATTTAAAATTATATTTTAATTAATTTAATTCAAATATTTATATGATCTTTATTTAAAAAATAACTCTTTCAATATAATTTTTTTCATTTCAAATATCCAACCCCCATCTTATATCACAAAGAGACAACGATCCACCTTTTTTCCTTTTTATGGAACATTATAAATTATAATACATATTAAATCGACTAATTCAATTTTTAAGATAAATTATATAAAGCTAAAAATCATCTATATAACAGTTATTTTTTAAATTAAAAAAATTACAATTTCTTCCTAATAATATATAATTGAAATACAAAGAAAGGCATGCCCATAAATGGGTAGGGCTCCACAACCTATATTAATACTTAAAATTTTTGTTTAAATTCTATATAGTGTCTAGAAATTTCGTTTAAATTCTTAATTTGTTTGGTTAATTGAATCAACCATAACCCTTATGAGCAAGCTTAATCCTACTTTTAAGTTCCAATTTATTTAAGTAGCTGGAAAAGAGTTGAGATTCAAGCTAAGCCCTAATCCTATGTTTAAGTTGCAATTTATCTATCTAGTTGAAGCAGCCACAAAGGAGCTCAAATTCAAACTCTTCCAATGCCATGATAGATTTTGCGTGTACGTGTGCATGTGAATTAACGGATGATTAATTTAGTGGAATGAGTAATTAGATCTCTTAATCAAATATTAAATTTAAAATTTAGAAATAAAAAAATTATATTTGGAGAGTCACTCTTAAATAAGGTCTCCAAAACGCTTGAATCAGATTAGCTGGAGGAAGAGAAATATGCTATGTCCAAATATTGTAATTATAGTTTTATGATATTTTCTGGAAAAAAAAAAAGAGCAAGATAAAATAATAATAATAATAATAATAATAATAATAATAATAAGGTGAATCCTACAGAAGGATAGGTACTATAGGGGACAGGATGGATACCGGATCGAAGGCAACCAGTTTTTTTGTTGCCTATCACACCACAAGAATATTGCACAATCGTGGGCATCATTTGCGGGGCATTGAGTTATTGTGACTTATTTCCAAAACAAAATGAGTATCAACACAAAAAATTTTGGTATTTTAATTCAATTTTTTACAGAGAAGATTTATATTACTTTCTCTCTTTTCATTTTTTATTTTTTAAATTTTATGATTATTATAAAAATAAAATAAAACTACAATTCAAAATATCAATTTAAGAGAAAAATCCATTACACGTAGTCATACGGTGAGATTAAAGCAAACTATTTTTCATTTTTTATTAAAAAGAAGTCGTGTATACTGTTAGACTCATAAACCTTAGTTTTATTTTTCATTTTTCTTATTCTGAAACTTTATATTCGAGAAAGTGAAAAATATATAAATATGGTACATGTTTTCTTCTGTGTATATATAGAACTGATAATTGGGTTGGGTCGGCCCAAGCTCGACTCGTTTTGAAGAGTCCAATTGAGTTTGGATCTACTATTTAGATTCATTTTAATTACGGATCAATTCTGAATACCAATAAATTCAGGCCGATATAATTGAGCCACCAACATTAAAAGCACTCCACTTCTCTCACAGATGAGAGAGAGTGTGTGTGGTGAGGGGGAATGGGGAACAGAGTCTCACTTGTTCCCATCACCATTAAAAGCACTCCTCTTACCGTTGTCCACGAGGGAAGGGGGCAAAATTTAAATCCAGTGCAATTACTTTGGACAACCATTGAGACAAAACTTTTCTATAAATTTGGTACACAAAGGCTAGTTGATTTTTCAATGTGTATCCTTCTCCATGGCTAACCCTTCACGATCTCTGTACCCCATGAATTTTTAAGTTTGAATCTTTTTTCAATTGTGAGTAATAATGACATGGGAGGACTCGATTTTTAAATTAAAATTACAGCATCTTAATTAGGTAATTTAGTATTTTAGTTCTCATTTCTGGCCTTAATCTTCTCCGTCAGCATCAACAATAATTGACTGATTGCTTCTGGTTTGATTTTTCAGTTATTTCAGGCTCAAAACCTTAATGTCTGACGTTAGTAATTTTTGCACGCGAGGGGAAGTCGCCGAAGCAATTAAAAAAAAAAAATTAATAATGATAGATATACGAGCGTAGAACTGAAACTTGATCACAATCAGTGTTTTGGATAGAAAGTTTGGATAGGAAAGGGAGAAAAATAAGAGATTTTAAAAAATTCATCCACGTTTGACAAAATAATTAATTAGAATGTAGGAAAATAAAGAGTTTTATAAAACCCTCCAAATCCAATTTTTCAATTCCACCAAATCGATAGGTTTTGAAAGGAAGAGATTCCCTTTTAAAATAATAAATACCAAATTTACTTTTATACCATTTGTTTTAAAACTTTAATAAAAACAGAAAGAATAAAATAATAAATTTATATATTTTTTTTATTATATTTTCTTCTTTTTCCTCGTCTAAACAAATATAATTTTTTATTTTACTATCATTTTCCTCTCTTTTTCATTACATATTTTATTTTCAAACGTGATTTTTAATTTTACCTTCCTTTCCCATCCTTTCCGTCCCTTTCCCATCCTTTTTCTTACCTCACTTCAGACCGTAAAATTAATGTTATCGTTAAGAAAAAGTGATTTGCATTGCAACTATGTGCTCGTTTTTCAGAACCTATTTTACCAAAAATCCATTCTTTTTTTGTATAACCGATTAGTATATAAAGTTATACTCTAATTAATTTGTTCTAAATATTATTGGACTCAATTTAAAAAAAAAAAAAAACCTCTTTCAATATAATATTTTTTATTCTTAAATTTTGAATTGAAAATTTGATTAATAGTTAATTAATCAATCAATTAATTAAAAGAACTAAGTTTTAGTCAATTGAATTTGATAAGGTTCAATGTCTCAAAATCTATTGAAATTGATTTCTATTTGTTTTATCTCACGATAATGTTCATTATATGACCTATCAATATTGGAACTTTGTTGTTAGACAATTTTTGTGAATATATTAATTATTCATCGAGTTTACGCATGATGCAAAAATGAAAATAAATAAATAAATAAGCTAAGTAGATGACGAGATAATTTTAGTTGGGTTATAACTCCTATCTAAAATTATAATAATCTGTTAAGATATGTTGCGAGTGAAAATTTACAACATAATATAACTGTTAGAGTGATTAATTATTTTAACATGTATTAAACATTTATTCAAAATAAAATATTGCTATTTATAATGCAAAATATGGAGATATCAGGTAAGTTTTACCAAAAAAAGAAAAAAATCTATATTATCCCATTCAAGTACAGTTGGAGAGCTGTCCCGGATAAAACCAATCACAGTACTCATGCAATATTGTCAGTTAGATCATTACTTTTATCTAAAATTATAATAATCCATTAAGATATGATTATTGCGGGTGAATATTTACAACACAATACAACTATTAGAGTGTTCAATTATTTTAATATGTATTAAACATTTATTCAAAATAAAATACTGCTATTTATAATTCAAAATATGGAGATATCAAGAAAGTTTTTTAAAAAAATTATATTATCCCATTCAGGTACAGTTGGAAAGCTGGCCCCATAAAAGCAGTCCTCATGCAATATGAGTCATTTTACGGGCTCTAAAATAATTATCTAAATTAAAATAATAAAATAATTTGAGATTTTTTTTTCTTTTATAACAAGATTTGAATTTTAAATCATTAAAAAATTAGGACAAAACCACTCGGATGTCCCCTTCGGGACTAATTTGAGATTTTTAGATAATAATTTTAATAATTACAAATTCAGTGGGCATCGATACACCGAAAACTGTAGAATGATACTTGGTATAATAAAGGAAATTACTATCCTATTAGTATAAATACTAATTTTGAGAAAAAAAAATATGATCAACAGATATCTATAACTATTTTTCGATTGATTTGATTCAAATATTGTTGAAATCAATTTGGAGTAAAGTTCTTTCAATGTAATTTTTTTTTATTTTTAAGTTTTGAATCTGAAATTTAATTAAAAAATTTAATAATTTTACTAATTAAATTGACTATTGATTGATTAAATAAAATACTTAAAATAAATAACACTATAAAATTATTGAAAGGAATCTTCGTACTCTACAGTAAGGTATCCCCCGAATTATTATTTGAGCGTGTTGGTTGATCGTTGGCTCAACCACTCCAAAGCAACTCCTCATTGTGATGGTCAACACCAGGTCCCAATCCAAGAAGTAATTAAGAAAATAAATTGCTTGTTTTTGTGGTTTAAAGAAATTGGGATTTTTAATTAAAAGAAATTAAATTTCACTCATCCAATCATCATGAATTATTTTGCACCTTTGTCTCTTTAAATAAAAAAACAAATTTACAATTTTTTAATATTTAAAACTATTATAAAACAAATTTTCATAAAATACAAGATTGAAAAATTTATGAATAAGGGATGAAGAAAATTTTTTCGATTTTAATATTTTTCATTGTTAAATATGTGTTCTTATTGCTCAGAACTTGTCTATAACTTAATTCAAAATTATTCAAACTATATTGATATCAACTATCGCATAAAATCCGATATACTTAAACTATGGTACGGTTAATTTATATAATATGATCGATAAAGAAACGCAATTATAAGAACAAAGGAAGGAAAAAGGAAAATGATAAATGATAAATTTAACTGAACTTGGTAAAGAGGATGAGATTTACCTAAGAAAGGATGCACTAAGTACACTAATAGATTAATTTATGGATGTGAGTTTTTGGCATTAAGTGTCTCACCAATGCATCTATTCTTAGATAAATATTATCCTCTTTTCCAACTTTTGCTGAATTTTATTGTTTATTGTATTCCTTTTGGCATTAATGTTCCATGTTGGTTTTCGACATTTTAATTTTTTTTATATAATATTACAACCATTTCTAATTTTTTATTATTATATCGTATATTGCAGTATTCAAAGTAATTTTACTTTTTAGAGGGTTGATGTAACATAATTTATATAAAAAAAATGCATAATTATTTATTTGACCAATGCAAATATGGGCAGGTGATCAAGTTGGGAAAGGAAGGTAGAGTTTCAATGCTTAAATCATATATTAAGCCATATACTAAATTCCTGTGAGTCGAGCAGTACATTAAACTCACTTGATAAAGATTTTGATTTCGAATTTTAAAAATAGAAAAACAGACGTCATCCCTAATTTGAGCTCATAATACTCGAACTGTATCAATCGGACAATTTGAATACTAGTTATCAAGACAAAAAAAAAGACATCGTTTCTAAATTGGATTTTATAATATTTGAACCAAATTAATTGAATGACTAGAATATTGATTGTCAAAACAATTTCTAGTGGTTCTAAACGAATTGGTTTGTCTACTGCAGCAAACACACACCCCAGGTATCAAGATCCGAAATCGATCAATTCTACTGGTCGCAAAAAGAGTGGTTTGGCTACTGCAACCAACACACCCAAGAATGGAGATTGGAGTGAACCCTTATTTTTAATATCATTCGGTCAAGTAGCCATCGACCCTAATTTCTCAATGATTGACAGGCTTCTCTCTATTTTGTCATTTTTACTATTAAAAAACTTTTTAATATTAAATAAATTTTGTAAATCAAACTCAAATTTTCTCATAAAACAACTAATATGATTATCATACCGATAATGTTTTGGCGTTGAAACTTCCCTAAATTTCAATTGTATTAAAATTATCTTTGGAGGGGATTGGCCGGACCACAAAACCACACTCCCACAACAGGGACTAACGAAGGACACAAATCACAAAAATTTCAAAAGCACATTTGAGAGAAATATGATACAAAGGTCCACACTTCAAACTACATAGTTTGGTTGCTAGATCTGTCTTGGCTATTGTAGCTAAGTAACTTTATGTTACAAGAGCAAAGGAATCATACAAATCCCATTTCTTCCTACAAAATACATCTCCAACAATACATAGAACATTACACTCATTGGGAATAAAACACAGAAGGCACCATGGTTTGATGCTAATATACTAGTACTGCCCTAAGATGTTAAGCATATATAACTATGGCAAGTACCTGCATTGAGCAGGCCTATCTCTTGATATGAGAAGAGCATGAGAAGACAAGTAATCAAAAGAAGGTGAATACAGGTCATCAGGACCAATGACCTCTCTAACTTTTTGATTATTACTATTTGAGCTGGTGTAAGGGAACCCTTCATCCTTAATGGCATCAAAAACAAATAGTCCCAATCCGGAAACACCCATGACAAGGTTTGAATTTCCCCAAACTTGTGTTATGGTGGAGTAGTGGAAGTGAGCAGTTGATTCTGGAATATTATATGTGCTGACAAGCTTTTGCTTGCGCACTGAATACTGTTGAATCTCAGAGCATGGCTGCTTCTTCCCAGCTGACCTAGTGTTAGTGCATCCAACATAGATAGAATCTCCACGAGAGAAAACTGAGTGCACATCAACAGCAATTTTGGGAATCTTAAAGCCAAGGCCAGAGGGGTGGCGAAAGTCTAAAAGGGTAATGGAATCTGATGTGCAGAATACACCATCATTTCCTTCCGCTTCTGATGAGGTTACTCTGCATTTCAAGATCAACTATCAATCATTATACCATGAAACAAACAACTTAAGATATTCTATGGTCAGCATTCCCTTCATGGTTGAAGATTTATTTTTGCACCACATTCGATATTGACTTAATTTGAATATGTGATTGAAAAGTGCTACATTTGTTATGATCAGAACCCTGATAAAGCAAGAGACTATAGATACTACTAACTTTCACTCTAGAGTGAAGTGAGACAAAATAAGCATCACTTAACAGCATCTTCAAAATTAAAAAATTTCACTGAAAAAGTTCAACAATTTCACGAGTGATCATTAACGCAAGAAACACCATATGGTACAGTTATCCTATCGTGAAAGGCAGAAATTAACTACCAAATGCAAATAACTTACGATGACACAGAATAATTAGCTAAAGTGCAGGGCATGAATTTACCTTTGACGAACCCCACCACCTACTTCAGCATCCGTGTTATTGATATGAAGAGCTGAGATTTTTCTACCCAAAGCAGAAACAGATAGTAATGGTTGTGGAGTCAGAGAATTCACATCCCAAAGAGAAATAGATTCTGACTCAGCTATAACCACTTTTCCTCTATTCCTCCACTGCAAAGGACTTGAATAATCCATCATTACTACAGGCTTTTGTAAGTCCCATCTCATGACTTTCTCTCCATCACGAATATCATAGACTCTAACAACCTTCTGACAGCTTGCAGCTGAAATGATAAGCGGTCCACAAGGTTTGTACCACCATTGCTGATTTTCAGGGACAAGAAGGCTAGATAAAGTATTTCTTTTGTAGACACTATTATTGGGCAGCGGTGCAAGAGCTGTTCTTAAATTGGGCATCTCATCCTCAATATGAAATGCTTGCACATCTTTTGTGTAGAAGTCCCATGAGCAAAAACCAGAATCCATTGTATTCCCAGCTGAAGCGGCTACCACATACCTTCCTGAGCAACCATCTGCACCAGGGGCACGAATTATCCAACAATCTCTCCAAATATTAGGGGACACTGCAGTTGGGGGCTTGTAAACAGCCTTCTCCTGAGATAATAGCACAATCAGGCAAAAAAGTTATGAGTGTAAGGGTATGGATTAACATCACAAGAATACAAATATGAAAGACATAGTTGCAGGCACCATTCTTCTTATGAGGTACTATCCACAGGTCAAAATCAACAAGAATATGGAGCAGGATAGAAAATACTTCTTGCAATAGACAGGATTGACAATTATGATGCACAAGAAAAAACCTTTTTCCAAACAAATTTTCCTTTGTGATTGCATAACTTGCACTATTTGCTTTTACATTGAGTTGAAAGCACATCAAGTGATCAAATAAGGAGTGAAGAGATCTCATGCTACAAAATATGAGCCAAAACATTATGAGAATGGAAATGCATTTTTCTTTAAACAGGGGAAAACTACCTACCTCAGAGTTTGCAATATCATAAAATGAGCATGACCCATCATCATGAGCAAGAAGAACCGATTCTCCCTCTAAGACAAACCATCCTCCAGTTGAGTTTTTGCGACCTATTTCAATTAGCTGATACATGGAGGCGTCTTCAGGTTCATCAACTATTACTGCCTGCCTGTTCTCCTGATCATCAAATTCCTCAAGCTTCTCATCGGTTGTGAGGATGAGTTCAACATGACACTTTTCAATCGGTGAACTTGTAGAGCCCTGAGCTGATGAACCAACTTGTTCATCCATGTCTTGGATCTCATATGAATCCAAGCCTGAGTTTCTGTCCTTTGTGATGATATTAGGCTTTTCCTGATTCAGCAAAGCCAAGAACTCCCGTGCAACTGGGTTCTCATCAAAAGGGCTCAACAACTTCTCTTCCAGTCCTTCACTTCTAGCTTCAACAGTACTAGGTTTCAGAAGTTCAGAGCCACTGGAAAATGTTTTTGACAATGCCCTATTTCTAAGCAACTTATGATGGGGAAAAAGCCTTGCTTCTAAATACTCACTGCTCAAGCCCTTAACAGAACTTTTCCCGCTACTATCTTCACCAGTTTGACCAACTTTAGCACCAGTATCATTTAAAACATGACCCATAACTTTTTCAATTCCCGATATCTTTTCCTGAATGTCAGAAAGTATCACCTTTGATGCATCCGGATTATTCATATCCAACATTTCCTTGGTCCTCTTGATATCAGAAGCAATCCTCTTGACTTTCCCCTCCAGAAATGCAAGTTTATCATGCAGCTTACTTTGATACTTATTACCACTCCTACACACATTCTCTTCGCTGACACCTTTCTCTTTCAAAATCTTCGAATCACCCAAAATTTGTGCAACTGGCTCTTTAGAACATGAGGAAGAAGAAGCCACTGTTTCCTTCACTATCCCCATCGCAGCTTCCAACTTTGGAACTGAATGAGGCCTTTCCCTCAACTTATCCACTTCAACTTTACTTAAAACTTCCAAATTTGAACTGATACTGTCTTTCACCGTTTCCAACTTTGAAACCAAATAAGGCCTTCCGTTCACTAAGTTATCCACTTGAGCATTACTCAAAACTTCCAAACAAGAACTGTTACTATTGTCACTAACTCCACTTACTTTATCCGAAGCTAGCACTAAATTGGCTTCTTCTTTAATACATTTTACAGCCATCTCACTTGATTTCACTTTCAAACCCCCATTTTGAGACAAAGCCTTTTCACTTTTTCTCCCCAAATCCTCATTATCCTTAAAAACCCTAAACCCATTCCCAATTCTACGGTTCATTTTCAAATTCTGCTCCTCAATCTCCTTATCAGCCCTAGATTTACCAGAACCTCTCAAATTACTGACCGATCGTCTCCCATTTGACACTGATCGATTAATTTCACCAGATGATTTCTCAGGAACCCTAGTTTTCCTTATATCAGACAAAACCCTATTGCAATCAGAGGGGCTAGAGCTCCTACCTTTTGGCACCGACGAGGTAGAACACCGAACCTTAGGCTCAGGACCTGACGGCTTCTCGATCCTCGGCATCGGACGAATTGAGGGTTTCAGCGAATTTGACGAAACTCTAGTTGAACTAGGGTTAGGGTTTGGCTTTGATGAAAGAGATTTGAGGGTGGTTTGGTTTTCTTTGTTAGAGATTGGAGTGGTTAGGGTTTTGGGTGACGGCTTCATTGCAACCACTTTTCCGCCCGCGCCGCCGCGGTCTTTGATCCGGCGAACTGATGACGTGGACATCGGAGGTTGAATAGATCAGTCGATTAATGTTTTCGGAACCAATATTGGATAGATCGATTACCTTGTAGAGGGACAAAGAGAGATTGGGTTGGTTTGAAGTGATGATGAAGATGAAGTGACCGATCTGATCAGATGGATGGGGTTGAGGTTGAGAGAGAGGGAGAGAGAGATGGGCGGGAACTGAATGATTCGTTTTCGAGTTTTGAATTTTTTGCACTTTGGAGCGTCTTTTGTTGTTGTCTGTTCGCCCGTCTGCCATCTTAGAAGTTCCACGTTAGAATAAATTAATTGCTCAGTCCCTAACCTTACTTCAATTTCATAAATTTATCTCTATATGATCAAAATACTATGCTTGATAATCTAAACTTCAAAATATACTATACTTCGATCTCTTCGTTAATAACAATAACATCGTAACCGTTAGTTACTGAGTTGGAATATGATGTGATCTACCATTTTCCGAGATGGCTTCCATTATGGAACTAAATGATGACGTGTCGTTTGACACGTCAACAATTTACACAATTAATTTTGACACGTCAACTGTTAAAAAATTAATTAAAATTAATAAAAAATTAATTAAAATTAATAAAAAATTAATTAATTTAAAATTAATAAAAATTATTTTAAAATTGATAAAATTATTTTAAAGTTCACTCATCCTCCTAAATTAATAAAAATTAATAAAAAGTTGAAAGATTAACAAAAATTAATAAAAAGTTGAGAGAGAGAGGGTTTAGGTCCTTCATCATTCTCTCTCTCTCTCTCTCCCCTCTTGAGCCACAATAAAACCCACCAAGTAAATATCAAACTCAAATCCATACAAACATAATTCATTGTTCATCCTCATCAAGATTAACATCAACCCAAATAAACAAATCCTTAAAGAAGCAATAATTGTTAAATACCCAAAATACAAAACCAACCAACCTAAGTATTTCAACAAAAAAACTAAGTTTGGGGCACAAAAGGCTAAAAAACTAAGCATTAAAAAGCATAACATAAGAGAGAGAGAGAGAGAAGAGGATGCACAAGAAACAATCTAGAATTAAGCAAGTACCAAAACCTATCAAATGAAGAGTATCTCCTTCTCTGTTTCTCTCTCTCTCTCCTCTCTCGAGCCATAGTAACCATGGCTTTCTTCCTTTTCGACTTCTACATCTCCTTCACAACAACGATTTCCCAAAACCTATCTCTCTAACCTCCCCCAAAGCCAACGATCTCTCAAAGACCTCTCTTCGTCTTCTCCTTGAGTTCAAAATATTAGTTGATTTTTATTTTGATAAAATCAAGACAGCTGCAATATGGGTATTTAAGAGTTTTTCTGTATTTGAATGTAGATTTGAAGAACTTTGAGTGCGAGGCTTGGATGATCACGAAGTTAGATAGATGGATTTGCACAGTAATTTGGGTTTACTTATTGAATTTTGTTTAATCAAGGAGTTGAAAATGTTGTTTTACTAGAAATTTGATTGTTGGAGTGGGTTTTAAAGTTGGAAGCGATTGTTTACTTCTGAAGTGATCTTTAAGTTTTGGATTCTCGGAGAAATTTAGAATTTTTTGGATCTTGAATTCTACTTAATCATAGAATTTAAGAGATGGATTTTACTCAAAATTTGATTTTTGAAGTGGATTTCGAAGATGGAATTCCACTTAATCATGGAATCGAAGATGGAATTTCACTTAATCATGGAATTTACTGATTTTCTTCCCACCAATCAAATCCTCCTCCTTCAAATCCCCTTTTCCAAAACCCTGATCCCCCACCATTTCTGGTGATCTTTTACTTGCTTCTAGTGAGTGAGAGGAGAGAAAGGGGGAGGGGAGGAGATAGAGAAGAGTTTCTATTAATTTTTATTAATTTAAGGGGATAAGTAAATTTTAAAATAATTTTATTAATTTTAAAACAATTTTAATTAATTTTAAAATAATTAATTTTTCAAAAGCTAACGTGTCAAAACTTGTTGTGTAAGTTGCTGACATGTCAAATGATATGTCAGTATTTAGTTCAATGATAGAAGCTGTAATACCGACATCTTAGTGTACTTATATTTTATTTCTCCTCATATTTATATATAATGTTTTTCATGTTTCATAGAACGAAATTCACTCAGAAAATTCATCAAATATTTGATCGGTTGATATTTTAAATTTTAGATGGTCGGTTAGTAGAGTATTGGTTTGTTCGGTAGTGACTGCTCATGAGAGATTGTTATCTCTAGACCAATTATTTGTTTCTATCGTTCGGTATATTTTGAATTCTCGATTGGTATTTTTGCCTCACTGATATGTTTAAACAATTATTTCTCATTGATTTGTTGATCGAATAGCATTTTCAATTTTCAATTGGCATATTCCGATTCTCTTTGGTACTGTTGGAAAATTTTTATTCGGCACTTGAAATTGAAAATTTTAAATAATTCTTATCGGTGCCTTCCAATTTTGCTCCTGCACCCTTTTGACATAATTTTCTTCATTGACCGGACAGTCCGTTTCATTTCCCTTCGGGTATTTGCTAATTCATTCGGTCATAAATTTTCTCCAATATTTCTTCGTTCGGTATTGACCGAACGGTGCCCATTATATTTCCCTTCGGATATTTGTAAATCCTATTCGGTACTGCTGACAATAAATTCTTGGTACTGTCAAGAGCCTGTCGGTATACACTTGTAAATTTGAGGAGTCTGTATCCCTCTATTTACTGATTGACTAACCTTAAGGAAGCAGTCTCATTTGGTTGGTCAGTCAATCCTCCTGATCGACTATCCCGGTCAGTCTTCCTGATCAGTCTTCCAGATCGGCGATCCCGATCAGTCTTCCTGATTAGTCTTCTCGATCGGCTATCCCGATCAGTCTTCCTGATCAGTCTTCCTGAATGATTTTCCCGATCAGTCTTCCCCGACAACATTCCTGGGCAACATTCTCGAACAGCCTTCCTGAATAACATTTTATCTCTTTAATGGATGATCAGCTAGACCGATGAGATTTGGCCCAAATACATCACAAATCTCACTTTTCCTCAATAAATAAAAATTTAAATATTTAAGCTCATTATATTAAGATCTAAATTTACCAAAAATGGACATATTGGGCACCTGGGTCCATTGAAAGTGAAGAAAGGTAACTAAGTAAATTCAAGAAATGAGTTTATAAGTAAAGAGAAGAGGTGAGATATTAGAACCCATGAAAACCAACTCTCTCGGTTCACGCCCTCTCTCTCTCTTTCTTCCTGTTTCTTCCAAAGATCAATCAAAACACCTCTAGACCCACAGTCTAAAAGTTTCAAAACTCATGACCCAACCTCTATCAAGTTAAAGTTAGTGAGAGAGTTGAGGTTTCTAGTGAGAGAAACTCTAAGATTTGATCGTGATTCGACTTGAGACAAATCGGAGATTAAAATTTAAGTAATATTTTTAATTTTCGTTTAGGTTTATTTTTCCTCTTTCATGACCTTGGAGTTATGTTAAAATTTGAAGAAATAGATTTGGTGGGTTTTGAGTCACCGTAAGTGAGAAAAAGATTGGACATTCAATGTTAGGGTTTTGAGTTTTTTTGAAAGAATTGATATTGATGATGGTAGATACTTGGTTGTGTCCCTTAGGAGTTACCAAAAGCTGAACAAGCAGGACGTTCACTAAGAGACGTCCGGGAGTGACTATCGTCGCTAGTACGATAAGTGGGACTTTAATACTATGTTTTCGATTGAACCAAACTCATGGTTTACAGCTTTCCAAATAACGTGTTTTATGGTATTGTGAGTACAGATGGTTTAAACTATCTTTTATAAATGTTCTTTTGTGATTCATTGTAGTGTTTCAAATGATTAAATTCGAATGATTATGCATCTACGGTTTGAAATGAAATGATATTGTGTCACTATTTGAAATCTTGATTTGATTTATAAGCCGTCATTGCATTGGCACCAATTTGGAATGTTTTGATGAAACATATTGGCACACGGATTTAATATAAATTAATAATATATGTGGGCCGGATGCCTACCTGTGATATGATGATGTAATGATATCCTTGATGTATTTTCGTAGCTACGAAGGGTTTTGACAGAGGCACCAATTGTATCCGGATACGCTTTTATAATAGATAAATTTAGGGTTTGATCGTGATTCGACTTAAGACAAATCAAAGACTGAAATTTAGGCAATATTTTTAATTTTCATTTGGATTTATTTTTCCTCTTTCATGACTTGGAGTTATGTTGAAATTCGAAAAAATAGATTTGATGGGTTTTGAGTCACTGTAAGTGAGAGAAAGATTGGATATTCAATGTTAGGGTTTTGGGTTTTTTTGAAAAAATTGATATTGATGATGGTGGATACTTGGTTGTGTCCCTTAGGAGTTGCCGAAAGCTGAACCAGCAAAACGTTCGCTACAGAGACGTCCGGGAGTGACTATCGTCGTTAGTACGATTAGTGAGATTTTGATGCTATGTTTTCGATTGAACCAAACTCATGGTTTATAGATTTCCAAATAACATGTTTCATGGCATTATAAGCATAGATGATTTGAACTATGTTTTATAAATGTTCTTTTGTAATTCACTGGAGTGTCCCAAATGATTAAATTCGAATGATTATGCATCCACGGTTTGAAATGAAATGATATTGTGCCACTATTTGAAATCTTGATATGATTTATAAGCCACCATTGCATTGGCACTGATTTAGAATGTTTTGATGAAATATATTGGCACACGGATTTGATATGAATTAATGATATATATGGGCCGGATGCTTACCTGTGATATGATGATGTGATGATATCCTTGATAGATTTTCGTAGCTACGAAGGGCTTTGGCAGAGGCACCCATTGTGACCGGCAACGCTTCTATAGGAGGTTTCCCCCAAACGCCATATGTATAGTTGCGCTCGGATGAACCAAATTGGGGAGGACGTATGTTACGCCACAATCTAGGTCTGAGTGAGGTATTATCCTTGATTGTTGGGTATGCGTATAGACACGGGCTAACCGGTTGAACCAAATGTGGGGGAGAATATGTGTTACGCCACTGTCTAGCACTTGATTAGATCTGTGGCCAACGTTGGGTAGATAACTAATTTTTATATACTTGCATATGAAAAACTCCCAATGCGCCCTTCATTGGTCGAGATAGATCACTGCAGGGAATATTTTATTAGCAAACTCTATATGATTTGAATATATAAATGGATACATACTTTGATACTATGATGTGTGATATGTGATCACCTAATTTTTGGAAATGATATGCTTGGTTTTGATATCATTATGGTTTTGAAATGTACTTTGACACTTGATATTCACACTTATTATTGGAAACATATTGTCAATCCCCTCACTCATTGAGTATTTTTTCATAATACTCACCCCTCACTTTCCCTGATTTCAGAGATAGATTGACAGGAAGACGTACTGAGAGAGTTCGACATATTTGATTTGTATTGGAGACCTTGAACTTTGGGTATGGTATCGACCATTCTTCTACAGTAATATATTTGATGATGTTGGATGATATATATATTTGTACATTTGTGATCTATAGTAAAACCATTGTGTACATTTATCAGGATGATTGTTATGTAAAGTACTTGAAACTCTCACCAGTGTTGTATAATTATGCATTGAGACATTGTCTTGCATTTTATATTTTTTACTTGAGAAATGATGTTTTTGCGAAAAAAACGGGTCTTAAACAGTTTTGAGCAGTTGATTGTTTTATCTTTCGTTGTCTTGGTATGCGTGTCTGTGATGGGCAGCGTACAAGGTAACGAACGGTTATTTACGGCTTCGGATCTAGGATCAGGACGTGACAGAAGCCACTTTAGAAAATAGCAGGCCATATTATGTTCCAACTCAATAACTAATGGCTACGATATCACCATTACTAATGGAGGGATCGAAATGTAGCATTTTTTGAAATTTAGGTTCTCAAGTGTAGCATTTTGAAATTTAGAGATAAATTTGTGAAATTGAGGTAAAGATTAAGGACTAAGCAACTAATTTACTCTTTCACATTAATAGTATATTTGAAAATTTTAGAGAGAAAAGAAAATATTAATTACGAGAGAAAAGAAAAGAACATAAAATTTATAATTTTTTTTTTCATTTTATTTGAAAGTTTTATAAAAAAAAAAATGAAATAAAATTCATTGAAAATAAAAAGTTTTGCTTTTAGTTTTTAAATGATAATTTTAAAAAATAAAAAATGTTTAATTCTAATATTTTTTTTTCTTTATTTTTTTCATTTTTAAAAAAGAAAAAAATTTATATTTAGAGAGATTTTAAATTCATTCGAATTTTTTATTTTCTTTAATATCTAAATTCTGACAAAAAGAGTTATAATTTTTTCGTCCAATTCTTTATTTTCTCTCCAAATGAGTTGTAAGTCTTGTTTTTTTTAGACTCCTCAGGGTGGGGAAAATAACATTTGGAGGAATTTCTAGGATTGGACGAGAGAATGAAAAAAAAATATATTTATATTATTTATGAAATTACAGCTTTCCCCTTGATTTTGTACACCAAACCCAAGAGACAAGATTTTCCAATTATTTATGAGCAACCAAGCAAAAAAAATAATAATTTAAACTAATGTGTGTATATATATATATATATATCAAATCAATCATAGAATTAATTTGTAAATAAGAGTAAAATGGTTATAATTGCATCAATAAATCTTAATATTGACCGCAAACAATTAAAATATAAGACATCAAGAAAAATTTAGTGAAACACAACTTTAGGGAGTTTCAACTTTAATAAGTAGATTTGAACAATAAATAGATATGAGCTGGATCAACAAATCTGATTCGACTTAGATTTTATTTAAAAAAATTAAAATTATTTTCAATTCAGATTAAACAGATTTTTTAAAATAAAAATTTATTAATATCGTGACGATATTAATCAATATAAATGACGGTTTACAACAAGTTACTTAACGAAATCATGAGTATCATTGATAAAACAATATTATTTAAATTTTTTGGTAATTTAATGAATAAAATCTGCGAATTAAACTTGGCTATTCACAATGTTTGTGGAATATGGTTTGTATAAATATCTAAAATCCATTTTCACTGTACAAATCTATGACTGATAAATAAATAAACAGTGGTGAGAAATTGTGGCCACATTTTTAAGGAAATAACAATAAATTGTAAGGGAGTCCAGTGTCCACGTGGCACAATCCCAAAGGCATATACCATCTACATTACATATTCCTCCTCCGTTTACCTGCCCTCTCTCTCTCTCTCTCTCTCTATCTCTGTATCTCTCTCCCACGGTGGCTTGTGAACATGGCTTCTTTGGTTCTTCAGTCCTCTCTCACCCCAAATTTTCTCTCTCTAACCTCGTCACCAACATCAACGTCGTATTCGTATTTTCACTTACCTCTCAACCCGATTAGATTGAAAAGACATAGCTTCACTCGTCGTCGTCGGAGAAGTTTCGTTTTGCGGTGCGCCACCGGTGGCGTTTCTGTTCGCGAACCTCCACCACCTCCTCCTCCGGATTTGGAAGGCTCAAAATCCGAGCTCATTGAGTCCCTGAAGTTCAAATTGCTCGTGAGTCCTTTAACCTTAACTTAGTGTTTCGCGAATTCTGGTATATTATTCTTACTTCTGTGTTTTATTCGGATATTGCAAAGGTTCAATTCATCCTATTATCTTAAAATTGAATCCAATTCGCCTGACCCTTTTGAATACCCACATGGGAACATACAGAAAAATTTTCCCAAGTAATTTTTCTTTATATATATATATATATATATTTAAATATGGAAATTTGGAAGATCACATTGGAGGATATGGAGCAAGAGTTATTAAGGTAACATAATTAAGCTATTAAAGTAGTGTAATACTGCTATGTGCTACCAACACTCACGTCGGACACGGTTTTTTGACATGAGATGATGAAACATATTTTGACCTACAATTGTGTAAATCTTTTCCTGGAATTTTTTCATGTGTCATTGAGTCTTGATACTTGTCGTGTATCTCATGCATCTGCTTGTGCTTCATACTAATGATCTACCTGTATGCTCGACCAAGAACTAGGCCTCAAATAGTCGTGTTAATGACTTGAAACCATTGCCTGTGTTAAAGGTTGTGGATTCAAGTGTTGCCCTCTTCCAGTTGCCAAGCAAAAGTGCTCCAAGAATTATTAATTCAAGGTTGTGGATTCATTGCTCAATATTTGATAAAATTATCGCATTTCTAGAATCATAGAGAATATAAGTCAAGTTGCAACTTCAAAATCCATATTACATGGACAGAAATAAGCATTTTCATATCATGTCCCAACATATCTTTTGGACATGATATCTAATATTGTGAAACTTTTTTTTTTCTTTCCTTTTTGGTGACTTCTCAGTATCTCTGTATTCTTGTCGCTGTGCTTCATAGATCAAAACTAGTAATAGAGAAAATTAGTTGACTGAGAGACCTTTGAATGATAAGAGTTTGATCACTAATGTGCCAAGGAAAATATAAGTACTCTTGTTCATATTGGATCTTAACAAATAATTACCTTCACAAATGCTTTTTACTGCATTAAGTGCCTCAAATCATATCAAGGGGTAATCTTGAGAATAGTGGTGATGCTTCACTTTTTGATTTGGTACAATCATCAAGTCAAAAGGAAAGTGGAACCACATGTGGAAGAAACGGACATCATTTTTTACCATTTGTCTTATTCAAAATTTTGAAGAAGCATTTATTTTTATTTGTTCTAGAGGACATGAAAATACAGGTCTCTTGAAAAATTTCAAATGTTGCATCTAACATAATTAATGCAATTTATTCGTTGTGGACAATGAGATCAAGTGAGTTTTTTTTTTTTTTTTTTTTTTTTTTTTTTTTCAACTCGAATTGTCTATGGTGCCATCAAATTACTGATTTTTGGAACCATATAGTACTTCACTGCTCAATTTTTAGATTCTGTTAGCAGTTTTCTTTTCTTTCTTTTCTTTTCCTTTTTGGGAGGTGGTAGGTTGGTGGCGTGTTTGCTCTAGTATCTTCATCAAGATTCAGATATGTATGATGAAGATGGATGACATTTTCTATGATATGATAATTGGTGTATCATATTATTTGTTTGAGGCTCAGAAAATTATTAAGGAAGCTCTCATCTTTTGCTTACATGCTAGTATTTTCCAGTCATACAAACATTCAATTGACCATTATTATTGAATATTGCACTTGTACCTATGTGTGGCAAAGTATACACGGCTATATGCATTTTCAGGCCAACATGAGTTGTTTTGTGCTTATTTTGATGTACTGAGATTACATTTTCTTGTGCAGAGTGCTGTTTCTGGGCTAAATAGAGGTCTTGCTGCAGATGAAGATGATTTGCGGAAGGCAGATTCTGCTGCAAAGGAGCTTGAAGCAGTGGGAGGACCCGTGGATATCTCAGTTGATCTTGATCAACTGCAAGGAAGATGGAAGTTAATATATAGCAGTGCATTCTCATCCCGTACTCTTGGTGGGAGTCGTCCTGGCCCTCCAATTGGGAGACTCCTTCCCATAACTCTGGGTCAGGTGTGTAAAATTTTCAATGAATTTTCTAGTAAGCTCTTGGTTTAATTGTTTCATTGAATTATATAGTCCTTTCTTTTCTCTTATATTCCCTTTGTGGCTAGGAAATGCCTAGATTAGAATTTAGTGGACGGTAGGATCCTAAAGCTTTCCAGTACACTTTATGTCTTTGCTTTGATGCAAGTTTTGGATGAGGCAAGCCTGTGAATGCAGTTAGGGAAAGTTTATGGGGGGAGTGGTGGGGGTTTAGCAAGGTAATGCCATATAATTTGTGTTTGTGCAAAATTTGAACATTTTTGTAGAAGAGGAGAGAGTGAAGGCGGTGGAAAGGGGATAACGTGTTGCCCTAGATGCGTATCCTCTTTTATGGAAAAAGTGTGAAGCATACTAACTACACAGGTTGTTTTACTAAGATTTACCACATCTTCTCTCTCTCTTGGGAGCGCTTACATGAAAGGAGGGGGAGATTCAGAACCTAAAGCCCGGAAGGAAAACTGGGTACTGCTAGGTTATAAGGATCAATTTAGTCCCGCTGTATCTTGTTTCCCATAAGGCAAATGTGCTCTAGAAGACATTTTCTCAATGCAGCAAGGTGTTGAAATAGCTTTCCACTATGTTCTCCCTTATCTATACTTTCTTTTCAGGTATTTCAACGGATAGACATCTTAAGTAAAGATTTTGACAACATAGTTGAGCTTCAGTTGGGCGCCCCATGGCCTCTTCCACCTGTTGAAGTTACCGCTACCTTAGCCCACAAATTTGAAATAATAGGTTGGTTTTCTTTGAAATTTTTTGTGTGGTATTATCAGCATAAAGAATGACCATGTTCTGAAGTATATACCTTTGTATGTGCAGGATCTGCTAAGATAAAGATAATATTTGAGAAAACAACCGTAAAGACAACCGGGAACTTATCACAATTGCCACCATTGGAGATCCCTCGGATCCCAGACCAATTCAGGCCTCCATCAAATACAAGAAGTGGTGAATTTGAGGTCACCTACCTTGATGCTGATACTCGCATAACCAGAGGAGATAGGGACGAGCTCAGGGTTTTTGTGATCTCATAAAACATTAACATCCACCGGTCTTGTCAGGAAGTCTTTGATGATCTTCTCTGTGGTAAGTGAGCGCCTTGTTTTATTCATGACCAATGTGAAGTTTTTGATCTGCATTTGTGTATATGGAGGCATGTAAGGAGGAAGGGAGTAAAACTATTGTGTAATTGTGAATTGGTCAATTGTAAATGGAGTTTAGAATCATGTACAGGTTCTGTTTTGTCACCTTTGAGAGGAGAAATTTACATAAAGCCTACATTGCTTCTGCTTGGAGGGTTAGCAAGTCACCTAGAGGTGCAGGTTTTTGAGACATCATAAACAAACCCCAACTCACATCACATGATAGGCTCCCCAAGTTTAAAGGAGAATCAAGCGAGCTGAAAGGTCATCCCATCATCTGTGTATTAAGTAGGATACCAAAAGGTCCCATTCGAATTATACCAGATTCATCCTTGTATGATTCCAGCAGAACGATGTAGAAGTTTCATAATAGAAATTCAGAGAATATATATATATATATATATATATATATATATATATATATATATATATATATATATATATAGATAAATGATACGTATGTATGTATGTATGCATGTATTCTCACATGGTCATCCTCCATTGAGTTTGCTTTCCGATTTCTGGTCATTGAGTGTGAGAAAGCTACCAAGGCGAAAGAAGAGACAAACGAGAGTTTAGACATTTAAATTTGTTTAATCGGGCTTAAAGGGATATTTGGAGTCTATATTGAAACTTTTGTGTCTTCCTTTTGGAATTTGAATTTGGCGAGAAATCTTTTGTTTGGATAATTAATTAAAAAAATAAAAAGGTATAAATTTTGTACAAAATATAACCTTTTACACTACCAATAGGATTGACAAGTGGGTTGGGTTGATCTGAGCTCGGCCCGTTTTGATGGGCCAAACTTGACCCATTTTAGGGTTGGGCTGTGTTCGAGCCTATTATTTAGGGAGGCATTTATATATTGCTGTTGAATTCCACCTAATCTTTCCAAACTCAACTAAAAACAGCCATGCTCATTGAGAGAGAGAGAGAGAGAGAGAGAGAGTGAGAGAGAGGGCATTGGTAATGGATATAAATATCCTGTCAAGGTCAAGGGTGGGAAAAAGAGAGAGATAAAACATTAAAAGCACTTTCTTCTTTCACGGATTTGAGAGAGAGAGAGCAGGTGGAAAAAAGGGAGTCTCTGAAGGAAGGAAACTAAAGAGGCCGGAGATTGTATATCCTACAATCTCACGTTTCCTTTTCCTTTCCCAATTTAGCATTGCCCCCTATTTCCCCTATTTCTTGAAGCAACAGAGGGGGGGGGGAGAGAGGGAGAGAGAGAGAGATAAAATCGAACAGCCAAAAGGTCAAGACGCTCCGGTTGATGGCCGCCATCGCTGTGGTGTCGGCGGCGGCTACCAATGTCGGAAAAAGGTGGCAAAAGTTGAAAGTGCTGAGTTCGCCTCTGATTCACCTTTCTCTCTCTTCGGGTACTGTCAGTGATAGTTTTGGACTCCAAAATTCAAAGTGCTTGATTCTGCTAAAAGAAAAATAAAAAAAAGCAATAAAATTGAAGGTACAGAGAAAAAAAGGGATGCAAAGGTTGGGGGGTTTGAGGCTAGACTTGGTATAAATGGAGGTACAGGTGATGAATTACGTGGGCGGTTGAGAGGAAGGAGATTCAAAGATTTTAAGCTGCAGATTTGAAGAGGAGAGATGGGTTTCACAATTGGGGAAGAGAGAGAGGAAGAGAAGAAGAATAAATAATGGTTGCCGTGCTGGAGAAAACTACCATTGCTAAAAGGAAGGAAGATGTCTGTCTCTTAATTCGACCTCGAGTTTGATCTGAAATGGAAGTAAGACTCTTTCAATTTTTTGGGTCGAATTCAAAAGCTCAAGCTCAGGCTCCGACTCGGGCGTGAGCTCATACAATTTAATCGGGTCGAGCCCGAACTTCACACGACTCAAAAAGCACCCCTAACTGCCAATATATATTTTACCTTTTACACTTTTAGTAATTAAATAATAAAAATAAAAGAAAAATCAAATAATATTTATTATAATTACACATTATTAATGACTATGTCCCTCTAAATCTCTCTCCCTAAAAATATTTAGTTTTTCAATCTCTCTAAAAATTATTCAAAATTTTAATAATTCTCTCCCTTTCACTTTTCCTAAAAATTGTTTAATTTTTGAATCTCTCTCTCTTTGACCATTTCTTAAAAAAAAAAAATTCAACTTTTCGATTCCCTTGCCCCAAAAAAAAAAGGGTCAATTTTTATATTTTTAACTTCCTCTTTACACATCTCTTTTTTTTTTTTTTTTAAAAAAAAAATCAACTATGTAATCTTTTATTTTCTCTTAAATAATCAAGATTATGTATTCTAATTATGAACAATAAATATTGAATGCAATAAATTAGATAACAAAAATTTCAAAATTCTAATATTGTCACATAATGTATCAAAACAATATATTTCAAATTTTAGTATCTTATTTAGAGGCATTTAAAATTTTTACATTTAAAATTCAGATACATATTTTTATTCAAGTCTTGCATATTTGAGAAATCTATTTTGAAAAAGGTTAAATCCCCTTTTCAAAAGCCTATCATTACGGTGCCTTGTAATGATATCTAATGAGTTTAGTATTTAAATGTCTGATTTTAGATTTAAATTTTATGTATAGAGAAAATAGACGTTGAGAGAAATTTATCCATTAACAGTTCAATTTATCTCGAATTAAATTTAATCGAAACCAATATCGTTATTGAATATTGATAATTTATATAAAAGAAAAAAGAGTAAGGTGCTTTGTAATCTATTCTCTCAATAATTTTGCATCAAACTTTTATATATTCTAAAGTTATTTTATATAATTTTATTTTCAAAAATGCTTTTTATGGCAAGATTTTAATAAAATGTTTTATTGTGACAAGTGCCTTGCTCAAAATCCTGGAAACAAATAAAAAATAAAAATTATGTGGAGTATAATTTTTCATAATGGCAAATTATGACGTCAATAACATTTTTCCACTGATATCAAAATGAGATTTTTTTTTTAATAGTAAATTAAACAAAAAGGCAAGGAAGCGTCATACCGAGTCACACGCTTACCTAAAATAGAGACGTTTGGATCATAACGGCTATATTTATTTTTAAACTTCATCAAATCAAATCCCCATTTTCTTTAATTCTTTCCTTTGTCGACCTCTCTCTCTCTCTCTCTCTTTCTCTCTCTCTACACGCTCTCTGTGCATCTTCGTCTCAGCTTCCGTCAAAGCCCTTTGCAATTGCACACACACACATTCGCTCTAAAAACCCTAAAGAGATTTCAGACCAAATCTCGAAATTCAACCCACCAGCCGAAAGAAGATCTGAAAGTTCGTCTAGGGTTTCACAAATGCCTCCAACACCAACATCAAAATCAAATCAAACCCATTCAATCCAAATCAAAACCCCATATTCCAAAAACAAGCTTCACTTCGCCGCTGCCAAAAACCCTAACCCATCACCGAACCCCTATGCATTCCTTAAAGAAACCCTACCCGCAGAACACCCTATTGAAGTAATTGGCCGAATTCGTGATTACCCAGATCGAAAAGACAAACCCGTTTCAGCTTTACACATAAATCAAGATCGAAAAAGTCTTAGGGTTAGAACAGAAATTGGTTACAGTGATTTAGTTCTTGATGGAGTTTCTTTATCTGAAGAAGAAGATCTTGAAGGGTTTTACAGAAAATTTGTCCAATCAAGGATTACTGGTGTGAAATCAGGTGCTAAGTGTACCATCATGATGTATGGTCCAACTGGTTCAGGCAAGAGTCATACCATGTTTGGGTGTCCAAATCAGCCCGGAATAGTTTACAAGTCTTTGCAGGACATTTTGGGTGAAAGAGGTGAGGAGAGAGAGTTGGATGAACATCATGTTGGGTTTGGGACTTTTGTGCAGGTTACGGTACTGGAGATATACAATGAAGAGATTTATGACCTTTTGTCAAGTAATAATGGTGGAGGGCTGAGCCTCGGCTGGTCTAAAGGGAATTCCTCCAAGGTAATTTTCCAACTCCTTCCATTTTCTTAATCTGATGATCTTTTTTTATATATTAAAAAAAATATCTGATGATCTTTCTTTTGGCTTTCTTTGCAAGTGTATAAGATTCATTAAATTTGAGTTTTGTTGATTTAATGGGTTCTTGGGTTGAACGAATTTATTGGGTTTCAATAGCATTCCTGTTATCCAGTTCGATTCTGTGAAAAATTATTGTGGGTTTTCATAACATTCTTGAGTATTGTCTTGTTGATGGGGGCATCTAATGTTAGGAAGTCTCTAAATGAGTTCTGCAGATATAAGTTGGTTTACAATGTGGAGTTTGTAAAACCATTTTATGTGGAATGGAGGGCAATATATGTGAAAGATGCTGAAGTTTGATGATTTAAATTTGTTTTTGTGAAATTCCACCAAAGGAGAGGTCAATTGACACCAAAAATATATTTTAATGTTCAAACTTATTATAGTTCCACGTGTAAGTTTTTGTCCCAGATTAGGTAAATGGTGGGCAAATGTGATGCATATATATGGTTGGCCTCACACCTAATAGCTTTCAGGTGAAAAATTAGCGTCCTAATTTTTATACATGTACTCACTCAAAAACTCCCCAATGTATCCCACAGTTCCTAACCAAACTACAGATGCACTCACATTAAATCCATTGATAAAGCTATTGTTCCTCAACTGACCTAATTGACTATATGGATGCTATTGTTGTTGCCTGCCAGATATGCGCCTAATGTATGTTGTGCTTGTTATATGGGTATCAAAATTTTCGTTCTAAATTTGCAGGTCAGGTTAGAAGTGATGGGAAAGAAGGCAAAAAATGCAACCTTTATATCCGGGAATGAAGCTGGAAAGATATTAAAAGAGATACAAAAGGTGGAGAAGAGAAGGATTGTGAAAAGCACACTCTGTAATGATAGAAGCTCTCGAAGCCACTGCATGGTATGGGTCTGCTAAAACTAATTTGCTTTTACATTGATTCAAAGTGATTCTGCTGTGCTTGGGCTTGACCTTCTAAGTGCTGCAGATAATTGTCGATGTTCCTACTGTTGGAGGACAGCTCATGCTTGTTGACATGGCTGGCTCAGAGAACATTGAGCAAGCTGGTCAAGTTGGATTTGAGGCAAAAATGCAGGTAGATCTCTTGTATTGTCTTGTTTGAGTTTGTCACTGCATTTGTTTAGTTGTCGCTTATCTCATTAATCATCATGTGCACCATATATGTTTCTTATACCTGGTTCATATGGGAATATGTTTCTGAAGTATTCTGTTACACTGACTTTGGATTTTCTGGAATTGCAGACAGCAAAGATCAACCAAGGTAATATTGCATTGAAGAGGGTGGTCGAATCAATTGCTAATGGTGACTCTCATGTGCCTTTTCGAGATAGCAAACTAACAATGCTTTTGCAGGTCAGATTCTTTTACGTGGCACGAATCTGAATTTAGATTTTGCAATTTATGTTTCTAGTATACTCTAGATTAATTTGGAATTTCTTTGACCATTCTGTGCAGGATTCTTTTGAAGACGATAAGTCAAAGATTCTGATGATATTGTGTGCAAGCCCAGATCCCAAGGAGTTGCACAAGACAATTTCTACTCTGGAGTATGGAGCTAAAGCAAAGTGCATCATACGTGGTCCTCAAACTCCAGAAAAGGATAAAGCAGGGGGTGAAGATTCTTCTTCTGCAGTTATATTAGGTTCAAGAATTGCAGCAATGGATCAGTTCATAATGAAGCTGCAAATGGAGAACAAGCTTAGAGAGAAAGAACATAATGAAGCTCACAAAAAGCTCTTGAAGAAGGAAGAGGAAGTTGCATCACTGAGAGCTAAACTTGAGCTCATAGAGAGCAGGGTATCAGAGACAAATGAAGAGGAGATCAACATGAAGGTCAAAGAGCGATCCCAGATCATGAAACTTGAGTTGGAGAAGAAATTACTGGAATGTAAGAAAATGGCAAATGAGTTGGTTGAATTAGAGAAGAGGAAAATGGAAGAGAAAATATTGCAACAGCAGCAAGAAATTGAGATGCTGAGGCATCGCTTGGAGGAAATTGAGTCTGAAGTAGGCCGTCCAGAAGCAGAAAACACTAATGGCCACAGGGCCAGTGTCAATGATGGGAGTGGTTTTGCCAAGAAACTGATGGAGATTTATGCAGATGAAGATCCAGGAATGATCAAGTCAATGGATTTGGACATGGGTGATCAAGAGCCATTCCATGAGGTCAAACATGTAGGTGGTTCTTTCACTAAGATGAACAATGGTGGCACTATACCCAACTTCAGTAACTTGAATGAGGACAAAGATTGTGGATTTCTTGCACCAAAGTTCAGCGACAGCGTTTGTTTAAGCACAGTCTTCGAGGAAGATGAAGTGGAAGAGAGGCAGGAGAGTGAAGGCAGGGACAATGATGAAGAAGTCGAGAAAGAGATCATAGAGGAGAAGAAAGTTTATACCAGCAGTCCCATGCTAAGATATAACTCGGGGCCTTTCACACCATCTCCCATGAACTTCGCATCAAAAGTGGATCTGTCAACAGATGTGGTGGAGGAGAAGCACATGGGAGTGGGTTCTTTGTGTGACAGTGAAAGTGGTAGGGATACAGCCTCTTCAAGACTGAAAAGGATCCAGAATATATTTACACTTTGTGGAAATCACAGAGAGCTTTCTCAACAGATTAGGACCCCTATGCCCACCAAAAAGAGGTCTGAGACTAATGATCAGCTAGTCTGTCAACTGATAACTCCTCGAGAGGATTCAGCTAAAGACATAATAGAGTTTCAAAAAGGTGTCCCTATGCCAGAATCTGCACTTGAAATTGTAGAGCATCCTGATATTCCCGTGAAGAACATCTCAGAAGTCACATCTCCAGCACTCTCTACAGATCCATTATCATCACTTAAAGCTGCAAATGGGCAGAAGAAGTCCACCTCAGAGATGGATGAAGGAGGTTTGAGTTCAGTAAAGGAAAATTGCAATCCAGCAAATGAGTGTGAAGGCAATATGATTGAAGTATTTGTCAAATGGGAGGCCACCAAGGAGAATCCTGGGAAAATCATTTCAGCATTCAAGGTTTTAAAGGATTCCAGCCTTGCTGACTTGAGGAAGCTGGTTGAATCTCATCTTGGGTTGGACAAACCAGCATTCATCTTTCTTGCACTTGGGGTATGTTCTCTACTGCTTCATTTAAAATCCTCATACCCACACTTCCCTGGTTTCTTTCAATCCTAGGTATGTTCCCTTTCGTTTTAGTCTGTCAAAGAAAGTTGCATAAACATCATTTGCTTTTTACAGGACCCTACTGGAGCTCCAGTTGCAAAAGAGAAGGAAGCAACAGTTCTGGCAAGTAAACTCCCCATTTGCAGCAACCAACTAGGTGGGCACCTCGCTTGCTTGCGTCCGACAAAAGGACTCCAATCCCCAAATCACGTTCCATTTGCATCCCTTGAAAACAAGCTCAATGTCAACTCAGACTCTCATTTCACGCGGCCAGGTGATGGTTTCTCACCCAAACTGGGACGGAACTTCAGTCCTACTCCTTATGTTATGTAGATAAAGATAACTAGTTGAAGATGTAAGATTCTTAATTGTTTTGTACTTGCTTGCATCGGCAGTGTGCAATTCAGTACAGTCTGTTACCCTATGAGTGTATTCGTATATATTTGTATGTACTCGTAATGCGATTTCTGTATCAAATGTTGTAATCTGTGTCTTTTGGTAATGAATCAATCAATTCCACCATTCTTGCTCATAACTGGTGATACTGCGACCTTAGTTTCTCAGAAATTTGATCCTCATTCTTCTCAGAAATGAATCAATCAATCGATGTTGCCCAGATGACGATATTTATATTTCTTCATAGTTTATTAAATTACCATTGCCCTGATGTTCTTTGACAATGATTATTTAAAGTACTGATATAAGTGCCCACCATTGTTGCTCTCCAGGTTTCCATACTCAGACACCAATTTTCTAAAATCATGGTAAGGCCTCTTCATAGGGTAATTCATCACCGTCTTTAATTGCTACTCGCTTTGTTGATTCGACGTAGCAACATAGCAACCAGACGGCTCGCCTTGTAAACTTGGTGTCTCCATGCTCCTAGTGGCCCAATTCTTGAATCTCATGATTAGTTACAACATAATTAGTACATTTTGTTAGAGTTAAGAATAGTATGCAACAGAAAAGAAATGGTTATTTTCCAAAATATTGGGAAAATTTTTCAAAATTATAAAATTGTAGAGTTTTTTTTTTTTCAAAAGTATTGATCTCGATTTTGTTAAAATCGACTTCAAAGTCGATTCTAACAAAATCGACTTTGGCCTAGCCCAAACCCCTGCCCCATCAATTAGTTGATTTTTTTTTTTTTTTTTTTTTAATAAATTGAAGTCAGAATGGTGCCAACAAAATGTGCCTCTCTCTCTCTCTCTCTCCCAGGGGCATTAAACGCGCCCCTCTATCTCTCCCTCTCCCTCTCTCACCCCCTCTCCCTGCAGAAGCATTCTATCTCTCACTTTCTCTCTATTTTTTTATTATAATAAAAATCAAATCTCAAGATGAACTATTATCACTTGTCTATCCTTGCAAAACTCACACTCTCTCTCTCTTAGTCACCTCTCTCTCTCTCTCTCCCCCCTCTCACCCCCTCCCTCTCTCTCCACCTCAAATATTTAATATTTAAATATTTTTATATTTATAAAATTTTAAATTCAATATAAATATTTAATATTTCTAAAAAAACTTATAAATTATAAATACAAAAATATTTAAATATTAATTCTCTCTCTCTTAGTCACCTCTATCTCTCTCCACCTCAAATATTTAAATATTTTTATATTTATAAAATTTTAGATTAAATATAAATGTTTAATATTTATAAAAAACTTATAAATATTAATATTTAAATTAATATTTTATAAATATAAAAATATAAAAATATTAATATTTTAAATTAAATATTAAATTAAAATACTAAATATAAAATATAAAATATAAAATATATAAATATATAAATATTAAATTATAATTATAATATTTAATATATTAAATATTTTGTATTTATAAAATATAAATTTAAATATTAATATTTTAAGTAAGTTGAACCAAAACTATATTTTCTTTGGTTAGTTTCTATTTTGATTAAAAGAAATTTAGAAAATTGGGAAGCAAAAAAAAAAAAGAAACTACCTTAAAAAAGGCAAAAACTATATAAATTGGGGCAGTTTCCGAAAATCCTTACATCTTCTGAACAACGAAACTTTCAGGCTTCCATCCAGACGCTCCACATTCTCTCTCTCTCTCTCTCTCTCTCTCTGTGACTCTGTTTTCTCTGTTAGATTGAATCAATGAAGGAAGAGAATGAAGAAACGGTGCCGGAAGACTTCCGGTGTTGTAGAAAGGGCGGCGGTAGTTGGCGGTGCAAAAGAAGAGTTCTTGAAAACAAGAAGTTCTGCCAAGTTCACTACCTCCAGAATGAGGAGAAGAAAGCACGAGAGAGACGGCGTCATTTGCGTCGTCACAAATCACGGAATCGTAGAATAACTGACGAAGACGAACGACGGCCGCGCGATATACGAGATCAGCGAGAAAACCTCGACGAGAAGAAGGATCTAACGGCCAGGGTTCAATCAACCGATGAAGAAGAGAAAGTATGTGCACTTCAACCCCCAATCATCGAAGGAAGTATGTTGCAAAACGCTGACAAAAGGATTCAATCTGTCCCGGACATGGTATGTGAAATTGAAACCCAAATCTCTCATAATTTGAATAATTGATTGTATTTAGGGTTTGTTTAAACCAGAAGTTTTGGCGGGAAAAGAAGCTAAGTGAGTTGATGATGTGTTTTGGATCCATAGGCAACCCTATTCATTCAATGTGTATGTGTCTTTCCATGTGTGGTTAATTGGGTGCAGCCATTAATTTCATCTTTTTGTGATGCAAAGATAGCATCTTTCTATGGGGAATTCACGTAGAAACTTTTTTTTTTTTTTTTTTAAATTCCCCATGATCTTCAAGAAGCATTTACAAGTTTAATGCTTTTTGTTTCTATGCACCACCTTGGCCTTGCTGTTTTTGTTCTGTTTGATGATATGCTTCCTTTTCCTGTGTGGCTTTCAAGATGAAGGGAACTGAGGCAATCAGAAATCTGAAGAAAATGTTCTGCCAAAAGGAGGGCATTTCGGAACATCTCCAGCAGCTTTTCTCTGACAGTGGACAACTTAAAGTTGCCCAAACACTGATATCTTATGGTGTTCATGGTGGTTCAACTCCCTATCTTTTCATCCCGGATTCAATTTCAGGAGCTGTACCTGTGCTAGTTAATATCCCAACAAAAATGAAGACAATCCTGGTTGCGCTACGGCCCCATGAAACAATTTGCAGCATCAAATCTGACATTGCTGCCAAGGAAGGGATAGAGCCAGACCAATACAGTCTGATGTACGCTGGGAAGATACTTGACAATGACATGATTCTGGACTCGGCTGTTGATTTATTACAAAAGGCAACTCTTCTTATGGTCACTAATCCAGGAGACAAAATTTCGGTTTTGGTGAAGACACTAGAGAAGGGGACTGCGGAAGTTGAAGTCATGCTCTTGCACACCGTGAATGATGTGAAAGCATTGGTTGGGTGTCTGTCAGGACTTGCTGTGAGAGACTATGATTTGATTTATTCAGGGGTGGTTTTGGATGGCATTAAGACTTTGGCTTCTTATTCTTTGGATATTAAAGAAGGGAGCGTCTTTGAGATGTTGCCTGTCCAAAATCAGATATTGGTGAAGACTGTAGAAGGGAAAACTCTAATTATTTGTGTGCAGCCATCTGATACTATCAAAGATGTAAAGAAGAAGGTTTCTGAGAAGTTAAATTCTGCGGATTACAGTGGAATTAGGCTTCTGTTTTCTGGAAAAGAGCTCCAAGACGACCAGGTTTTGGCCAGTTACGATATCCAGAGCAGTTACACTCTCCATGTGGTGTACAAGGCAGGCAATGCATCTGTTACCCATTAGGTTTTGCTCATACAACAATTTTTGAATAACTATGGAACCTTTGATTTCATGACTTATTAACCTTGTATTTTTATGATAGTCTGGAGTTGTTTGAGCCAAAAAAAAAAATAATAAATTGAAGGTATACAATGTCCATGTTTTACTACAATTTAGAGAAACAAAACACAAAATCAGTAAATTTAGGATTTCCAATTTGGCATGTCCCTTTTGTTTCCTTGTGAGCCATTGCATTACAATTTTCTTATATTTTTACTCATTCTCTCATTTAATTCTAGACAAACAATTTTTTTTTTCTATTTAATCACAAATGTTTTACAAATTGCTTGATAATGAGTAATTCCCAAACTTTTAAAATTGTATTTATTTATCCCCTAAATGGAATTGAGACAAATCAAAAATTTCCAAAAAAAAAAAAAAAAAGA